>OOIL02003480.1:1803941-1846050 GCA_900332095.2 Cuscuta campestris
ATCTTCTCATTTTATTCTCTCATCTTGTGGCGTATCCAACATAGCCGTTCTTCAAGAGACATCTTCATGAAGACATCTTTTTTTCCTTTGTTATCAAGCAACTCAACCACCTTAAACTTGGTATCCTCATCTAAGCCCGGAGTATCCTTGATGGCATCCCAAATTGTATATTCTTTCTCTCTTTCTCTTTTCTCTAGAAGCTTATAAATTCCTTTAAAACTTGTAGATATTTCATCTAGCCTTTCCATGACGCCACTTTCTTCATATGCACTTCTTTTCATTTTGTTCCGGGTTGTTTTTTGCAAGGGGAACTCATGACTTTTAGGAGATGGGAGCGGTGATGTGGATGGAAAAGGTGGATCACTTTGAGGTTGGCTTATGAATGCATCATTTTCCAAGTCATAATCAAGGTCATCTATATGCACATCTCTCCCTTCTCCCGCGCTTAATGTTCTTGCATCAGTTGTACTACCTAATCCGATTGAATTTTTTCCAACCGCTACACCATTTCCAATTGCGATTTCTAAGTCCTCATAATCGTGAAATGTTCCAAAACGCAATTTGTTGTTATGCTTTGGATGAGCCTATAATAACATAAAAACAAATATATTATTGCATTACATTATTCAAAGATTCATTTATTAGAATAATTTGTCATTTAATATACTTACCTTGAAGTAATCTGCCCATACTTCATCAGTTGCCGTGAACATCTTTGTAGTAGAGTCAAACCCAAATCCAGAGCTAAAACGCATAAGCTCTGAATAAGCGTTCCATTTATTTTTAAACCATTTCAATCGGCTTTGGTAATTGAGATAGTTCTTGTGGCACCCAAGTCTTTTATTAAGTTCAGGGAGTATCCTCTCTTCCACGGTTTGCTTAGAAAAAATACCACTATTATCACGCCATCCCCGAGCAGCGGCATCTACCATGAGTTCTAACAGTACATCACTTTCTTTGGTTGTCCATTGCTCATATCCTCCTTTTTTTTGGTATCTTGTTGTGGATCACTCATGATGATATTTCTATCAAAATAAAAAGAAAGTGTAGAGAATAAATATGAAAATAGCATGTATGAAAGTGCAGAGAATAACGGTAATTGCAACTGTTGTAGGAATTAGTTCAAGAAACCTTTATAAACTACTCTCCCTGCACATTGGGATGAGATTTCACAGCCCCACAGTAGTTTAGCAACCTCAATAATGGTGTGAAATTACTGAATTAGTACAATAGAAATATTTTTACCAATTGAACTAACAGGATTTTGACTCTATTTTGTTGGGTTTGTTGGGGATTTGGAAAAAGATGCCATCTTGTGGGAAAAAATGCTTCCTTCTCGTTCATCAAAGCCACATTCCCACAAACATATATTGGTCATCTTTATTTTTTCCCTTTTCTAAACAGAACTTGAAATAATAAAATAATAATAACTAAACAAAATATAAATAGTTATACATATAAGAATAAAAATAATAATTAGGACACATCCACTTGCAAAGAAATTTATTGGGTCAAGTATCGTCCTTTTAGCATAATTACAATTTTTTTAAAAAAATCAAATAAATTTTNTTTTGATTTTCTTAAGATGGATTATTCAACCTGATGAGCAAACCCTAGATATTACAGCAGATGTTCTTGAGCATAATTGAATTACACCATTGATTAAAAAAGAAACAGAGCAGTGGCGAGACAATTAGGGCACTCTAGAACATACCCAAGAATAAATAATATGATAGAGATGAGTGTTAAAGAAACATACCTTAAAGATCTCAACTGGAAGCAAGGGACGATGAAGAAGACGGGAGAGGATACGGACAGTCAGCGAAGTACGGAAGGAGGATGAAAGGAGTTTTTATAATCTTGGACTTTTGGGTGAGATTTCAGAATGAATTTATATTTATACCCAATGCTAAACAATCCATCAAAATCTACCTTTTTAAAAATCTGTAAAAGTTTATCAAATTTTTGAATACCATCATATTTAGAAGGATTTTTTAAAATCTCAATTGAATACATCCAGATTTTAAATGACTTTTTTAAATCTGAATTGAATACATACAGACTTTCAGAATCCAAAAAAATCGTTCAGAATTGTGACATTTTGTCCAATGCCGGAATGGTATAAAACCCGGAGCATAAGACCATTGGCCACCCCTAGGCTATACCCGGCTACCAGCAATAATTTTCTGGTGCAACAACCTTTACTTTCAAAGTTATGCCGGCCTTTGCCACTTGCCAGATGGAGCCTCCTCTGAGTTGTGCATTTATATTTTGCTTTGAGAGGCCCTACATTGTTCACTGTCATCCTCACAGTCACTCTGAATCTCTGAGGCTTGGAATGGTTAATAGGAGGGAGTTTGTGATCAATAATTGACGAAAGCCTCTTCTTCTCCGTTTGGATCCCTATAAATCAGAAAAAGGTAGCAACCGTAAGGCTCATCTCTCTCCGCTTCAGAATGTCCACCGCCGCCGGCTCTCTCGTCTCTCCCCTCTTCCGATACCACAGCGGTAAGTTCTTCTTTCCTCGTTTGAATTAATTTGGACTCCTGATATTTTTATAGCAGAATGTGTGGATTTGATTCGATACACTCGGATAGGGATACCGTTAGGGTTTAGTTTGGGTTGACTGTGAATGACATTACCTAGAATTGTAAAACATTGGGATTTGGGAATGAAATCGTGCTTGGAATGGCATGGATTCGCCTAATTCTCAAGAATCAACCCATGGTAGTCACGACCTGAGAGTAGTGAGAGATTGAGAGCTCAGTTCTTAGTCTGTAGGGCGAAGATGAACAGCAGCGAGAGTGGAGAGGAGGGGTAGAAAAATTGAAGCAATTAGTATATTCTTAAAATTCTAACTCAAATGGAGATAGGAACTAGAAGGAGATTCAAAGAGAAAATTAGAGATTCAGAATTTTTAGAAATAATATCCAAAAGCCCAAAATTTAATTTTATGTGTTATTAATATCTTAAATGAAGTTTGTTTTTTTTTTTAAATTAGGGATTTTAGATTTTTAGGTGTTGTATTTTAATTATTTTTATATTCCCTCCTTCCCAAATTAAAGTTATCGGTTTAACTTTCACGGAGATTTAAAAAGTGAAATTATTTGGTTAAGATTTATGCAAAAGAGAGAATTAATACGGATCACTCATTCCATTCCTTAAAGGAAATGAGAAGTTTATTTTGGGAAAGCCAAAAATAAGAAAATTAGAAGTTTATTTTGGCACTGAGAGAATATTATCTTAAGGGCACCGTATCCTCGTATCACACATGACCCCGTATGTTTTAGGACCGGCCCTAACCTTTTCTTGAATCTGTTTGTTTTAAAAAACTAATTTTGTGCTTTTGTTTTTGAAAAAAACTGATCTGGGGCTCTATAATAAGTTTTGTTAATGATTTCGTGACAGTTGAAACGTTTGGTCATCAACTTTGAAACCTTCACCAGATTATATACACATTTACATATAAATTGATTTTAGAAAGAAGATGCTTATAATTAACTCGAGATTCAAAAGAACATACACACTGTCCCATCATTTCTTTTTGGTGAATGTTGGAGTGCAGGTTACTTTAATGGTGTTTTTAAAAGGAAATGAAACCTTGTATTCATGCGGTCTATAATATGTTTCCCTAATATTCTTTGTTTGCTGGAATTTTGCACTCATATTTTTGTTGTATCTTTTCAATTATTTTTGTGTATATATCCTGTTTTGTTTCAACTATATTTATGAGTAATCATGTCTTACCTAATTATCATAGATTCATATCGAATACCACAAGTTTCAAAATGGAAAACATGGAATGGAAGAGCACAGTACTTGGAAATGCCCATGCACTTCCAAAGACGTTTATCTACGGAACAACATCACAGAAGCAGTGCAGGGAGTATTAACAGCTTTCGTTCGAGATTGAAAGAAAGGTTTTCAGTGAACGCGTCTTCAGACCATCCACTTGAATTCGAGTCATCAAACAACCCTTTGAAGTCAATTCAAGGGACTGTAGATGCCTTCTACCGATTTTCACGTCCTCATACAGTCATAGGAACAGTTATGTTCATAACCTTTGTGTAGTTAAGAGACTCCTTGACATGTACTTCCTACCTTCCAAAATAATCGCAAGAGCCTGCTTTTCACGATTGCCAGTGCACAACAAATCCTTAATATCTTCAACTATGTTTTAGTAGAAACTATAAAAAAAAGAAGCATGAAAGTTTTTATCAAAACTCAAAACAAATCTAAGAAGATTTGAGATGATTATAATATTACTTACGTATGGATCACAAAAATGGTAGAATGAGAGTGTGAATAGCGTAACATTTTGACCGTTGCAATTATTTTAGAATGGAGGAAGTATTTTTTTTCAAAGATCATTCATACTCACAACCATACATTTCTATGTATGAGAATGCTAATCTTTTTCAGTGTCTATTATTACTCTCTTAGCTGATTCCAGCGTAAAATGACAAGAAATGGTACAATAAGTTGAAATTCTGTTAAAAACAATTCTTATACAAGCAGACACCCATATATTTATTATAACAACAACATTACCCTAGTGCCTCAACGGTTCCCGCCCATTGGGGGGTAAGGGGGGGGGCCGGATGTATGTTTAAAACATAGAGCGGCTGTTTCCAGATGACCCATTAAGAGTGTCGGAAGTTGCATTAACCAACTGCTACTTCACAATTGCAAGAAGCGTGGATAGTTTAGAGAGCCAATTTGCTTTATTCCATCATATTTCATATCTTTATTATAAATGAATAAATAATACACACACAATTTGATCTATTACTTCTATATATACGTACATGTGTGTGCACATGCGTGTGTGTATCTATAGATATGTGTGTGCATGTGGGTTTTATATGTGTATTTGATATATGAAAAATTTGGAAAATATACAATAATTGAAATGAGTTTTGGAGCGGTATGCCCTCAACTGTGTGATGCACGCTTCACCACAACTGATTCTTAAAGCTTAAAAAAGTCATCTTCAGATGTTTAGCCAAACACCCGAAAGCAGATTCTGATTGTTGCTTTTTGGAGGACTAGAATTAGACTGCTATACTTCTTAAGCAGATACATGTATCATTTGCAAGACAACTGGTATACAATTTATTTGAAATTGTAATGTCACTAGGAAATTTAATTGTTCATATCAACATATTTGCTGCCAAGACTAGATCATTACCAAATATCCATCTTAAGGGTACAATGTAACTTTATATTGTAATGACTTGTCCACTTTCCAACAAAACATGCCTTGATATCTGGACAGTAGTATTCTAAATAATATCCAGTGAAGGTTTCAAAGGCCTAAACTCATGATGACATCATTAGTTTTGGACGATACACCCAGAGTCCAGCTTGATTAGTTGATTTATATTGACCAAGTAATGACTTATACCTTCCTTTTCTGTAAGCAGGCACTGAGCATAGTTTCAGTTTCTCTTCTTGCTGTTGAGAAGCTCTCGGATATTTCACCATTGTTTTTCACAGGGGTGCTTGAGGTCAGTTTCAAGTGTTTGTTGAGGCGACAGAGTGCGTACGTGGTTTTACAATTTGTGCATTGGAATATTTTATGCAGGCCATTGTTCCTGCTCTCCTTATGAATATATACATAGTCGGTTTGAATCAGTTATCTGATATTGAAATAGACAAGGTATGACCATTATGAACTCAATTTCATAACACTCGTGTACAGACTCATAATGATTTGTATTTGAATTTTTGTTTGTCTTGATGTTTGTTTTTTTAAAAGCTTTATGCCACTAAATGACTTTAGAGTAGATGAATAGAAGGAAGTTAGTAAGACCCTGACATTGTCCACTTGCTGTACCTTGTGTGTTTCTTGTGTGAAAAATGGGAGGTAGAATATGTTTTCTGCCTTATGGCAAATAATAAGAGAAAAACATCAAATTGGCAAAGCCTTGACAGATTAATTCGCCATGGCCTTAGGGATGCTATGAATTTTATTGCAGAATTACTGTGTAAATTAAGGTACAATCCTTATAACTAGTAGTATTCTAAACACAAATGAAGATAGAAAGCCTGCACTATGGAGTCATGCTAGGCTTTGCTTGTGCTGTTACGGAACTGGCACACCCAAATAATCACTCCCCGCCTTGATCAGAAAATAGTCCCCTCCTCAAAGTTGCAAATAGCCTCCATAAAATCTGGAGTATCATGTTCTAACCTTATAGCCTCCAAATGTTCTACTAGATGCACTGTGCATGGCTTTATGTGACACAAGGGAGGAATAATGTTTCTTTCACTACCTCTTGGTTCCCATGACATTGGTTCCCAATGTCATGGGATGACCCGAGGGTGCTCCGGTGCCCCGTTCGTAAAATTGACGGTTCCTACCTCCCCCAGTAAACCCCCCACCCGCCCCGACCCGAACACGCCCCCCCACACCCTTCAATTGCACCCCCAAGTTAATTTTGACTTTGGAGTCAAATTTTGACTTCAAAGTCAAAAATAACTTGGGGGTGCAATTGAAGGGTGTTGGGGGGGGGGGGGCGTGTTCGGGTCGGGGCAGGGTGGGGGGTTTACTGGGGGGATTAGGGGGAGTAGAAACCATCAATTTTACGAACGGGGCACCGGAGTAGCCTCGGGTCATCCCATGAAATTGGTTCCCAATGTCATGGGAACCGGCCTCCACTCACTATATGGCGAAGGATAAGAGAGACTTGATCTTGTCAAGGTCTTAACAAGTACTCCGTAATTGACAAAGGGATTATATGATTTTATTCCATTAGTAATGTAAATTGAGTACTAATATGAGAAAAATGTAGTGCCAATCTAACTATAACTCTACTCTGATCCCAAACTCACCAAATTCTAATGAGTAATAACTAATACTCCCTCGGTTCGGATTTAGTTGTCCACTTTCTCGTTTTCGTTTATCTGGAATTAGTGGTCCATTTTTCATATTCAATTAAGAAATTATAATGGATTGTTTAAAATATCCTAGACATTGGTCATGAGCATTGTTGACATGAATGAATATCAAATCTCTTTGAATGACTTATTTGACATTTTAAACTTAATTTTAAAAATTAGATTTTTTAGAGTGCACAACTGATTCCAGATGGAGGGAGCACTTCATACTAATCTAAACATGTATAAGGATAGATGTCTAATCGTTGAAGAATCTTGCTAGGCATTCCTGCAATTTTAGGGAACTTCCATTGTGATGGATTTCTATGTCTGTAAAGCTCAAATGATTTGAGTATATATTAGAAATGCATTATAGTGGTGTAATTGCTGTTTGAGCTGTTTATTGACACAGAACTTTTGATCATGAGGTATGGATAATCATTGACATTGGAGACATTGGACTCCCTGAGAATTTAAGAAAGTAGGACTTTAGCAGCCATCCTATAGGTTGTGTAGACAGATTTTTTTTGGGGTACTCTCCAACAACTCTGGTGAAAGATCCCGAACCACAAACAGCCGGTTGAATGCTAGCTTGGACCTTGGTTGGGTGCCTTTAATATGTACTAATAGTTCTTTGAATACTTTTGCAGTATCATGTATTTTTACGGTGGGACTTCATCTAATTGAATCGTACTTTTAGTCATTTAGTTTTTCTTTGAAATGCATTTCAAGTTTGAGGCTCTTTTTTCAGGTAAACAAACCATATCTTCCATTGGCATCAGGCGAATATTCCGTGAAAACTGGCGTACTGATAATTTCTTCTTTTGCTGTTATGGTAATCAGATATCCTTGCAGATCATGTTTTTTATATTATAAAAGTTTTCTGCTTATGTAACTATGTGTTACGTAGCAGGTCCTAAGCCCAGATAAAAGAGAAAGGTTGTGTTAGGTGTGGGCAACCAACATAAAACTTTGTCGAATCTTCATGACATGGATCAAACATGATATTGCACTAAAGCTAGGTCGTTAGCCAGAAGCAACATGCTGTATGGCTCGAGTACTGTGTCAAATGAGCTAGGGCTGCTACATCGGTGGCTGAGTGTAGTGCAAAATAAGAAATGGTTCCCACGTTTTGGTGAACGGACATAGGTAAATAAGTTAGTTCGCAAAGGCAAAGGTAAAGATCAAGATAAGTTGAAGTTTGGGACATGGAACATTGGCATACCGACAGATAAAGGCAAGGGTATGGAGTTGGTGGATACTATGATACGGAGAAGGATTAATATTATGTGCTTGTAGGAAACAAAGTGGGTGTGAGCAAAGGCTAATGAGTTGGACACTTCGCTTCAAGCTATAATATATGTGAAGAACAAAAATGGAGTTGGTATTATTATAAATAAACAATGGGAGAAAAATGTGGTTGATCTTCAGAGGATGTGAGATCAGATCATTGCATTAAAACTTACTTTTCTTTTTGGGTCGTCCAAAAATTTCTTTCCCGTTTCCTATTTTGACAAAAAACTTTAAATGCCTCACTTTTTATCTGCACTATTCACTTTATTCCATCACATCATACATGAAAAGTCTTTACACTTTTTAACTTTTTTCAATATCGTGCCAAGTTTATCCAAGAAAGAAATTTTTTGACGAAGAAAGTATCTTTTCAGAGTGGGAGGACGTGCTCTCAAATTAATTCCTTTTTGCTAAGGAAATTTGATAAAATTTTTTGTACTAATTGCAAAAGAGTGAATTCTCAAAGCGATCCTTTCTAAGGTGTTTTCCTAAATTTGTCCTCAATAAGTAATAACTACCTTCGTGATCCTTTCCAATTTAGATTTCTTGTGTAAATGGTCCTTTGCCTAAAATGTCTATTAAATTTCAGTCATACAAAAGGTATTTTGATATTTTCTATCATGTAGACATAAAGTATGTTCTCGAAATGCTCTTTTATAATTAAGTATTCTTTCAAACAGATAATTTTTAAGTAAATGTTTTCTCAAAATGGAGTTCGTGAGCATACTCGAGGTGGGTCCATTCCTCTAGTAGTCACCCACGTAATTTGAAAAGACTATTTTGAGGACTTATTCATAATTTAGATGATGGAAAATATATCAAAATATCCTCGATTTATCTGTCATTTAATATCATTTTTGACAGAAGATTATTTAAGAAATACATCTCAATTACGAAAGACCACGTTGGTAATTATTGCTTATTGAGGACTAATTTGGAGAAATACCTTATTAGAAAGGACCGTTTTGAGAATTCACTCAATCACAAAATTATTCCTTGAGAGAGTTTGACCACCCAACATAGAGTGTTTGTTATGGACTTTCATATCCAATGAAAGGTAAGGAAAAGACACCAAGAGAGGAACCCAAAGACTAGATGGTGGCAGTTGAAAGGTGATAAGAAGAAGCAAATGGGATGGACATGGAAGTGCAGAAGAGTTGTGTGATATGGCAGATACTATTGGAAAGGTGGCAAAAGAAATCCTTGGAGAAACTAAAGGCACTAATACAAAAGACAGAATCATGGTGGTGGGACACTAGTGTGCGAGAGAAGGTTAGGTAAAGTGGGAACGTCTCTAGGATTGGTCTTTATGCCATAATGCAAAAAGTTGGGAAAGGTATAAACATCTAAGACAGAGAGAAAAGTGGTTGTAAGTGCAGCAAAAATGAGAGTATATGAAGGTTTTTACCCGTCGTTGGGTACGAAAAAAGGGGAAAGATGTATTTACAAGATTACAAAGGGTATAAAAAGAAGGATGCAGGATTTGG
Source organism: Cuscuta campestris (assembly GCA_900332095.2). NCBI lineage: Eukaryota > Viridiplantae > Streptophyta > Magnoliopsida > Solanales > Convolvulaceae > Cuscuta > Cuscuta campestris. The sequence continues at coordinate 1,813,604 of OOIL02003480.1, forward strand.
ATCAAGTTATGTGCATTAAAGATAAGAAAGGTGGTTGCTCTCTGATGAAAGCATAAATGAGCGGTGGAAGAGCTACTTTTGTGATCTATGTAATGAGGGGCATGCGAATCTCTCATGCTCCGATCTGTTACACACGATGGAGAACTCAAGAAATTGAAGTTTAAAAGGCCCTAAAATGGATGAAGAATAATAAAGCAGTGACCCAGCTTGATGAAGTTTGGAAAGGTTTAGGAGGAAAATGCATTTTGTGGCTAACTAAGGTTTTTAATGAGATTCTAAGATCGAACAAGATGCCTAACAAATGGAGGAAGAGCATTTTGGTCCCTATTTACAGAAATAAGGGGGTTATTCAGAATTGTGAAAATTACAGAGGGATCAAGCTCACGAGTTATACAATGAAGTTATGGGAAAGAGTGGTTGAACGGAGGCTAGACAAGAAACTTCGGCGACAGAGAACCAATTTGGTTTTATGCCAAGAAGATAAAAAATAGAGGCTATATACTTGGTGAGGAGAATGATGGAGAGGTACCGAAGTAAGAAAAAGGATTTGCACATGGCTTTTGTTGATTTGAAAAAGGCATAACAGGTACCAAAAGAATTATTGTGTAAGCTTTTAGAGAAAAAAGTAAGGATTGCACATATTTGTGTGATTAAGGACATGTAGGATGGTACTGCAACAAGCGTGAGAAGTCAAAGAGGGGTAACTAGAAAATTTCCCATTGGTGTATGTTTACACCATGGGTCATCATTGGTGTATGTTTACACTAGTATTGGACGTTCTTACTGAGCATATCCAAGAACCCGATCTCATGGTTCATGCTTTTTGCTAATGACCTCATCTTTATAGGCGAATGGCGAGAGGATTTGAATGGGAAGTTGGATTCGTGGAGGTAAGCTTTGGAGTTGCATGGCTTGCGTATAAGTTGCACTAAAACAGGGTATATGGAGTGCAAGTTTGGCAAAGGAAGGAGAAATAGTAACATTGAGGTGAAACTCAGAGAAAATACTATACCACAAGAGATCATTCAAGACAATGGAGAAATAGAAAAAGATGTAATCCAGAGGATTCAAGCTAGTTGGTCAAAATGGCTAAGTGCTTCGGGCTTTATATGTGACAAGAAAAGTAACTTTAGAACTAAATGGAAAATTTTACCGTACTGCATCTATACCAGTTATATTGTGTGAAATAGAGTGTTAGGCAACAAAAAGTGAACGGGAAATGAAGATGCTTCGTTGGATGAGCGGTCATATGCGTATGGATAGAATAAGGAATGAAAATATGAGAGCTAAAGTTGGAGTGGTACTTATTGTAGAAAAGATGGTAGAAACTCGTCTTAGATGGTTTGGAGAATAAGGTGAAAAGAGTTGATCAAATGGTGAATAGACATGTGGCTAGATGAAGCGGTAGACCTAAAAAGACTTGGCAAGAAGTGGTCAAGGGTGACCTTCACGTGAATGATCTCACACAACAGATATGATATCACATATGATACATGATAGTGCGCAATAGCATCGTTTGATCCATGTAGCCGACCCCACCTAGTGGGATAAAGCTTTGTTGTTGTTGTTGTTGTATAAAAGTTTTCACCATGCTTGTAGTTCATTTTTATGGCTAAGTTTGATTATAATTCTGCTAAGTTCCAACTAAGATTTATAACCAACAACTTGTATTTTAAATATCCGTATTAAATGTCCCATTACCAAATGTAAGTTCCTTAAGAGAGTAATACAACAACAACAACAAAGCCTTATCTCACTAGGTGGGGTTGGCTACATCAAAGTCTTATCCCAACAAAGCCTTAAGAGAATAATATTCAAAATTAATCTATTGCTATTACAGAGCTTTTGGCTTGCAACTGTTGTTCGTTCATGGCCATTATTTTGGGCTCTTCTTATCAGTTTTGGACTTGGAACTGCCTATTCAATCAATGTGAGTTCAACTACATTTTCATATCTGTTGTCACACATACACTCATATGCTTATATGTATATGATCACACATTGTTTTGTATGTCCTCATCTAGTATATGACTTGATAATGCCTTGTTTAATATAATCAACTTTCTAACACATCGAAAGAGGATGATATTCTTTTTCTCCTTTTATATTTTGGGAAAGATCATTCCTATCCAGACATCCACTCCTTTTAAAACTTAAGGAGCTTCTACCCTCCACGCTAGTCTGTTTTCTACCATTTTTTAGTATTGTAGAAGCTGTTTTTTTGTTGGACAAAACCTTCAATATCAGTAATGGTTGTTCCAACAACATCCATCCATAAATCAACACAGAATAAAAAACCGCAACAATTGATCGCTGATGTTTAACCAAACATGAACTCTTAATAAGAGTGTTAGAGTCAAAAGATAAACCACACAAACAATTTTTTTAGTGCAGCCCATTTTTTTAGTGCAGCCCATTTGTTGGAACGGACCGACCAAGTATGTATAGAGAGTTAGACCTAATAAATTGTGTTGAACTTCAAAATCACAACATGAATCCTGTTTTCGTATGTACGAGTACTATTTGTAAAGTATGATACACGAAGCTTAAATTTTACAAATGTCTTTCTTTTTTCCTCTTGGTATGTAATATTGAAGTCAACACCTTTACAGTTGAGTCGACTTACTGAACTATACATGAAATATTATTGACCGTTTAATACCGTGGTCTGAATTTAACTGGCTTCCATAAAGGGCAAGAAGATGAGGGAAGCAGTGGCAACAACATTATAAATAATTTTTTAGGGTTTATGAGCCCAACCAAATAAAGTTGGGCTCAAATGGTTAACTTTCCATTTCTGATTGTGCCTTTTCTTCCTGAACACAAAATGGGTATCACATTGCTACAGTTTCCTCCCCTGATTTGCTGATCTAGAGTCATTGAGGTAGTGTGAAACCCTTTGTTCAGGTTGCGACTCACCAATCTGCCCCCTTAAATAAATGCTCCATCCATCTCTAAATAAGCTTCTTGTTTTTGTTTACAATTTGTGAGTGAAGGTACACTTTCAAATCATTTTGTCTAAATGTTGTAAAACTACAAAACCCCTACAAAACCCTCTGTAACAATTTTTATTTAAAAAACTACATCAGAAGTTCGATAAAACAAGAAGTGAATCAACTACTTTAGTTTAACAAATGATTAAAGCAAATAAGCATGGAAAGAAGATATAGTTTGACCACGTGAATAGCATAGTTTGTAAGGCGCCAAGGCGAGGCGAGGCGCCAATGTACCTTCATATCGCCTAGGCGACGACTAGGCGACAAATAAATAAATAAATAAATAAATAAATATATATATATATATGTATGTATATATATATATATATATTTATATATATATATATATAGGTCTTATACATTTTAAGGAAGCTTGATTGAGACAAAGAAGACCGAGAGAGAGAGAAGATAAGTTTAAGTCTATTAGGCTACACTAAAAGAAAATGGGCTGCACTAAAAAAATGGGTTTTTTCAAAATTTTAAATGGGCCCAAGGCATCAAGGCGAGGTAAGGCAAATCAAGGCGAGGTAAGGCGACGCCTAGGCGAGCGCCTGGTCGCCTTAAGGTTTTCTAGGCGAGGCGAGCAAACAAGGTGTCCCAGTGACAGCGCCTTATCGCCTAGGCGACGCCTTACAAACTATGGTGAATAGTATTTATGGATGGAAGAAGTGATTGGACACATATGTATTTTCATTTTTGTGTGGCTATCGCTGGACAGTTTTGAGCATTTATCTTATACATTGCCTCTACGTTTGTAGCTACCACTCTTGAGGTGGAAGAGATTCGCATTAGTTGCTGCAATGTGCATTCTCGCAGTGCGGGCAGTCATTGTGCAAATGGCATTCTATTTGCATATACAGGTATATTGCTCTGAATTACCTTTTCCTCTTAATTCCTTCATATTTATATCTCTGAGCTTATGTAATATTATGTAATACTCCTACACAAAATAGAGGGGTTTGGTTTATGGAATTGAGGGGATCCTAAAATAGGGAAAGTTTGAGATTTGTTTTTAGGAAATGTTAAAAAGGTTTTTTCTTGTGTTTAGTTGTATATCATGTTGACCCGTGTGCTTTGATAACGACAAACTTTTGGCTTCATGTGAAGAAAGCTTTTATGAATGGTTTCAATGCTTATCCACGTTCAACTAGACGAATCCTTTTAAAGAACTCAAGATGCTTTTCCAAGACTGTAGTTAGTTTTTTTTATAGGTCCTTAGTACTTTTGTATGAATATGGCATCTATTTGCTCTTCATATCCTCTTCGAAGAAGTATTTATCCTTTTTCAAAAACCTCTTCTCCTGTTAAACACATTCAAACGGTTCACTTCTTGCATTTGAATGTAGGTTTTTTTTTGAGGGTTTTAGTCCTTTTCAGCAATAATACTGCCACATTTGAATGTTGTTGAACATTGGAATGTTTACTTGTGTACATTTGAATGTCTTGGAAAGTCAGAGTCTGAAACTATGAAACATTTGGATCTTACCTTTGAAACATTTGAATGTTCAGAGGTTCAGAATTTTCTGAAACTCATGAACATTTGAATGTTCCACTTGAAACATTTGATTGTTTGGGGTTTAGAACTGAATCAACTTTCTGAAGTTGAAGAAACACTTGAATGTTGCCTTACTCACATTCAAATGTTGGCTGTGACTGTTGCTGAAAACTGCTTTTAACATTTGGATGTTTTGTGCCAACATTTGGATTTTTGTTGGTTTTTACTGCTTTCAACAGCTATTTTTCAAAATTTTGAAAGTTTTTTATACACTCTATTCTGCATCTTTTTCCCTTTCCAAGTGCACAAAATTTCTTGAGTCTTACACAACTTTTCAAGAGATTTAAGCCTTCATTATCCTCCAAATTTTCTATCTTCAAGCATACAAATTCCTTGTGATTAACTCTCTTGCTTGAGTCATATTTGGTGAGAAATTGTTGCCATATTCTTCTAAGATCTTATATTGAAAGCACATCTATTTGATTGGAGTACTTTTCCGCGGTGCAAATATTGGATATACTCACCAAGTCTCTCATGAGGTCTATTTTGGGATGCATATGTGGCCTTGATCTAGCTTGAAGTGGTGTGTTGAGAAAAATAAGATTCTTGTACCCTTATGGCCAGTCCTGTATAATATTGAACTCCATCCTGTGTATAGCTGATGGACATTTATGATTTTATGTATGTCTATGTGTATCTGTGTGCGCACGCACTGAAAAGTCTCTTAAACTACTCTGTCTTGAGCATACCACCCTTGTAAGAGCATGTCATATTTTCAAAATTTTTTTCACATTGAACTGTGGGATAAATAGTGTGAAATATTAGCAGCCCTTTTGCTAACAATGTTTGATCTGAACAAGCTTTGAATTATGATAGCTTTTATAATTTAAGATGATTTGGCAGTTACTCAAATTGTTATGAATTTCATTATTGTTATACCTGAACATTTGCATTATAATTGTTTATGACTTTATGTATGTATGCACGCTCCTCCCTCAAAAAATGAATGTAGGTATCCAACACGGTGAAAAATATTGGGTAAAATAGGCGCATGTTGACCTAAAAAGTTTGTTTCTTCTCTTTTCTATGTTTAGACTGATTTCTTTTTAACTTTTAGACTCATGTGTATGGAAGACCTGCTGTCTTTTCAAAACCTTTGATATTTGCAACAGCATTCATGAGCTTCTTCTCAGTTGTTATTGCGCTATTCAAGGTAATATTTCCCATGCCATTTTTATTTAATGTAAATATTGAACAGATTGCTTGTGAATGTTATCATATAAGTGTAGTTCTTTTCAAAGAGACTTGTACATTGCTCCATGCAGTTCTTTTAAAGGGAAAGGGGGAAAGGGATGGGCTGGGGTCGGGGAAAGGCACGATTAAACTTTTGAAGAGCTCCTGTAAATTATATAATCCACTATGCATTTAGATTGTTATGTAATACCAAGCATACCTTTTACAAATTATTATTATTATTTTACCAAGATATCATATTAAAGTTGGTGTCTATTTTGGATTACTTATAAGTAATCATTGTAGATATAAAAATCTTTAAATTTGAGCAATATGTCCAGTTTTGGCTTATATTCACTATATGCCTGTGCCATTCACATTACCGCCATTTTCACATGACACTGTAGGACATTCCTGATATTGTTGGAGACAAGATTTTTGGAATTCGATCTTTTACTGTTCGATTGGGCCAAGAAAGGGTAACTAATTAATCTATCGAGTTATTAGATCATGAGATGAAGCCTGGACCATAGTGTGTGTTTTGATTATTTGCAGGTCTTTTGGATCTGTATTTCACTACTTCAAATGGCTTATTTTGTTGCAATATTGGTTGGAGCATCCTCATCATGTACTTGGAGCAAATATTTGACGGTAATGATTCTTTGTTTCATGAAAATGCTAAATTAAGCTCCTGTTTGCCCTTTGCAGACACGGAATCAACCCGGTGTCTGTGTGAAGGGGGCTAAACTTGGAGGGTACTCTAGCAGTCTAATGGCCGTTGTTTCATTTGTGGGGGGTGGGTGGGGGGCTAAATGTAGGGTATGAAAATGGTAAGCAAGTATCCCCCACTTAAATTCAATGTTTTTTTTAAAGAGTATCCATTTAGGTTGTGGTTTTTTCTACGGTTTAGATCCTAGATGCCACTACAACAACAGACCCAGTAAGAATCCTATAAACCATACAGAGTGGGGAGGTTAGACGCCTTAAGAAATACAAATTAAAAATTCAACAGTGATAAACAATTTTTCCAGTTCGAATTCATATTCGTTAAAGAAACCTGATATTTGGACTGCATTTTTTTTAGAGATAATTGAAGTCTGCAAAATGGTCATCATTAACTAGTTGTACTTCTTATAGGTTATTGCGAAGTTTGGATCATACATAAATGTGTTCTAGACTTCTAGTTGCTTGCCTTTTTTCTACTGAAATGCCAGTACCACTTGCTATCAGCAGCTATTGCCTAATTAAATTCCATCTGTGCTTTTAGGTTTTTGGTCATGCTGCTTTAGCCTTGATACTTTGGAGTAATGCTAGATCAATGGACTTCAGCAGAAAAGAAGCTATCACATCTTTCTACATGTTCATATGGAAGGTATTATTTGCATACTGTTGTATGTGGGGGTAGAGGGTGATAATAATTATGAAGGAATTTGGGAGAAAGAAGATATGTTTAGGTTAGGGATTTTTTGTGATAAGGGATTTTTCGTTAATCTTGAATATGAGATATTACGCATGGCGAAGTTAACCAAGAATAGTAATACGATCAGAAACTCCAGTCTTAGGTGAACCTTGGGAACTGGTGTTCTACGAATGTAATAAATGAACTCAACGCTTCTATATTTAAACGAGCCATTGTTTATCAATTAAGAAATGGATTAACAATTACTCCATACTACTTGCATGATATTCACCTGATATTGCCTGAAGAAAGTGGGTGAACGTGTTTAGTTTGAATCTAGTGAATTAGTAATTCAAAAGCTAATATAGCTCCAATCAACCCGAAACATCTCGGACTAACCAGCTTAATCTTAGAAATCCAAACTCGCCTTAAAGAAATCAATTTTATAATGCAAACTGAGACGTTGTTTGGATTTATTTTGGGGTGAGTTTGAATTTCTGGGATTAAGTTGGTTAATCTGAGATGTTTCATGTTGGATGGATCTATGTGAGCTTTTGAGGGATTGATTCACTTGGTCCAAACTAAACTCATTCGCCCTCTTTCTTCGAGGCAATATGAGGTCAATGTGGCAAGTAGTAATTGTTAATCCATTTCTTTGGTTGATGAACAATGACTTGTTTAAATATGGAAATGTTGAGTTCATTTATTGCATTCGTAGGACACCAGTTTTCGAGATTCATGTAAGCCTGGAGTTTTGATTGTATTATTACTCTGGATTGGTTTAGCTGTGATTTATATGGAGTATATAATTATTTGAATTGTAAATTAGAAAAGGTACTTCCTCTACCCCGAAAATATTTTATTCACTTTTCCTTTTCGACCCCAAAAAATACTTCCCCTTTTTATTTCTTCTTTAAATAATGAACATGTAGCTCACAATATTTCTCTCATCTAAACAATTTCGAACCCTACATTTCATTTTTCATCACTTTTCTTAAATTTCTTGAAAGTCGTATAATAACATGATTTTAATGTTATACAATAAAATGGTAAATAATGATAAAACTACTTTTTTAAAGAAAACTTCGTATTAAGAAAATAAAAGTACAAAGAGAGGATGACCAAACTAAAGCCTCTCGAAAACAATCACATGATTTTTCTCATTTTATATTTTAGACTAAAATACATGATTTTAAAAAATCTTACCTTATCGGGTGGGTTAGGTCGAATCTACTTAACAAAACCTTCGTTCAAAATCAAGTATTTCGGGTCATCTTTGTGCTCCGCTATCATCGAGTTTGGTAAATTGGTTAAAACCCTAGTATTTTCATGTCAAGTTCTCAGTGAAAAGCAAGTCTAGTCAATTTTTTCCCAGTGTAACCTGATGTTGTACTAACCGAATTCCTTTTATTTTGCAGCTTTTCTATGCTGAGTACTTGCTCATACCATTTGTGAGGTGAGCATGGTAGCTCTGGCATCACAATTTGACCCTCCTTAGGAATGTAGGTAACTCTGTATTTGGTTGATCTTGTAAATTGTTTGAAGATACAAATATGCACTTATAGCTCTTAAAACTACGTTTGTCATAACGTGAGCTCTCCTCTGCTCTCTTTTACTACTCTGGTCCCAAATTCCTAATTATAGGTCATCAACTAGGGTAAAGTATGCGTACACATCCTCCCGAGTAAGTTTTGCATTCACACGCCCTCCCTAGACCCTACTCTCGCGGGATTCAACCGGGTTGTTGTTGTTGGTCCTTTTATAGGTCTTGCTTATTAAGAATTACTTTGATCTCTAAGTACTTTTATCTCGTTAATTACATATTTAATCTGCTTTTGCACATATGTGCTCATATAAGATGAAGTCTTGTTGAAGGAGCGTTGACGCCTCATTTTTTGACGGAGAGTAGTTAGTCATGGTATGAAAGTTAAGATTATGTTAGATGGTTTGTGCAATCATAAATTGTGCTCTATAAATAAAAATCAAAGGAATGTTGAGTTTTGAAAAGGTGATTTTGGGATTGGTTTAGCATTGTAAACCTTTGGGTTCATGCAATAAGTGTTCTAGTACTAGTAAAACATTGTGGGGTGCATTTGTTATGGAGTGCATCTACTAGTGTAATGTTGAAATGGGTGACCAAGATGTGGTCAACTTATTTTCAAAGGCATATTTGTGAAGAGGCGAAACAATAGTTTGGCTCTGCGACACCCACCAGCTCGTGGGGGGAACCCTCGACGGTGGAGAAGCCCTGGTCCCCTTCGCCGGAAAGTGGCAATCGGAAACCAACTTCAATATTTGAAGTTTTTTTTGAATTTCTAAAGGTCTATATGCCCAAACAAGTTAATTCCAAATGGACCAATTCACATTTTCTCTTAACTCTTGCACAATGTTTGGTTCAAGGAATTTGAAAGGAAAAAGAAAAGAAAATGAGAGGGAAAATCATTTTTCTTGTTTGGTCAGGGAAGAAAACAAAAGAAAACTACTCGGTACATGAACTTTAAAAGAAGTAGACAAATACTCAATAACGACGTTAGTATGATTGAATTTTACTTGTTGATTTGTCAAGCAGAGCTTGAGCCTCGAATTTCGCTCATATAAACTAAAATCTTTAAATAATATTGTGAATGTAAACCTTCTTGCACTTGTCTGTTCCTAAAACCACCTTAATTTGCTTCTATAACTACTATTCCTAGCTTAGTGATATAGAGTTTTGTGATATTGCTTAATTCAGTGGAAGAAGGATCAATATTCTGGTTTAGAACTCCATAATATTTTATGATATTTACGAACCAATTTTGGCGTATGGAAATGGTATAGGGATCCAAATGAACTATCAGACACACACGAGACATCAAAACATAGATATGTCATCGGTATTATAGAATTAAGTTTTTTGTGTTGGCAATTGTTTGTAAATTTGTACATATACACACGAGTACCGATTGTGAACTGTGAAGTGTGTAATATTGCATGCGTCCACAGACGATTATAATCCGTGTGTGTACAATTTCAAAAACGTCTGTGGTATTAACAACTTGGTGTTACCCCTCGCATTTTGTAGAATTAAGAGACATCGTGTGTTAGTCGATGTCCTCAAGCCTTGGAGAAGGGTGAATAAGTTGTTTAACTTTTTTGAATTTTAATAAAATCGATGTTTGAAAACGCGAAAGCAATGAAAATAATGTAGAAATTAAAAGCATAAAGTAAATGACACATTAATTTATACTGGTTTGGAAAATTTTTACTCAAGTACCTTAAAGCTCCTCAAAAATTTTCGAATTTACTAACTTATGGTGTCTTGAACCCCGTTAAAGTATCATACTAGCTTTTGTTAAACAATTCTTGCCAATATGATTTACCCCGAGATTACATAACGGTTATCTCTTACGTTTAAACCAGAGATTTTCAAGTTATCTTTTACCTTTTCCCAGTCAAGGATTTAACGATTATCCTTGAACCATTTACTCCAGGAGCTATTTTTTACCGTTCATACAAGAATTTCTACGGTGATCTTTGACCGTTACAATTGGTGAAATGTGTACACAAACACATGAAATAAGTTCAACTTATTTACCTATGATAAAGTCATAACGGCCCGTGAAGAATGAAGATTATATTTTATAACAAAGATCATGCTCTCTAAAATAATTACAAGTTCAACCTATGAATATGAAAGTATATACTTATAATCCCAAACTCAATGTGTGTATAAAAATTAGGAGAAAGCCAAGCGTTTTTATCCAAAATACAGAGAATTAGGAGCAAAAAGATTAACACATGTAGAAATATGAAATATGAATTTTGGGAGTTTGGATTCTTGTAAAAATATGAAGGAATATGGCCATATTTGTAGGATTTTTGTAGAGTTAAGAGACATCATGTAGGCCCCACTTGACAATAGCGTTAGAGCTTACTGTTAGCATTTTGAAAAAAATTATCAAATGATAGCTTTCAGTGTTAGTATTTTTAAAATTAATTTACAGCATTAAAATTTGGTGAGTTTTTCCGTGGACTTAAGATCGATGCTCATTTTATGAACCTTAGTGCATTTGGCGAATTTTTCCAAGATCATGTAAGTATCTCTCTTAAAGTTTTATTCAAAATACTAATACTAATTAAAAATGTTATTTCCAAACAACGTCGTAGTGATTGATGTTTTCATCCATGGGTGGGATGGACCTCTTTTTGTTCTAAATGGGTTGGTTTAGGTATATCCACTTTGTTTTAGGTTTTAAAAATCAGAAGTTTGGTGATCCACTCTCATGTCCAATATATCCAAACAGCACATGACACCCGGGCGGCATGCCGAGTTGACTCAGACAACAACAGCTTAGCTTGCTTCTCACGGATCCGGAAAGGAGACCTGAATAGGAATCGAACGAACCTCAATTGGAATCTCCCCATCTCCCTCCATTGTCTTCCCTCCACAGCTTTCTACAGAGGATCGAGAATCGGAATGCGGTTCTGAGAATCGCCCGCGCCGTTGAGTGACGATGGGTGCACACTGCGTTAACCTGTGTCGCGACACACGGGATCGCTTCTCCGACCGCTGCTCCAGGTTCGCGCCCTGCTTCTCTGATCCAGGTCAGTAAAGCTCGACGCTCGCAATTCTCAATTTTGTTTATCTTTGAGTGAGCCTGGAGGTGTGCTTGTTACCCTTTTTTTGAGTGAATTGATGTTTGAAACGTTTTAGCTCGGAGATCGACATTCTGCTTGCGAGTAATGCTGGTGGTGCTGCACCTGGTAAACGCGGGGTTTGTACTTGTGTTTGATAGAGGGTTAATTGAGAAAGCCAGAAAAGAACCTTGGTAATGCTCATGTCTTTTGCGCTGTTATTATGAGTATACTTGTGTTAGCTTGAGTTTAAATGTTTTCTTTTCTAATAAAACCAAGGTTGTGGGGGTGTTTGCAGAGGAGTTTCTTGGAGGAATTTCTGTGAAAAAGACTTTTTTTTTTGTTTAATGACATCTTAATGGAGTGTTTGGAGAAGAGCTTTTAGGTCATCAAAGAGCTGGTTTACAAATATTTTGATTTTCTAGCATTTTAGGAGCATCTGTTTAAATCTTTTCAGAGCAACTGTTCTTCAAGCCTAGTTTACAAAAGCCTGGTTTTTTTTAGATATTATATAGAGCAACTACACTAATAGCTAACAACTGGCTGCCAAATAAGCCTAGTGTTCACATACTACTCTGTAAAGTCTGTAGTAAGTTAGAGATATGAAATTGGTATTTAATCAACAACACTATTTATGGTATGGCATTTCTTATGACAATGCAATTATTAAGTTGCTGAATTTGTTTTTCGGTACTGCATAGTTGGATTAACAATTCTAACTTTTTAAGTGGCAGTGGATGAAATGAAAGAATAAAAAATGCATACATTTGTCACCTCTGAGTTAGAATGTCAGTATGCTGAAGGGGTCACAATTTAATTTTGGTGGACATGACCCTTGTCCCATATTTCATTACATGACTGATGAAGTAATGGTGTTTGTTTTACCCAATGATCTCCTACTTTCATCATCCCCGTGGTCTGTAGAGCTAGTTAATTCTGGATTTTATGGGTCATGCCTATCGTTTTAGTTATGTCTTTTAACTCATGCTCATAAAATTTAGAAATGACCATCCTACTTTTCCATCCAGGTACATTGCATTGTACTTGCTGTTGTTCATCAGCACTCTGGTTCAATATTTCATCACTTCTTACTCATCTCCTGGGTAATTTTAGTTTACTCCTTTCTATTGGACCCATAAGATCGAAATGCATGGACTAAATGTCTAAAGCTTTTCTTTTACCTATTTAAATCTAGGTATGTTCTTGACGCAATGAGGGCTGTTGATGAGGCAGCTGCTTTGTATAATAGTACATCAGGGGCCTCAAAGTAAGATCACTTTGAAATAACATTATTACTCCGTCCGTCCCAAAATATTTTACCTGTTTCACTTTTACAGAGTTTAAGAAGGTGTTGTAAAGTGAAAAATGTATGGTTACTAACTATTTCCTTTCTTCTACTTGTGTTCATGTTAAATGATCAAGCAAAGACAACCTGCTTCAAGCAAAAATGTCAGTGTAGTAATTACAATTGATAGGAAGCAGTTAGAACAAAGTCTTTTAGACGGTAATGCAACGCCATGGACAAAGTTAGTGATGGATTTGTATCCCCCTGGATCATCAGTCAGGTGGGTAGTATCTACGATTTATGTACGTACTAAATGTCCGACTGGGCTGTTGTTGTACTAAATGCTTTATCGCATTACATACATTCAGTGGATATATAGAACTAAAGAATAGCTTTTATGTGTGTTTGCAGAAACTGGACTTGCTCCTACTGCCACTGCTTGCAGGTAGAATCACTTCTCTTTTTGCTCCTACTGAAATCATGTTTTTATTTTTGCATTATGCACTCATGCGCGTTGTAATAGAAATATCAACATATGGGCCTCAGAACATTAATTGCAACAGGAGAGTTCCCCATATGTTATGCCTTCCAAATGCAGTAAACCAATATATATATGTGTGTGTGTGTGCGCGCGCGTGTGTGTGTACTATTTAGCATTACTTTTCATGACTGATCGTATTTTCTGTTTGAAAATTTTTCTGCAGCCTCCTCGAGCTAAGCACTGTCATGATTGTGACAAATGTGTTCTTGAGTACGACCATCATTGTGTATGGCTGGGGACTTGTATAGGGAAGGGTAACCATTGCCGTTTTTGGTGAGCATAAAAGTTGCTTGCTGAATGTGTGTCTGCCTATGAAATCCTTGGTTATGAGTTAAAAAGTTGCTTGATGAATGTGTGTGTGCCTGTGTGTGTCCACAAATGGTGTATTATTTACACTATGTTAAATTTTGTATGCTTATATGTTTAATTGATCGCATCAGGTGGTATATATTCGAGGAAACATGTTTGTGCATTTGGACTGGAATCTTATACATTCAGTTCCTTAAATCTAGTATATCAAAGGCATGGTATGTATGTACCACTTCAATTTGCAATTTATCCATATATTCTGCTTTATTTTTCCTTTTATTCATTGTTTTATTTAGGAGAAAATGCGAAATAACGTTTAGATGCAAAAAATGTGTTTTGGATGGATAATGACATAAAATCAGAAAGTACACCAACTTCCATTGTTGATATTTTATTCTCTATATAATTTAAAATTGATTGTTAAGAGATAAAAACATATGAAGACCCATTTCTCTTCTCCAATCAACCTATTCAATTCTTAAAACTTAAAGGCCAAGTCGTAAGAGCATTTAATACTCCGCATATATCGTTGAGTAGTCTAAAACTAATGTTATGCTTTCATTTTTCAGGTGGGTGTATGGACTTGTGATTCTATTGCTGGCATCACTATCAATTTTCTTTGTTTTTTTGCTTCTCCTACTACTTTTTCATAGGTACTGATATGGTGCTCTAAGTTGCGCTATTTGGCTGTTGCACTTTCACATATATCATCACCATCATCATGTTATTAGGCACTGTTGTCTTGCTAAATTATTCAGTCTCGAGTAAACTGAACTAAAAAACCTGACTTCTTTTTGTCTTGAAACAGCTACCTTGTTTTAACAAACCAGAGTACTTATGAGCTTGTTAGACGTCGAAGGATACCATACTTAAGGTTTGTTCTAACAATTTGCTATTTGGTAACACACACTTGAAGTAGAACACCAAACATTATATTGCTCATTAAAGAAATCCTCTCAACCAAAAAAATGTAAATGCAGGGGGATACCTGAAAGAGTGTTTCCATTTAGTAGAGGGGTTTGCAGAAATCTGTACAACTTTTGTTGTGACCGAAGCAGCAGCATGTACAAGATGCAACCTCTGCCAACGGCAATGGAAATAGAAGAGAAGTCAAAGCCTTATACATGTGCTGATGTCATGTCTTGCCGTTGTTGCTGTTAATGACTTAGCCCGCCCATCTCCTGACTTGAGTTAGTAACGGTTTGTGTTGGCCGTTTGTGGTTTTGTTTGTTGGTAATGACTGTGTTGTAATGTACACTAGTGTATCGTTAGCGATCCTTTAATTTAATTAGTGAAAGGTCATGGGTGAAAAGTGAAAACTGGACAACTTAATACATTGATCTCTTTAAAGGTCAATAACATAGTTGGGCAAACATTGTTTGTTCTTTTCAACTTATTTTCAATCCAGTGTTCAACAATTTTTACATGGGTAGATTTCAGTCCAAAAGCATGGATCTATTTTCAGTTAAGTTCACTAAATCAAGCTTTATTTCCCTTCATTATTGAAATTCTCTTTATCTGGCTTAAAAGCATGGATTTATTTTCAACTTAGTTCCACTAAATAAAATTTTATTTCCCTTCATTATTGAAATTCTCTTTATCTGGCTTTCACTTTCAATTCTACTATAGAATAAATGGCAGAAAGTACATATGTATAGATTGAAAATACATCAAAAACTACTATCCATGGAGACCTTCCATTTTGACATAACTGTGACTTGAGATGAAGAATTTTCACTGGTGAGGCAGACCTGCACAGTAGGAGCTGAATCCTGATTTCAGTATTTTGGGTTCTTGAGTGATTCAAAACGAGCAGTGAGCGCGTCATAATCTGGCAATTTGGGATGAACCCTAGGCAGCACGGGAGGATGCTCCGGCAAGCTACTGTAGCTGTGCCTCCTACAAAAGTGTCTGGAATCAAAATCACTACAAGGCATGTCATCACCATCATCATGATTTCTATGGCCTTCTTCCATCTCTATCTCTTCATCACAGTCAGATTCATCATACTTGACGCTATTTGAACTACCGCGTGGAGGCACATTGCAGCTATGTCTGCGGGTCATTTTTGCAGCATTTGTGTCCCCACCAGAGGTTTGAGGACTTTGTGGCAGCCCATTTGGGAAACACTTGCTATCGCGAATTCCAGAAAGGGTATTGAGGTAATTCGTCCCACGACCATTGGATGCTCTTAGCTTTTCGTTGGCCAGGTAAGCTGCTGCTTCAGCAGCAGCTATAGCTTGCCGCGCAGATTCAGCAGCCGCTTTAGCTGCTGATGCACTGTCTTCAAAATTCCCATTATTTGTGTTTCTGTTTCCAACAAGTTTTCATGTTGATGAAAGAAAGAAAGAGTAACTAAAAACATTATTGGGGAAATCAGAATCAAGACCTGATGAACTTACAGATGGGTGTGACTGTTGGGAACTGGTTGCTTAATAGGTAAGCTGGTAGCACTCACAAAAGTGGCTGGTCCTTCCTGATCAGATCCACATTTTTTGCTTTAATGGAAGGCTCAGAGAAGATTAATGTATCCCAGCAACAAAGTGAGAGAGGAGAACAAAAAAACATACTATACGCTCTTCGGGTGCTTTGAGAAGCTCGACCTCAGACTCAGCCGTGTCCCATTTCACCTGGTACTCCTTCGCGATTTCCTTCAAGATTTTCAGTTTCGCCTCACCACTTGGGGTTTTTACAGACAGCTTCTCAATCAGCTTCAGCATGAAGAAACAGAGTATTTGTTTGAGTTCTTGAAAGATACTCTACTTTGGAATGAAAGAAACTATAAAGTTTTGTACTCCTTTTGAACCTTATTCTAGGGCACAATTGCCCTAGAATCTTTTTCCTTAGTTCTTTAAAGGATTATGATACAGAGTATTCCAATTCTCTCAAAAGCATACTCCATCTCAAAATGAAGTTCACAGTTTGACTTCACGAAGTTTAAGAAAAATGTTGAAAAATACAAGAATGTGTGGTTGAAATTGGTTTAGAAGATATCAATTGCGAGCCACGTGTTCTTTTCTTTAAAGGGAAACAGATGTAATTGTGTACCATACGGTTCACGCCAGCATTGGGTCTCAGATCAGTAGCTTCAGAAACAAAATCCTTTCCATATTTTTTCTCAAAAACATCACGAATTCCCACAAGTTCAGGAATCTCAGAGCACCGGGGGGCTGCAAATATCAAACTTGATATTCCCTCTTTCAGATCTGCAGGACATTCTCTGGAACAGAATGGGAAGATCACATGAATAAAGTCACTCTCAGCACAAAATTAATTACAGTTAACATGAAAGTGTTTGCATAACTGTATTGATGAAAAAAGAAAAGGGGCACCTTTGCTTTGCAATAATAGCAAGCCTTGACACAATAAGATCACAGAAGAGCTCAATGATTTCATTTGCTGCCAACATATTCTGTTCTCTCATTACATGTTCAACCTACATGACCATCATAGTTTACATGAACAAAAAGGGACACCATTGCTTCGCAAATAATAGAAAAATGGACCGAGCACAAAAACAACGATGATGACAAGAGAACCGCGTATAACCGCAACTTCGTGGGGTCTAGTAAAGTTGTCACTTATACAACTAGACCCTAGATATATTTCTGCATCCACTATCCAAAACTTCATAGAAAGTAAGAAACAAATGAAGTTTAACAAGTTATTTTAATTTAGTCCATTATTTACACAATACTATCAAGAATGACTCTTCTAGCTCCATGGTGCACTTGAAACACTTCAAGAACATTAGTAATCCATAGGTTACCGAGGTTGTATCTGATTAAACACTACATAGACAAAAGAGGTAATGCTAGGGTAATCAGGTTTCTTAGGTAATACTCCGTACGAGATTACTTTTTAAAATTCCTTTTTTGCACATAAATTACGCATTGTCGCAATACATTTAGAGCGTGATAACATTACACTCTCACAAACTGCACCAGACATATCTGATAATCTTACTCTCCCATCGGTAATATCACCTTTCGTCCACGAAACCACCCTTATGCTCTGTTTGGAAGTAGTGGTTTTGGAGTAAAGGCTTTCAAGAGCCTATTCTATATCCTGATGAATCAATATATGATCACATATATTGTGATTCTTTCAAATTGATTACAATAGTAAACAGTTTGAACTAAAAAAATTGTTAAGAGCATATGCCTAAAAGTAAACCCTAAAATTCAGGATTATTAAACAAAAATTGCAATTAAAATTGGGAGCCAAAGAAGAGAGCAAGGAAAGGGTACCCTGATTCGAGCAGAGGCATCCTGACGGGACTCGAGAAGCATGGCTATGTCTCTCCTCATCTGCCTCACAACCACTTCCCTCTTGTTCCTCAGAAGCTTTATCCTTGCTGTCGTCATCCTCGCCATTGTCTTGCTGGTTTTTTACAGTTCATAAGCACAAATCCCATAATCAGAGAGCAGAATTTGTGGGTTTGTGGATAAATTGTGGGGCGAAGGGATTTTGGGAAAAGGGGAAAGTAAAGAGATTTCAAGGAGAAAGAAAGAAGGAGAATTAGAAAGAGAGAGAGAGAGAGAGAGAGAGAGAGAGAACCATTTGGAGGAGTTGAAGCCGCGGCGGAAGAGGGAGGAGAGTCCGATCTTCATCGCTCTCTTCCAGTGGCCGACTGCCATGGCTGCTCTGCTCCAAGAACGTAGAGAGAGAGAGAAGGGGGTTTAAAAGCATGATTAAGAACCATAACGGTCGAAATTTGGAGTTTTGATAGAAGAAAAAGAAAAGGAGCACGAAACAAATGAGCAAGCTTAGCGTGGAGGTTCGGACGGTCCACGATGTTTTTGCCAGCCGACAACTTTGCACAAAATTAATCCATCTGTTTTTTTTATTAATGCAATTAATTCATCTCTTAGAAAAAAGCCAGGGGTTTCCCAACTTTTGTATACCAATACACTAAGCTTGTGAGAGATACATGCAAATATCTCCTCAGACAATTGATGTCTGTATGTATCTGTGACAAGTTAACAAAACTCATTTCATTATACTCCTAGTTGATAGAAATTGGAAGCTCTTAATACAAAAAAATTCAATTTTTCATTGTTATTGTTAGGAGTGGAAATGATATTTATGATCCATTTTAACTTGAGAAAGAGACTAACGAATAACTTGTTTTAGAATAAGTTTTATAATTGATCCATTATATATTCCATGTTTAGTGCTTAATTTTTCATATTTAGGTTTTTATTATCAAATATTAGGTCGGTGATCTTTTTATGAGAATTTTTTCACGTTTAGTTCCTTTTACCTTTTGCGATCTTGGTATTAAGTTGAAGGTTAGACATGCAATTTTATAATGATCATATATATATATATATTTTGTCATAACTGATGCAAAAAATCACTATTGATGTCTAGTTTTTCAAATGGAGTGACAGTCAACTACATCCATAGTCTACATATGTCATCCCATACTCCACAATCATAGTCATTGTCATTGTGTTGTCCGTCAAACAGACATCAGAATGCATCGTTGCACATGGAGTCGATGTAAAATTACATTTTCAGCGCTTAGTTTATCACCAACATGATATAAGGTTAAAAAATACTAAATATAGAAAGGTACCCACAAAAGAAGGATCACAAACGTAATATTTATTAATAAAAAGCTAATTATGAAAAACTACATGTTATAAATGACCAATTATAAAATTACTTTTTATTTTATAGTTAGGAGTAAAAAAAGACTCACTTCTTATTGTTCTCAACCACTTGAGTTATGTATGTCACGAGGCAATAGTTAATTTGAGAAAAGAAATCCATATATGATCCGTTTTAACCTGATTTTTTATATATAGTTTCCAATTTTAAAAAATTAAATTTGTCATTTTCAATATATTAAAACTATTTAATAGTCTGTCTTTTGAATAGAAAATGTAAGTACCTCAGAGTAAGTTTTTGGTATTTAGTTGGTTATAATTACAAAATTTTTAATTCTTAGGAACAAATAGATGGAATGAGACCTAAAATACATTATCACAAATTTTAAGGACCTATAATTTCATAAATACTTTAGATAATCTAAATTTGAGAATTCTTGGAAGAAAATGGAGAATAATCTAAAACTACTCCGTAGTTTTCTCTAATTGTAAATAGGATCAGTGTCAAAGGTGATCCTGAAAACTCTTTCTAAGACGCGCTGCACTAAAAATGGGAGGCGGGAGAGCAGCAAGTGAAGCTCTACTAGCCTACAGAGCGTTGCTGAAAGCCACGCGGAAGACCTTCGCCGGCGACACCCTGATGCTCCGGGAATCGGCAGCCGAGGTGAGGAAGAAATTTGAGGAGAACCGGGACGCCAAGTCGGAGGAAGAGATCAAACAGCTTCTTGATGACGCGCGCGAAGCCTCCTCCTTCATCTCTACCATGATCGTCCAAGCTCACCGCACCGACAAAGGCAGTTTCGGTAAACCCTTACTCTGATCGAATCTCTCGCGCCACGACATTACGACTACCTCCACGCTACCTGTTTGTTGAATTGCCGCAGAGGCATTTTCCGAAATCTGATCGATTTACATGTTTTTCTGATTTTTCTGGTGATTTTTTTTATGTTGCAGCCGTGAAGCCGGGAATGGAGCACGCTGGGGCTACACTTGAAATTCCCTCAGAAGAAATTCTTAAGAAGGGTGGTTGATGATGGCCTGGGCAGAGCAGAGCAGTTGATAGAAAAGATTTTCATTTTCCTCTCCAATTCCTCTTCCCAACATACTACTCCGTACTCCTGTTTGATATTTGACTTAATTTATTTGAGTTGCTCCTGTTTTCATGGGTTTTTACAATTGTTGGGATATAGTTTGTTCTTGAATGGGTAAGGACATTATCATTATAATTGTTATGAGAAGGAGACACTGTTAGCTTAAATTGCCTCCATTGTTTTGAACTGAACGTTATGAAAAGTGAATCGGGCTACCATTCATGTATTTCCTTTCTTTGAGCTGCTTTTCGATGTACTAATGCCTAGACCTTGATTGGCTAAATTGGCCAAAGCAGTTCTTTTTGGCAGAGCAGATTTGAGGATTTCACTCTCTTCTATTTGCATGGATTGTTTATGCATTATTTCTTTGTACGGAGTAGTATCTGTGGAGTAATTGTTTACTTTAGGACCTGTAGTGGGATATTCTCACTGTGGCAAAGGTAGTGTTTAGCAAAAAGACATTTCTCGAACTTAACATGTTACATCCTTTAGTTTCCTATACATTTATTCATTCATTTACCTGCACAATCATAGCTTCAGGAGTTCAAAGATCTTGAGCTTGACATGCAGGCAAAGATGAAATAAACAACCAAAATGAATTACACGGGAATGGCTAATTCTATTCAGAAATATGGTTTAGGAGGGACACTCTGATACGGATCATATGTTTGAACAACTCCTCCAAACCATGTTCAAGAATTTCACTCTTGATGTCTAGTGTCTCCAGCCTTCTTTGAGCCAACTCAAGCTTTTCTGCTCCTCCTCCCTCTTTGTCACATTTATGGAGAATTAAATCACCCAAGGCAAGATCCACTTTCTCCATATCACTAAGGTTGTTGTCCTTTTTACCATGATGATAATTGGTCAATACTCCTTTCTGCCTCATAAGCTTGGAAGCCAATGACCATCTACTAGGCTTTGGTTTCAGGAATGGTACAGAAGAAAGAAACATCAGCAGGGATTCAAATGTAGAGACAGAGACAAGACTTGCCTCCTCAAGGACCCTGATTATGGGGGAATCTGAACGGGAAACTGCTCCATTATCAACCTGCTTTAACACTGTGAGTGTCTTCTCAATCTCCTTATGCATCTTTCTTCTGGAACGGTCATATGAATCAATCCCACTCTCAATGTTCAGATGATCACCCACCTTGTTTCGTCTAAAGACGGACTGGAGTTCATGGATAGCTTCTTTGGACATCACGACCATCTCCCTTGTACTGCTGCATATGTCAATGAATCTGACGGATCCTTCTAGCAACCCATCGACTGAAGTGTCTTGATGATGCTGGAAAAGATGGCTTTGAGTGATGGGAAGTGCGAGAAGTTGTTCTATGCATTCGTAGAGTTCTACAAGCATGGGCAGAAGTTCGTAGACCTTTTCTGGCTTTGGAGAAGATAAAGAAGAAGAAGAAGAAAATGGTGAATCCCAAGTTTTAATCTTGTTCAACACTTGTTCAATCTTGTTTGTGCAAGGATGTGATCTACCAGGGAAGCTAACGGAACGAACATGGTAGCGGTTAAGGGACCTAGAAGATGACAGAGTAATCATCCTTCTGATTGAGTAGAAGTTCATAAAAGGGTTTGTATTTGTGTTGTGATCAAGCATTTCCACTCCTTTTATACAAAAAATATACACCTAAAGAAGACAAATGGAAGGTAAACTGGCTTTTCTTGCTTCATTTTTTTTTCAATTCATTTTAATTTTTTAGGACTTTATGTCCATGTCGTAAGCATGTGGAGTAAATGCATGTGGGGTTTCTTTTGCATGATCTTTAAAATGGGAAATATTAAATTTGTAATATTAAGTATTTTGCAATCATTCTTTCCTACTCATATTGTTGTTCCCCTCCTTAATTACTACTCCAAATTCATTTTTTGTATGAAGTCATGTGACCATAACACAAGAAATACAATTGATCACTCAATAATACTCCGCAATACTTTGTAGTCCGTACTACCACTTCATGTGTCTTCTGCGGTGAGAATGTGTGAGAGAAGCTGAAAGGTAAATTTTATTGAGCCGTGGTTAGACAAACTATGTTGTATGAGATAGAGTCTTGGATGCGTGAGTGTACGAAGATGGATAGAGTACTGGAAAGATATATGGGATGAGGGGGAGTAGAATCTATTGAGTATGAAATGCACAAATTTAAACTAAAATGGTTTGGACACATGCACATGAAGAGTTAAAAATATATAGCTTCAATGAAGAGTTGTGAGACGGTGGAGGCTGGTGGTGGGGAATTTGAGGTCTCGAGGTATACCCAAACAAGTTATAGCGTGGTTATCAGACATGACTTGCTTGTTTTTTTTTCTTTAAATTTCCCTACTTAAATCATCCTTCATATGTGCTTTGTCTACTCTTTTGTGCTTTTTGTGCTCGAGTCGGTGGTCTTTCATAAACAATCTTTTTACTTTTTCTAGATATGTATAAGATCTGTATGCACTCACCCTTGATTATGCTGGCTGTTGTTGTAGTAGCAACTAGCATGTGGTATCATGAACCCTAAACGTAGCAGCAAACTTGTCAATCGAACTTGGTACGAGGTGTATGTGTATAACCACACCTACACACAATGGTAGGTGTGGTTATACACCTACCATGAGCCCATGTGGTCAAGTTCAAGATGTTCATCACCAATGTAGTTTGTTTTTATTATTTTTGTATTTTCTTGTTCAAGATCATTGCTCTTTTTATATCATTCAGGGATTTGCTGCCGCTGTTTGCAATGACGAACCTATGGCCTCTCAGTTTAAGCTCCTTGATCGGATCAAAATGTGCAGGAGTTCCATTTTTACATCTCCTTGGATTCTTGAGGTCGGTACGTCATACTTTTAACTCCCAACATATTTTTATAATTTATTCGCTGCTATAAATAGATTTTATGACTTAATTTATTGCGACTCATTAGTCATTATGACAATACACACACACACACATATATAATTAGTAAATTAATTAATTAATTGGGTTGGGTCTGATATAAAGTAGTAATTAAAAGGGAGCTAGCATAGATTTGTTAGGGCTAAATCAGTCTTGTACTTTCCCAACCCAATGCATCTAGGCCATTAGCCAACTCAAGCTTACCACAGATTCATTTGCCCAAACAATGTCTGCCAAACTAATAAAATAATGACTGATAGCTTCCCAAAGTTGTCTGTATGGGAAGAACCTTAAGAGAGATGAAGAAGCAGTTCCAAGATACATAAAGATATGGCAGTTATAGTTATTTAATGGTATTGGATTTTTATATAGTGTGCACGAGGAGCATGGTCCAACATTGTTCCCATATTAGTTGGCATCAAACCATTCTTTTAATTAATTCGATCATTATTAATATTTATATTAATATTTTATGAACAAATACAGCTCATCTGTTTGTTTCTACCTGGTAATAATAATAATAATAATAGTAATAATAATAATAATAATAATAATAATTGATTCATCCCATGCATTATCGTTGGGCCTATATCAAGTAAACCAATTAAACTTGATGTTTATTAACTAGAGGCTTCGGAAAAGTTTTACTCGGTATATTATACTGTTTTCACGGTTATATTTGAGTGTTTAGATGAATATTTTTGGTTCTTGAAAAATAATTTTCTAATCATCAACTATTTGAGTGTATATGGTATATTGTTTGTGGTGATTTCCAACATCTATTAAAGCCTTGTTTTTTTTTGCTTGAAAAAATTAACTTCCAACATTTTCTAAATCATTCCAGTATCTTGGTAAATGTGGAATAATCTTGAATAAAGTAGTGATATGTGAAACCTCTAAATTATCCTATAGAGTACCCCCTTCCTCCTGAATTAAATGTCTCAATTTTTTAGTTTGTCCCGAAAAAAGTATCACATTCTTTAACGTTTCTACTAAAATAAAGAATGTGTGGTCCATAATTTTTTTAAACGTTGTGAAGCTGAGTTGTGTCAATTAATTTGAGATGGAGAAAGTATTACAATTTGTGGTTACTCCTTGGAAGATCTTGCTAGTGTAGAAATATATAAAAGGTTTTAGAAAAGTCTAAGATCATCTTGAAATCCAATCCAAGCTTATTAAGATGGAATGCTTGGAATTGTGTTGCAAATCTGGGATGGGTGACAATGCTATATAGTGGCGCGGTGAAGACACTTGATAGACTTAACAAATCACATGAAATACACTTTCAATTTAAAATTATTTCTAGTATACCAAAATACTTCAATCAGATTAGACATAATAAGTTGATAAGTATCTAGAGCGAGTATTGGAGTTTCATATTTCTCAAACATACCCTGGATACATCAAAATCCAAACAGACGTGTTTGTCGTGGGAAACAACATGACTCATTGAGTAACATAACATTTGAATGATTAAACCAAAACATTTAGAAGTTTGTAATTTTTTAAAAGTTATGGGGTTGTTAGGACGAATGGTCATGTGTAATCGCTAAACATTCGAATCTTTGAGACTAAACATTTGAAGGAAAAAAACAATGTTCTCTATATTCCAAATTAATTTTGTCCATGCATCTTTTACTTTTTTTACATTTTTTTAAATTTTGTGAAGTCAAACAAGATATTTCATTTGGGGACGAAGGTGCATATTTTTTTTAAGGTATGTTACTAGATGGAGTAAAATTAAATAAGAATACAAAAATATGAGTGACATAGTTTCAATTCTCTAAATAAAAGTTTGATGACAATGTGGTGACAATGTAGTTGTGTGATGACATGTTGTGGATGGCGGCACTTTGGCGACCTCACGATGGCAGTTGACGGCATCGAATGGCAGTACGTATGGCGACGACAAATGGCCGTTCATGTTACAATATATGGTTGATAAGAATATAAATAATAGACCTCCTTATTAAGAGAATATTCCTTCTGTTTTTTAAAATATTTTCTCTTTTTTTTCTTTTTCTCCAAAATACTCACATTTTATTAAAAAACTATTTTTACTCATCACATCAAAGATAAAATTGGAAAAATAATTACAAATAGACATTCATTATTTCACTTATTAGTGAAAATAGGAACCATGTTTTAGAAACGAAGAGAGTAGTATTTTAAACACAAGAATTACATCAAAAATTATACAATAATAATACTATGTACACGGAGTGAAGATTCTTCATTATTTTAAACACAAGAATTACATCAAAACGTATACAGTACTATATTATCACAGAGTGAAGATTCTTCATTTTATTTCCAGGGGTGGGGAGTTGAGAAATTAGAGAGTGTGTTATGGAGAGTTTGATTGGAGCAGTCCAAATTATCCCCATAGGCGACACCGAAAATGTCACAGTACCGTTTGTAGAACCCGATCCGGTCCGCAACTCTGTCACCAGCTCCGCCCCCACCACACTCGACCCCGCCGTTTATGATGTTGGTGACCAGCCCGTAGCCCGGGACCCGCCCGGCCGCCGACGGGGTCCATTGCCCCGTCATCACGTCGTGGCTCGAGGGTTTGGATCCCTGGGGGGTCATCCAGAACCACAGGGCGGTCTTGAAGGAGAGGGTCGGGTCCGTGGCAACCAGGTCCGGGTTACTTATCAGGTCGTAGCCCAACGCCTTTCCCGCTGCTCCGTAATTGTAGTTGCTGTAGAAATTAAGATCAATTATCTGAAATGTTATACCCCTCCGTCCCATGAAACATTTTCCGTTTCAAAAATGGCACGCCTTTAAAATGAGTAATTTTGATATTATTTTCTAATTTTGCCTTTACTTTATAAAAGAGTAGGATGAGATGTGTAGAATAGATTAATCATAATTAGAAAATAGCACCAAAATTACTCATTTTAAAGGCGCGCCATTTTTTGAAACGGGAAATGTTTCATGGGACGGAGGGAGTATTTTGGCTAAATCCATGCCAGGCCACTTTTGTTCACATTAGTTATCAGTACTCTTTTCTTTTAAAGAATTTGTTTTTTTAAAAAATGAAATTATAGTGTCAAATACTCCTTAACACATTAAGTTGTGTTTGTCACAATTTCACTTGTTTATGGGTGTTGCTAAATCTACATCTATTATAGCTATATACCATTAGTTATACAATTATCCCTAAACATTGGAAAAAATTGAAAGAAAACATGTGAACTTAGCTTAAAGATAGATTGGTCCAATTTTCGTAAATGAGATAGATTTAGAAACACCCATATAAAAACTATCAAGGGACCAAGCAGCCCTACTGGACTAAGCCCATTTATTTTGTGGCCTTAGGCCCAAATGCATGCTCAAATTTATTGTGTATATTTTTTTTTAATTAGCTTAGGTCAAAATGCATGCTCAAATTCATTGCCGCTCACAACGGAGACCCGTCTCAAAATTTCTTTTAATGATTCACATTCGGGTGATAACACATAAATCACTCACTTGAGCTACAAACCTCATTGTTCCTAAATCCACACATAAGGTTTTATATTTCTTTATTGATTACAACTACAAAATTTGATTTGAAACCACCACTGATTCAATTCACTCGGTATTAGCATTTTTTATCAACCATATTAGCGTATTGTTTAGGAAAAACAACTAGTAAAGTAATGATTGCCAATCTGGTACCAAATTAATGATTTACTAATTATTTTTTTGTTTGAATTTTGGATCCATGCATGACGTATTATTTTGAAAAAAAGAATAGAAAATCACTCATTCACATAATAAGTTTACACTCAGTACGCAGTATAATTCAATTTGTCGGGATGAGTAGTACTTACTAAGAGATTTGAATAGGACCGCGTCCAAAATAGGATTGGCCAGGAGCACAAGACCATTCTCGAGTAACGTTACAATAACGGTCTGAAGTATTTTCTCTTAAAAAGCAATAACCCCAAGCATATCGACCATCCGGTGCAGAGTCCCACCCTCCTAATAATAATTTAGTTTACAGTTTTACACATTATGCTAGCAGTCAATTGAAAATGTTAAGGTTATTAATAGATATGGAGTATAAACTATAAAGTTCACACATTTGTCACATTATCGTGTCACTTATTAAATCAAAATGGTCAAACAATCAAAAAATGGAAAAAGAAAAATCTAACAACAAAAGTTAGTCTAAGGGACAGAATGTTGAGTAAAATTAGTCACTTTCATATATAGTCAAGATTCACTATCAACCCAAAGCTTAATGTGATAAATAGAGTTTCGTCTTTTTATATATACTAGTGGTATTTTATTCCTTTTTCTAATGCAGAATCCTCAACACCCTATGATTTTGAAAAAGGAAAAAAAACTTTAAAAAAAAAGTAAAACATTGAAAATATATGTTCCAAAATGAGATTTACATAATTACGTAAATTAATATATGTTCCAAAATGAGATTTACATTTTATTTTTTCTTGGTCAAGTATATAATTTCAGTATCATTTGATTAATTTCAAAGTGTTCCAAAATTTAGATATAGTTTTAATTTATCAATTCTTTTGTATTCTGGAACATTTATTTATATGAAATAGTACTTTGTACTTCCTCCGTCCGTTTTAAATCGCCCGTTTTGACTTTTGGACATATTTAAGGAAAATAAAAAATAAAGTTGATTTTCCAAAATTACCATTACTTTTTAGAAGAGGTGACGATGAATGAGAAGATAAGGTGAAAAAGAGTGACTAATTTTAGGGGTGGTTTAGGTATTTTACTCTTAAAAGTTTACGAAAACAAGTAACAGGCAACTTATTTTGGGACGAAGAAAAAAGGCAAACAGACAATTTAAAATGGGACAGAAGGAGTATTTATTAATGATCAAATTGTTTAATAATTTGACAAAAAAATGAACAATACTCCCTACATCTTGGAATCTTTCCCGTTTAACTTTTCTAAGTCAACATTATAAAATTTTGACTAAATATTGTGAGAAAAAAAATAGTCCGTATTAAATTGCTATAATAAATTTAAATCAACAAAATGATTTTGAAATATTATATATGCTTATAAAATATATCTATCTATAAGTAAATACTCCGTATATAAATAATCTAAATATTAGATTAAAAATCGTAAAAAGTCTATTACAAAAATTGAAAAGATAGGGAGTAAGAAATTTGTTTGGACGTAGACACGTAGTACGACAGTAAAAAAAGAAAGTTTAGCTGTATTTGTCTTTGTGAAAAGTCAACCAACTAACCGGTAGTCTCGTGGGAGGTTTGACCCAAGAAGGCGGCGATTTCTCGCTTCACGGTGTCGGAGTCCCCCGTCGTCCCGAACTCTCCGAATGATTTAGCGGCGGCGATGAAGGCGTCATACGTATAGAACCCAGGCGCGTGGCACCGAGGATCGTCCCGATACTTCAGCATCTCGTCGAAAACCGCCTCGCGGATAACGCCGCTAATATCGCCGCCGGCACCAGGTGTCGCCGGCGGAGCTCCTCCGGAGGGCGAACACTGGCTCTGGCACCCGGAACTCGGAGAACAGTACTCCGCGGTGGTGCCGCAGTAGCCGTACTGGCTGCAACAGTACCCGGCGGCGCATGATGCTCCGCCTGCTTGGCTGCCGCATTGTGGTTGCGCTTGGGATGTTGCGGCCAATATCAAAACGGCAACGCTAAAAGAAAACACTTTCCATAATTCCATTTTTTTATGTTATAAGTATATATGCATACACTTTATATATTCTATATATATAGAGAGAGAGATAAACGTGTTTGAAAAATTATAATTTAAAAAAAAAATAGAGAGGAAATTGCATGGGAGGTCAGAGGATTTGAAAATTCATGCATGAGGCGGCTTTTAATTTGTAGAGATTGAGACGTGTACGAATATTTTTCCATCATCTCCGATGGAGCCAAAATTTCACCATTTTTAACTTTGGGGTGTGATGGAATAAATCAAAATGGATCTCTAAACTGTCTGCGCTTCTTTAATTAATGAAGTAGTAGTTAGTTAAGCAATGCAACTTTCGATGTTGAGCTGAGGGTCTCTTTGGAAACAGCCTCTCTACTTTCGAGTAGGAGTAAGGTCTGCGTACACACACTCTCCCCAGACCCTGCTCTTGTGGGATTTAACTGGGTTGTTGTTGTTGAGACGTGTACGAATAAGCACTATGTATAGATTGGGATGTTTGTGATGGAAGGGAAAAGGAAAAAATCTAGATTGGATTTGGATCAATTTTCCACTTTCAAAGGGTCTTCTGCTTCAATTTTTCCTTACCTTGTATATGAAGGTAAGATATTGTGATATACTCCATCCCCGAGAAATTGAATCATATATAAAATTTTATATATTTCAAATATTCTATGTATTTTATTTAAAAAATAGTTTAGAATCAAAATATATCTTACATATTTAACAATTATAACAAAGATTCTACAAAATAAGATGCAACGATAAAAATACTTTATTTTATCAAATAATCTATGAAAACATACATTTAATTAAAAGTTATCGAAAAGCTAGACTAGTACAGGATATAATGATAGTCGGGAGAGGCTAGGCAAATTAAAATTCATGGTGTGCCTATGAGGAGTACATGATAAATAAATAAACAAACATTTACTTACTATCGAAATAAGCATTTTTAATATTTGGAAAAAATAAAAAAAATAAACAAAAGTTTATGAGAGAAGATCTATGTAGATGTTAGGTCCATGATAGCACTTGTGTAACATATAGGGCCATGCTTTGGAATGACACTATAACTAGTTCAGGATTTTAAATTATGACGCATTTTAGGAAAAATTACCTAAAATAATCCCAACTTTACCCGGTCTTTCAAAAATAATCTCATCTTTCACTGTGATGCATAATAATCCCAACTTTATTGAAATTTGCCAATTTTGGGTTGCCGTTAAGTTTCTAACGGAGGGTTAACGGAATGCCTGTTTTAGACAACAAAATGAAAGTTTGGATTATTTTTGATGAATTTTTGTTTTTTAACTTTTTTTTTTGAAATTTTTATTTAAATTTTTTTAATTACTTTCAACCTCTATTTCTTTTTCTTTTTTAAAGATTATTCTTACCTTAGAAAAAAAATAGATACAAAAAATAATGAAAAAGAGAAAAATAACTAAAACAATACAAAATTAATCAAATAAATAATGCAATCAAAAGAAATTAAACAGAAACTGGTAAGAAATAAAATAAATATATACGGAGTATGGGTTTTAATATTTTATACACTATACGAAGTCTTAATATACTACTTATTTTTTAAAAGAACAAGCCGTCCGGTAAAATTGGAATTATTGTAGATAATTTTTTCTAAAAAAATAAGTAGTGACATGTTAATACTTTGTATAGTACATAAAATATTAAAACCCACCCGTATATTTTTATTTTACTTTTACCAATTTCAAATTAGTTTTCATTGATTACCTTATTTATTTTATTA
Organism: Cuscuta campestris; assembly: GCA_900332095.2. NCBI lineage: Eukaryota > Viridiplantae > Streptophyta > Magnoliopsida > Solanales > Convolvulaceae > Cuscuta > Cuscuta campestris. Next base: position 1,844,500 of record OOIL02003480.1, read on the forward strand.
TTTTTGTATCATTTTAGTTACATTTCTCATTTTTTCATTTTTTATATCTATTATTTTTTTTTAAACTAAGACTAATCTTTAAAAAAGGAAAAAGAAATGATGATGGAGGTAGAAAGTAATTTAAAAAATTTAAATAAAAAAATTTAAAAAAAATGAAAAAAATGAAAATTCATCAAAAATAATCCCAACTTTCATTTTGTTGCCCAAAACGGGCATTTCCGTTAACCCTTCGTTAGAAACTTAACAGCGACCCAAAATTGGCAAATTTCAGTAAAGTTGGGATTAATATGCATCACAGTGAAAGGTGGGATTATTTTTGAAAAACCAGGTAAACTTGGGATTATTTTGGGTAATTTTTCCCGCATTTTAATATATTGTTGATTTACTTCAAAAGTTTCTCAAAATAGTAAGGCAAAATGCTACAACTATTGTCAAAGGGTCTTTATCGAAACACTATTACTTCTTCCATCTTTTAAAACCTTTCTCCTTTTGATTTATAATGCATTTAAGAAAGAGATATTTTGTATAACTGAGCGTGTATAAAATCTTTCTCCGTTAGATATTTCTCACTCACTTCGTCATTGTTGAGCGTGTAGTTTTGTTTATTTGCTACACATATGTAATCAAGGACATTATGAACTTAGAGCCGATCCTAGAGAGTAATGAGGAGGAAGAGATGTGGGTGGTCTTGGTCGAGGATTTGGAATTAATTATTATTCCTAAATAACTTATTATGTTTTCGGGCATGAGTCCCAAGTTGTGTTTGGTTAAATAAATTAAGCTTCCGCAGTGTTTGAATTTTACTCTGATGACGAATTTTATTATACGAGCTGTTTGGAGGTTTTAAACTGTTTGAAAATATTGTGTGTTGGGATGTCAAATTAGTAGCAACTTGATTCATTAATCCATGTGATGGGCCGAAACCCAGTGGGCGGCCCAACTGAACCATTTACACCACTTCGGGTCAGACACTCGGAAAATACCCAGGTCTGGGCCGGCCCATGGAGCCAGGCCCGGTTGACTTTAGACCAAACATAGCTGGCAGAGCCGGTTACGGAGAAGGAGACGGAGCAAATTGGCCGTTACAGAGCCTGAAAAAGGGGATCGCACCCTTAACGGGATAGACTCCATCGATTATGCGTTACCCTTAAGTGCATGTAGCTCAGGTATAAATAGATGAGACCCAAAAGGAGGAAATTCAAGCTAGATCAAGCTAATAATACATACCCAATTCTCGAATTCTCGTTCTGAATTTTGTTCTTACGATCCGCTTCGTGAATCGGATCATTTGGTGGATTTATTGTCCATCAAATTGGTGCTCTCGTTGAGAGTTCGAGAATCATACTCAGAGGAAACCCTCCATTAAGACGATGGTGCAAACACGCAGTAACGCTAATGTGGGTACCGGAGTTCCCCAACAGGGAGAGAACAACACCACTGGAGGTCGGAACCCTCCCATCACCACCGGAGAGGCTGAGGCCCTCATTCAGAGGGTTGGAATCACGGCCGAACAATTCAAAGAGGTGCTGGTCGCACTTGCACCCAACCGCG
>OOIL02003480.1:1851286-1865320 GCA_900332095.2 Cuscuta campestris
TGAACAAACTCAAACCCCAACCCGGCAAGGGTTTCCTCTGTCACCACCTCCTTGATGTTCATAACTCCCTTATTGCAGAGTTGGCGAGTGATGGACAGGAGGGTGGCATCAGGTGGAGGGCATGGGATGCGGCGGAAGGAAGGGCGCCCTGAACCCGTGAAAGGAGATTCGGGCCCCGTCGAAACGAAGACAAAGAAAGGCTTCCAGTCTTTGGTTGAGCCCTTCTTGTCACTCGCAAAGAGTTTACTGGATCTCTGGGAAAGGCTGGCATAGGACGCCCAATCCTTATGGCCCTTGGTCAGTTTGAAGGTGAATATGAAATGGTCCAAGGTCGGTTTCACCCCCACAGCCTTGCATCGGACCAAGTAACCGGCGATGTACCGGTGAGAATTGGGGACCAGTTGGCACGGAAGAAGGTCCACCTCGTTGAGGTATTCGACCAACAACGGGTGGAGTGGAAAGCGCAGCCCCTTCTTCAAAGACGCCAGATGGACCGTGAAGAACCCCGAGGGTGCGTCTAGAGCAGTTTGAGTACTGGTAGGTCTCATGACCTCAATGGAGGGGCCAACCATGTCAGTAGCATCGGCGAACCCCCGGTCGGTGATTTGACAATGGCACAGCGCCATGATGTTCTCGTCCAATCCAACCCTCGACCCCTCATCCACCGGAGTTGAGGAAGGGAATTGCTTCCTCAATCGGCGCCGTTTGTGGCCAGGAACGGCCGACGGTGACGGCTGGGGTGATGGAGTGCGGCCGGGGTTACAGCCAGAGGCCGATTGATCGGCTTGGCGAGAATTGGACGATGGGGTAGCCGAATCAGAATCTGAAACAATCATGGTAGCGAGAAAAGGAACTGACCTGGAAAGAAAGAAGAACGGGCTGGGAAGCAGCGGAATTGCAGACGGATAATGGTGAAGAAGGCGAAGGGAAAAGATGGCGTCTAGCGGCGGTTTTTTAACTGACAGCAGGGAGGCGAATCGGCGGGCCATGATTACCTATTTTGTGGAGATCGTGCCCACACGTCACGCGGAACCCAAGGAACGGCCCGGATTCCCGCTGGAGTGCCCACGTGGACTTTGCAAACTCCCCATTCTTCCACTTGGCCCAGCTGAAGCATGAGGAGTTGGGGGGCTTATGATGGGCCGAAACCCAGTGGGCGGCCCAACTGAACCATTTACACCACTTCGGGTCAGACACTCGGAAAATACCCAGGTCTGGGCCGGCCCATGGAGCCAGGCCCGGTTGACTTTAGACCAAACATAGCTGGTAGAGCCGGTTACGGAGAAGGAGACGGAGCAAATTGGCCGTTACAGAGCCGGAAAAAGGGGATCGCGCCCTTAACGGGATAGACTCCATTGATTATGCGTTACCCTTAAGTGCATGTAGCTCAGGTATAAATAGATGAGACCCAAAAGGAGGAAATTCAAGCTAGATCAAGCTAATAATACATACCCAATTCTCGAATTCTCGTTCTGAATTTTGTTCTTACAATCCGCTTCGTGAATCGGATCATTTGGTGGATTTATTGTCCATCACCATGCATTCGAATTATGCGAGTTGGGATGTTACATAAATATTTTTTCGTTGCATTGTCCCGTATGTATGCATATACTCTCAGTATCTATTAATTTTTTATACAATGATATAACATAAAAAAGTATCATAATTTTTATTTTCTGCAAGATAGATACAAATAAATATCCATATTCAAATATTCTTAAAAATGAAATAGGACTGGAGTACCTAAAAATATCGCACCATTTCAACTCTTGCACACCCCAATTTGTGGTTAATAATTTTTATGAAGTTTATAATTTTGACTCTTGGCGGACATTTTTACTTTACTTTACAAGTCAAAGTGGTTGTCTCCCCCTTCATTTATTTTATATTTTTATATCTAACTTTTGGACAATGACAAATCAGAACAACCCCAAGTCCCCAACTCGTCTTATTTTGTCTCGACCCCAAATATAAATGGACAAAGAGAGATAAGATTATAGCCCGAACCGTTTCCGAACTCTTTGAAAAAAAAACATGACAAGATGCATGATGATATAAAAACTTAACCACTCTAACCCGTATCCCACCATATTTTTCTCACTCTGGGGTATTTATTTGAGAAATATTATAGTCACAAATACTTTGGTCACAAATTACACAATCTTACTATTTGTGTATTTAAATGTCTACTTTTTAATTATTTAACATCATTTTATTCACTTGGTGAGGTGCACAAATGACAAGATTGTATATATTGTGATCGAAGTGTTTGTAACTCTATCATTCCTTTATTTATTATGTGGGTCCGGTGTTGCCCGCCCTCCTACCAACCCACTCCCACATTTCCAACTAATAATTCCTCTTTATTCAGGGCCTAATCTCAGTGTCAATTGTACTACTGTGTTTCTACACTCTAAACTCCATAGGATCACAGCAATAGTGATTAGAGCTCCATTTATTTTTTGAGAAATTTTGATACTTGGAGTACTTGGTATTTTCTCCTTCTCCAATTAATCATATCACTCCATTTATTCAAATGTTTTCTTCTTTTTTTGATTGTCGTTAATTATATGCTACAATTGGTTTTTATATGTTTGTTAATTTATATTTTTACACTAATTGGTATTTTCCCCCTTTAACCCTAACCTTCCCTAGATACTGGGTTTCTTGTTGTTGTATCCTGCAGATACAGCCATGGGAGTCATTAAGCTACCCAGTGGGGTATCTTCTGGAATTACTGCAAAACAATTTGCTAATAGAAAAGTTAAGAAAGCATTTTCTGTTAAGACACTGCAATGGAATGATTATCATTATCATCAACATGGAGTGAACAACCTTAGGAATGGATTGAGATTTGGAAGTGTAAAAACATTTGGAGCACTAAGCTCTTCTGGTTTGGAGGGTGAGTTTGCTTCAACCAGAGAGAGACTCACCAGTGGATCAAATGAAGCATCTATGTGAGATTCAGACCTTAACTTTTTTACGTTTTCTGGGCCCACAATCACAAGCTTGACTTTTTTTCGTTGAATTGGTAAAGTCAAAATAGGAGTTCTGATTTATGATTCTTAGTGCATTGTCAGGTAACTCTGTCGAAGAAGTACCGTCAGCTCGGAGTGTCCAAAATGAGCTCATAGTGCTTTCTTTACCAGCTATTGCTGGGCAGGCTATTGAACCTTTAGCACAGCTTATGGAGACTGCTTATATTGGAAGGATGGGTTAGTGATTTTCATTTCGCGGTCCGTTATAAGCTCTGTGCACCCAATTTTGGGGTTTCTTTGGAACTCAAAGAATGCCTGGAAAAGACGATAGGGAAGAAAGTATAGGGTAAATTTGGAAGAAATGAAAATGTGGAAGAAAAAAAAACATTTGTTCAATCTCTATAGATTTTCGCTTGATTTTTTATGTTTGTTTAATTTCTTATGTATGTAAAGTTTTACAAGCAATGATCATGTTTTGTTTTCATTTTCATGGTAAAACCAAACACAAGAACATACATATCTTTCTTTCATACTCCCTCCGTCCGAAAATGTTCTTCCCGTGTTGACTTGGCACGCTTATTCAGGAATATTAAAAAAAATGCAAAATTTTCAAAAATGCACATACTATAAACTTTTAAATCTCCTTTTATTATTAAAAAAGTACTAAAAAAGTAGATTTGTGATAAAATAGAAGGGTATTATTGATATTTAGCCTTAAAAAGTATACTAAAAAAGGAAATGAGAAGAATATTTCCGGACGGACCAAAAAGGAAAACGGGAAGAATATTTTCGGACAGAGGGAGTATTTTTTTCTTCCTTTCCCTATCATTTCACGGTGTTCAAACATTCTGTTAGAATATAAGAAACATTTCCTGGGCCACAACCACAAGCTTGAGCTTTTGGTTGAGTTAGTTTCTTGACACATTCAAATGCTGTAATGTGGTGGAAACATATTACAACAAAAGTCGGCCTTAACATTCTTTTTCTTCTTTTTGATTTATTAGTCTTTGGGAGTAACTTTCATGCCTTGTGTGCTTTATTTCTAGTTCTTAGAGTTGGTTTGTATGCTTCTTTTGTCTATGTCTGTCCTTTGTTCACACTACACTTGTTTCTTTGTTTTGCATAGGAAAAAGTCTTTCTAATTTCTAGTAGGGGTAAGGTCTGCATACACACCCCTTCCCAAGACCCTACTTTTTTGGGATTTTCATGGGCGGGAGTATTCTTCATATGGTATGAGTTCCAATAAATTGTTAAAGTTAGTAGTACCAAATAATCGAACATTTTTAAAGGTGTATTGGAGCTGGCTTCTGCCGGGATTTCAATATCAATATTCAACATCATATCAAAGGTGTTTAACATTCCTCTTCTCAGTGTGGCAACTTCTTTTGTTGCTGAAGACATCTCGAAGTCTACTACAGGTAATTTAATACAATTCGTTTTGATCCTATGGCTAATATTGATTTTGGAGAATATGGAAAGAACAGAAAGAATAATTTTTTTTTCTGCAACAGCTGACAAGAAACATCTTCCTTCAGTCACCACTGCCTTAGTGTTATCTGCTGGAATTGGCTTATTGGAGGCTGCAGCAATGTATCTTAGCTCTGGACTTTTTGTGAGCCTAATGGGTATTCCAACAGTAAGTTTATATATATACTTACTAGTCAAAGGAATTGCTCGTTGACTAGTGGTGGATGTACCATATTCTTGTATGTTCATACCTATGGTTGTGCAATAGAATTTCCGTTGAAGAAAATGTTTTTTTTTTAAAAAATTTCTGTTCTTGTAATTCAATCTCAATGGATGCTTGCAGACTTCGCCGATGCACATTCCAGCAGAGAATTTCCTTAAACTTAGAGCACTTGGTGCTCCACCAGTTGTACTATATCTTGCCATCCAAGGCATTTTCCGGGGGTTTAAGGACACAAGGACCCCTGTATTATGTTTAGGCAAGCTTCTATGTATCCTTGTCTGTCATTTTCGTAGAAATTTCTCTTTAAAACTTGCAACTAGAGCTCATATTTGGCTAGTGTGCTATAGTTATGTCACATAACATGAGTGATTTTCCTACTTTGTTAACATTTTTTTGGTGCTACTTTATATGATTCGGACAATGTTGCAGGGTCAGGAAACCTTGCAGCTGTATTTTTCTTTCCCATCTTTATGTATATTTGTCGACTTGGCATAGCCGGTGCAGCTATTTCAACGGTTGCTTCGCAGTAAGTTACTGAACAGTTTGGTTTATATATATATATTCTAAATCATATCAGATATTATAAGTCTGGTGTTTTAAAAAATGCAGATATATTGTAGCCATTTTAATGCTATGGCATCTTAGTAAGAAGACATCTTTATTGCTACCAAACATGAAGAATTTGCAATTTGGTGGCTACTTAAAATCTGGTGAGTTTCTGTAGCAATTTGTCGTTGGCTTCATTTCTTGAAACTATAGAAAGCAACCCGGTTCGCTCTTTTTAAGGATAAATATTGTCTGTTAGGTGGTTTCCTGCTTGGGAGAACGCTGGCTGCTGTTTTGACAGTGACTTTGAGCACTTCAATGGCAGCTCGTCTCGGAGCAATTCCCATGGCTGCTCATCAGATATGTTTGCAGGTCTGGTTGTCTGCTTCTCTTCTCGCAGACGCTCAAGCTGCTTCTGGTCAGGTCAACAAGCATCTCTTTTGTTGAACATTCCTTTTTTCTGGAAATCCTACGCGAAGAAAATATGAAACTTTCCCCATGCATATCTCCATTTTGCAGGCTCTCATTGCAAGTGCATTCGCCAAACAGGACCTTAACAGAGTCAGAGTGATCACACTTGTAGCTCTGAAGGTATCTCTTTCCACTTTTCCCGTGTCCGAGTTAACATCATCTGTTTCCATTTCCTTAAACCAAACACAGTGTAAATGCGACGGTTTTTCATGTTGTTTTAGACAGGATTATGTACAGGGATTTTGTTAGCCGTGGTACTGGGGCTGTCTTTCCCCTCTCTTGCAAAGCTGTTCACCAATGATGCCCAAGTGATAGATATTGCAAGATCTGGACTCCTGGTGTGTAATATATAACCTTAAGAGTGTTAAAATTATATCTATCTTTGGCATTTACAATTTGAAAAACATGACTTATATTTCGAAACATATGAAGTTTTTTTCTTGAAAAATAATGCTCTTTGTTTTTGTTGCAATTATCTTTGTTAGGGATATTTTTGTAGAGTTTTTTGAGTCATTTACCCCCGAACTCTTCAAAAATTGCGCGGATTTCCCCTAAACTTTAAAAATTGCACCAATAGTCCCTGAACTTTTAAAAACATTGCCTCAAACCTCAATGGTCCCTCTATGTCAGATTTGGTAGTGCGTTAATCACACGCTCATCAATACACCTGTAGGGACCATTGGTGCAATTTTTAAAATTCACGGGGACTACACACACTTTTTGAAGAGCTTGAGGGTAAATGACGCAAAAAAAATAATATATATTTATATGATGACAAATGATACATGCATGATGCATGTATAAATTTCAGTTTGTGAGTGCCAGTCAGCCAATCAATGCTCTTGCTTATATCTTTGATGGTCTTCACTATGGTGTTTCTGATTTCCCATATGCAGCTTCCTCCATGGTAAGATTTCTGCCAAACAAAGCCTAAACCATCATGCTTCAGTACATGCCAAAACACATTCTTTACAAGAAAATTGCTGTTCTATTTGTAGATGATAGTTGGGGCTATGTCATCAGCATTTCTGCTCTATGCGCCTTCGATCATCGGTCTTCCTGCGGTTTGGTCCGGACTGACTCTTTTCATGGGTTTGCGCACTATCGCTGGATTTTATAGGTAACCACTAACCAACTAACAGGAATGACAATGGGTCATTTTTTTGGATCGGGCGAACGGTGAACCTTCTTCACTCTCATCCATCCATCCATTCACACTATATTTCTCATTCGTGACATACATCATCTGTTATCCTCAGGTGGAACGGATGTAAAACGGATGAAATCAATGACTTTTGCATTGCTAATAACATTTCTTTAAATTATCACTCTCAACGGACGAAAAACCCTTAATTTACTTTACATACACGGAATAGTATGTTAGTATAAATGTTAAAAATGTAAACAAATATATGGATGGACAGATGGATCGGGTCATGGGTGAGAAAAATATCCATTTGTATCCGATCCATCTATTATCCATGTCTTTTTGTATTTTTTGTCCATTTAATTGGATCGGGTGCTTCGGATATCCATCAGGTAAAGATGAAATAGCCATCCCTACTAACTAAAAACACAAATGTAAGAATTTTGGTAGCCATAATATATAGGCAAAAAAATAATGACCTTTTCACTTCTCAGGAAGCAATAACTTTTCTCAAAAACCCGAACTATAGTTTTAATAGAAAAAGCCGGGTGTACGCCAGGCATTATACCCCAACTTGTACACGTATCACAGACACACACAGACAACCATGGGTACCCCAAGCACACCTACATTTTACTTTTAACACCCTCAATTTTAAATTGTATTATATCAATGTCAGGTTATCGGCAAAAGATGGGCCGTGGTGGTTCCTACAAGATACACGCAAGGACAAGGTACATTAAATAAAAATAAATTGGTCGAAAATATTCAGATGTTAAAAATTGGTCGCAGATATTCGTGAAAAAATGGGGGATCTTTGCACAATAAACATTTCCATGGAGATCTATGTCAAAAGTATATATTTGCACTTCAAAGTGTTTAAACTACTTGTATGTTTCTCTTAATCTGTTTCACGGACAATTATTTTCTGTAAGTCTTACTCTTTACACGGGCGACAATGGGTTGTCTAGCTACAATGTAAGTGAAGCTGTTGGGATCTCGATCTCGGTGTGACATGCCCATACGTGTTAAGCCATGGTCAAGGTGTAGTTGTCGTATGGTAAAAATTGTAGCCATCCATAATGAGCAACCGTAGCCGCTATGAAATATTTCATGCAACTAAATAGACTCCTAATTAGGTTTTGTACGGAGTTTAATAAAAATAAAATTAAGTGATTGAAAATAAGTAGTCTTTTTCGGAACAGAGCTGGTACGGAGTAGTATTTAGTGAGTCAATGCTAGTCTTATAAGTTAAAGGCATAATTTGATTTGATTGTTATTACTCTGTATTGTATATAGTCTACCTTGGAATAAATCATATTCTTATACTATGCTTAGAAATTGTTAGTTCAATTATGTGTGTATCGAGAACTGGACGTGACATTGTTCAAGGGCAAGATGTTTAGGGACGACGGTTTTAGTATAGTTTTCAATGTTTATTTCGAGTGATATTGAACCGATTATAATGTGGTATTTGTTCATATATACTTTTCTTAACCCATTGATATATAATTTTTGACATTTTGGTGGTTTTAGTCCTATTTATAATAAATACTTCCTCCGTCCCGGAGTATGTCCAGTTTTGACTTTTGGAATTGTTCATCTAAGCACTTTGACTCATCAAATTCTCTCAATGTGTAAGCCTAAATATAGTCATGTGTGATCTTGTTTGATTTGTCTTAACATATAGATTATTAATATATAATTTCCATAATTTTTTAATATACAAATTACAAGATAAAATGGATTAAAAAAGTGTATTGGATGATGTGTAAAAATGAAAGTGGACAAATACACTAGGACGGAGGTAGTAATATTTTGTTCTATTTACCGTACTAGTGTACTACGGAGTATTTATCAAGGAACAAATTCTTTTTTTTTTTGAAAAAAATATGGAGTATTTTATTTTTATGTATTTTTGGTCAAACAGTTACACATTTTGGTCCCTCTAAAGTGTACGAACTAATGGGTATTTTTGGTCAAAAATGGTTATTTGACCCATTTTTTATGTATTTTTGGTCAAACAGTTACACGCTTTTACCATAAATTAAATATAATCTAAATAAAGAAATTTTTTAAAAATTTGATATATCAAAACTAGATCCTAAGATTAATCCAATTATATTAAATTTATATTATAATTCAATATACTTTTCTCACAATTTGTGATCGAAGTGTATAATGTTTTGACCAAATACTATTCAGAATGGGTAATGTTTTGTGGGACGGAGGTAGTATGATATTATTCCAATTAATTGTAAACAACTTGAAATGCTTACTTTCAAATTTATAAAATTATATTAATAGTTATATTTATTATATTATCACCCTAAAAATTTAAATTATATTTCCATATTTAATGAATTTTTATTTTGAAAATGAACTAATTTGAGAAAATAGTTTGATACCGTTTTGACGGTCGTTCGTCGGGATACTTCTACCATACATAAGGATGTCGGCATTTCATACACATCTCATGAATACTCATTTTTGAATACTTGAATACTTTTTTCGAGTATAGTTGAATTTCGGAAAGATGAGTATTCAATTACTCGAAAATGAGTATCCAATGCCTTCAAAATAAAATTCAGTTACTCGTAAAAAATACTTGTCGTGGATGTACGGAAAACACATGTTGTATATTTAGTCAGGAGATTAAAATGTGCATTATTCTCAATTGGCAAGTATCATCTCCATAATAAATCATCTTAAAAATTAATTTGAAAAATTACCTCCTTATTGAATACCATTTTAAAAATCACCAAAAAGAGTGACGCTCAAAGTCCAAAGTCATGGTCATTCTTTAACTTAAAGAAAAAACAATTTTTTCACACGCAACTTTAATTTGTTTGAAGGAAAGTAGCCTTTGAAAATAAAATTCTATCCACTTATTTAATACTTCATCCTATGTCTAAAAGAGTCCTTCACGTTTCAAAAAAATCGTATTTCCGAAAATCCTTTCCAATTCTATTAAAAACAACTTTTACCCCTTACTTTTTCATACCCTACTTATCACATCATATTTTTTTTCTAATAATCTACACATCATATCTTATTTTTGCACATCACATCAAAGGTATTTTTAGAAAATTAACACAAAATTGTTTCTCATTTATTTTTATCGGATATTGAATTCGTATACGGATCTTGACAGATATTAAAAATCAAAACCGTATCTCCATCCGTTGGATATCGGTCGGATATATCCGTATTCGTTTCCAATTTTTAAAATCAAATTAAATAATACTTTAATTTTCAATTAAATTAAAGTAAAAATATTATTAAATTAACTATAATTTGATAGAGGATAATTATTTTTTTATTTTTTATAATTTATAATATTCTACGATAACTTAATATGATAAAAAGAAATACAGAGTACATATACACACATATTTTTATGTCTCTACACATATATTTTGCATGTAAAAATGTATTGTACTTTGCGATATCAACAGATAAACAAAATAAAAATTAAGAAAAATTATATGTAACGATCGGATATACAGATAAACTGTACTTAAATGAATATCAATACGAAGCAAAATAGATCAGATGTATGATTACTAAATCCGTATCTGTTTACCAATCTGATATCCTTAATCAAATTTAGATAATAACCTCTTTTAACGGATGCATATATTTTCCATATAAACAGATACGAATACGGACGGTTATCGAATTTTCGGTTATTTATTTACATCCATATCTAAAGTCCCGTTTTATATGAGTCGGTTGTCTAGCTACAACATCATTGCATGCTACATGAGTGGCCGAATTTCAGGGACTGCGCTCTTGTCTTTATGCACTACTTTCACCGAACTACGAGGCAAATTAACACTATGTTTGTTTGGAGGTAGGGGAAGGTAGGGAGAGATAAACTTAATATTTTACCTTGTTTGGGAACAAAAAATGAGATAGGTCAAATGAGGTAGGGAGAGGTAAAGGGAGGTAAGGCTACCTCTAAACAGTGCATTTTACATGACCGCCATTTTGGCGAATTATCACGGTAACGTTACCCTTCGCCCGATCGCAGGAAAGCCAGCCGCCATCTTCACATCGCCATCTTCCTACGGTTCCCACTTCCCATCGCCATTCCACAGGTATTTCGATCGCCATAGTTCAATTTGCACTTTTTTTTTCTCGATCTGCTCTGCTCTTCAATTCCATTCCAATAACCCTAACCTCTTTGCTGCAATTTTCAATTTTTTGCACTTCACTTTTCAATTTTCACTGTAATTTTTCCCTTTCCTGCAATTTTCACTGCATAATCTTCATGTTTTCCTTCGCTGCAATTGTCACTGCATAATCTTCCCCATCGCTGTAATTTTCACTTTTGCACTTCAATTTTTACTTTTTTTTTCAATTTCCAGATTTTTTTTCTCACTTTTTTCGTTCTACTTTGCACTTTTGCACTTTGATTTTTGTTCTACTATGCTTTTGCACTTTTGCACTTCAATTTTTTGCCATTTTCACCTTTGCACTTCAATTTTCAGTTTTCCTTTCACTCTTTCTCTACTGGAGTGTTTATTTAGTTTTAAAATTTTACATTTAAAATTTAAATAAATTTTAATTTCATATAAAAAATCCTAAACAAATAAAGAAAAACAACCTCAAGGATATTTTAGTAATTTTATTTTTCCCTACTTCACGTTACCTAATAAACATCCAAACACAATTTTTTTACACATTACCTTACTTTACCTACCTTCAATTACCTACCATTACCTACCTAATAAAAATTTTACCTACCTCCAACCAAACATACCCTAAATACCCTAAGAAAGTTAACATGTGACGGTGGAATAAATAATTTAGATGATAAATAAAAATCAAGAATCAAAGATCATTTCTCCAAACCATGAATCCCCATCGTCTATGGCCGTTTGCTGCTTTTCTCGTCCCAGCGATTTTAGGGGTCATCATTTTCCAGCTCGACTCGTTCGACCCGGCTCCGTACCCGGCTGGGGAGCTGAGTCAGAGGAAGCCGGCGGCGGCGGCGGCCCCAAGCCGAAACGGCCGGATGCTGGAAGGATCGGAGAGGATAGGAGTGGGACGGTTGTGGGGCCCGGAAGACATAGCCTACGACCCCAAGACGGGGATCATATACACCGGGTGTGTGGATGGGTGGGTCAAGCGAGTGACGGTGAACGAGTCCTCGGCGGCGGACTCGGTTGTGGAGGACTGGGTCAACACCGGCGGCAGGCCGCTTGGACTCGCCCTTGGACTTCACGGTGAAGTTTTGGTAGCTGATGCGGATATTGTGAGTATACAAACATTCAAAATTAACCGCTAGTCCAGAATTATTTTAATGATGTAAATTATATTATTATATTAATGTTATTGTCAAACGAGACCATTATCAAACAAACACATAATCGATGAGTAATATGGTTCTTAATTAACAGGGATTATTGAATGTGACGGCGGATGGCCGGGTGGAGTTGCTGGCGGATGAGGCGGAGGGGGTAAAGTTCAAATTGACGGACGCGGTTGCAGTTGCAGAGGACGGTGTCCTCTATTTCACGGACGCGTCTTGGAAATACAGTGTCAAGGACTTCATTTGGGATTTTCTTGAAGGAAGACCCTACGGCAGATTACTAAGTTATGACCCAAACACGAAACAGACCAAAGTGCTTGTCAAAGACTTGTTCTTCCCAAACGGTGTTGTTGTCTCTCCTGACCAGGATTTTGTCATTTTCTGTGAAACCCCACTGTAAGTTTATAATATATCTATCACTTCTCGTTGTGTTCAGTGAAATTACTCTAGTTTGGTTTGTATCAATTTTTACATTAGTATGTATTCCTGCATCATCCGTAGTGATCAAATGTGGGACTAATCTAGACTTTTGGATTGGGTTGTAGGAGGAGGTGTAAGAGGTTGTTCATAAAGGGTGAAAGGAATGGATCCATTGATGTTTTTATAGAGAATTTGCCAGGAATGCCAGACAACATTCATTATGATGGGGAGGAGGGCATCTTCTGGATTGGACTTGTCACGGTAAATAAGTTAACACATATTATTTTAAAACAAATCCACAATCAAATGTAACATTGGTCATAATAAGATACATACATTATTTATTCTTGAAAAAAACATAGGCTTTTGTGTTTATTGTGTACTGTGACATTGTATTGCATAGGAATACAACTTGGGATCGGAGATCATGCAAAAGATCCCATTGGTGAGGAAGGTTTTGGGAGTGATGGAGAAGTACAAAGTGCGGCCGAATATGGAAAGGAATGGAGGCGTTATCGCGGTGGACTTTGAAGGTAACCCGGTGGCTCATTACTACGACCGCCATTCCTTACTCATCACAACCGGAATCAAGATCGGGGATCATCTCTACTGTGGTTTCATTTCTTCTGAGTTCATACTTAGGCTTAACCTCACTCATAATGTCACCACATTGGTCAATGGATAAATAAAGAATACCATATACACACATCACAATCTAGTTATTTTCTTTAAAAGAATATAAGATGAACTTCATCCTCGAGGGCCACCTTAGAACCAGCCAGACGGTTACACAAGAGAAGGTAAATTGAGCTTTAATCACAGACTAACTAGCAAAGGGTGATACTTTATAACCCATTACCTTGCTAGTTGAGCCACTTCCTCAGTTTTTAATTTATAAATGTGGGAGAATTGGCAGTTCCTTTTACCAAGTATAGTACGCGCCATTACATAGTTTCACTTATTTGTATATTCCTTTGCTTTATACCGAGTATAGTACTTTGTGTTCCTTTGTAGTTGTACCAAAATACCAAATACTCTTTTTGTCTTAAATCTCTTTCCAATTTGTTCTTTTTTTCTAATTGGTCTTACTACTATACGGTCGTAAATAAATACTACGGAGTAGTATGGTTTTAAATGTAAAAAAAATGTGATATATCAAAATTAAATCATAAGTGAATTTAATTATATCAAATTTATATTATAACTAAATATTCTATTATCATAACTTATGTTCAATATATGGGTTGGAATCCTCTGTTCCTTTCCTCGTCCCAATTCTTTATCCCCATACTCATATTTTGAGAAATCATCTACCCCACCCCAATACTCACCCAGTCCCCCCTACATATGTGCATATGCTCCCTCCTATCTCACTACCCCTCAAAGGTGGGTTCGTATTAATTTAGGGGTGAGAATGTGAGATGGATAATGTATCAAAAGATGAGTGGGGGGGGGGGGGGGG
>OOIL02003480.1:1865456-1906677 GCA_900332095.2 Cuscuta campestris
GGGGGGCAGCGAATTGGGACAGAGGGAGGTGACAAAGGAATATTCCAACTCTCAATGTATGTTACATTTTGATCAAAAATATCAAACTACGAAGTATAAACCATTTTTTGGGACACGAGGATTATTTATATAATCTTTATACGCTATATAATCTTTATACGCAGTATACACAATAATTCCACTGTACAACTATAACCATTAAGTTTGTTCTACTCATAATTTTTGCCTTTAAATAATTTCATATTTATTTATTATTTATATGATCAAATTATACCATCTTTTTTATTTTTATAATTTAATTGCTTATTACAAGAAAAATAGTGTAAAACTGCATCTATATCTTTTCGTCAAATTTTACATTTTTATTTGTCCTACATTTCAAATCAGCAATGGATAACCAAAATCAGTCCATCTCTGGCTTCTGTCTTGGACCTTGTTTGGGAAGAGCGTTTTCAGTTATCATTAACGTTTTGAATAAAATATTAACGGTATAGATTAATTCAGAAAACGTAAACGCTAAAAGCTAACACGTCACATAGCTTTTGTAAAAGGCTAAAGGTAGCGCCAAACCGCAACTGATTTGATGCCACACAGGGCCTTGGTCAGTAGCAACGAAGCCCAGATCGGTGCCCCAATTCCGATTCCCAGCCCTACAGAATCCAAACCCTCCTCAGCGAAGTTCAAGTACCGACGAAGAGGGGGCTTCGTTAGCCATCAACGCCTCATTTCCCCTCTTTCTGAAACGGAACCAACGGGAAGAAGCTCTTTATCTTCTATAAATTGGTAGCAAGCTGCGAGAAGACGAAGGAGGGGACGAGAAGACGACGGAGGGGACGACACTAGCAGCTTCTACTTCAATTTTAGTTCTTCCTCTTCTAAAGGTAACCCTAGAATTGTCTCGATTAAAATTGGGAGGCCATTCATTCAGATAGTTAAAAAAAATTCTCATTGTTATGTAACTGTTTGATTTTAGTTCAATTTTTTTTTAAACTTTTGTTTGCTTGTTTGATTGATTTTGAGAATTCCAAAAGAGTATGGTTGGTGTTCAATTTTTGGGTGTATCTTCTTCTTTGAATATTTATAATTAATGCTCTTATGATTGAAAAGTAATTTCATTACTAATTTTTCTAAAAGAATACATGTTGAGTGGTTGAATTACAAAATTCAAGGTAGAATTTGTAAGTAGGTCTTTGTCAAATTCGGTTTTTATGAAGCTAACTCCATAAGACTGTTAAATGAATTCCAAATTCATATTGCTTGATTGATGTGATGATTGTTTCTAAATAAATTTTAAGTTTTCAAACTTCTTAGCTTCATAACTTGGCCATTGCCTTGAAATTTGATATTGCTTGTTTGTTTAAATTTTTGTATGTGTTTGTTTGTTATTAAAAAAAAAGGGATTGTTTTAAACAATAAAACAAATCTTGATTTTTTTGAAAATATTTCTTCTTTATGTGGATAGAAAAGTTTCATTAGGATTTCATGGAAACCTACAAAATATGGTCTTCATTAGGAGTTAAGGTTTATTTTACTCCCTCCGTCCGGAAATATTCTTCCCATTTTCCTTTTTGGTCCGTCCGGAAATAATCTTCCCATTTCCTTTTTTAGTATGTTTTTTAAGGCTAAATATCAATAATACCCTTCTATTTTATCACAAATCTACTTTTTTAATACTTTTTTAATAATAAAAAGGAGATTTAAAAGTTTATAGTATGTGCATTTTTGAAAATTTTGCATTCTTTTTACTATTCCTTAATAAGCGTGCCAAGTCAACACGGGAAGAACATTTCCGGACGGAGGGAGTAGTACATAATGTGTTAGCAGAATAAAATAATATGTATGAAGGATGAATAAAATATTGCATCCGCTCTTTTATATATCTTTTCTTCTTTTAGAAATATATTTGCAAACTCGATAGGAAGCGTTGTGGTTCTTGATATATTTTATAACAAAATTCTTGAATTGCACGACTCCGGGCCTTGTGGAGAGTTGACAATCCTCTATGTTTAGGTTAAGGAAATGGATTGACCCGATCTTTGATAAATTTTTCTATTCTAATGTGTGTAAGGTAGATATTATATGGTCTAAGTTCTTATAGTATGTTTAAACTTTGGCTTGGAGTGTTTGATCTTGCTTTAGTTTTGTTTTGGGTTTGGTGGTGTTCATAGGTTATCTTAGAATTTGAATTTGCTTGTTCTTTTTTCAGCTAATGCTTTTTCCCCATATTATTTTAAATAAAGTTTTTATTTTATCAAACTCCCCTTTCATGTTATGTGTTTTAAGTTTTTATACTAAGTTTATAATATAAGATGGTGTTTATAATATATGTATGTATGTATGTATGTATGTATGTATGTATGTATGTATGTATGTATGTATGTATGTATGTATGTATGTATGTATGTATGTATGTATGTATGTATGTATGTATGTATGTATGTATGCATGCATGCATGCATGCATGCATGCATGCATGCATGCATGCACGCACGTATATTGTTTTATATATTAAGTATGTGTTTATTTAACTCTAAGATATTATTATAAGTTTTTGTTTTGTTTAAAAGTTATTTATAAGTTTTTATGTTTATTTGGGTAAATTTCAGCAATGGTACCTGAACTTTCTCGGGAATTTTGATTCGGTACCTAAACTTTAAAACCTTTCACAAAAATACCACAACTTACATAATCATTTCACTAATGGTTCATTTACCCATTTCCAGGTTAACTTCCGGTCATTTGGGCTAAATTAGAATTTTATATAATTTTAAAAGAAGAAGAAGGGAGTGGGAGGGGTTTGGGTAAATTTCATGAATGGTATACGAACTTTCAGCATTTTTTCATTTTGGTAATAAACTTTGAAGCATAGCATAAAAATATACTAACTTTCAAGATTTTTTCCTTTCGGTCCAATAATTCTAGGTAACCTATAGGTCACCAGGGCTAAATTGCAAATTCTCCGATTTGAACCTTTTTATTTATGCCCATTTGGGTGAGCTAGAAGAGAAGGAAAGAGTGTGGGGCTAGAAGAAAGGAAGAAAACAATGTGCTTAAAATAAAAAGGTTAAAATTTTATAATTTGCAATTTGGCCTGAGGTTGGTTACCTCGAAACGAGCTAATGGACCAAAATGAAAGAATCTTGAAAATTGGTGTATTTTTGAGATATGATTTATAGTTTATATAGTATATACCGAAATAAAATAATGTTGAAAGTTTGTATGCCATTCATGAAATTTACCCATGTTTATTTAGGTTTAAGTTGTCAAGTCTTCACTGTCCTCTACTATTGTTATCCTTGCAAACTCAATGTCCTCAGTTATCTCAAATATTGTCTACTGCAGTGTCTTCTACTCTTCTATATAATGTCTAATGATCTCTCATCAAGACCAATGTTTGAAATTGCGTATTGTAGTTTTGAGGTGTTTTTTTGACAAGGCGTAAGCCTCAACTTGAATTTAAAAATATGGATATTACATATTTAAAATAGAACATAATCAATCCATAAACATCGAAATAGAATCTTTCCAAATAAAAGATGTCAAACAAAATAAAGTTGAATGGAAACGGCAAGTGATGGCGTTGAAGGAAATTGGAAGATTGAGCAGTGGCTATGATGAGCAGTTAGTGCGCAATTAGGCTAATAGATGAATTGGAAGACAAAGTGAGTGCGTAAGTGTGTAAATAGGCTTTTATTGTTTAATTAAATTACTAATTTATTCCTAAAATAATCTTTTGGGGGGATATCAAGGCGTAGGATTTCAACGGCTCGGGGCATAAGCAATGTTGCGCAAGCCTCAAGGCTGTAAATCTGAGCCTTTTCAGAAAAAATATATTTTTAAATTCAGATTGCACCAGGGCGCAATTTTCCAGAAATTGCCATGAGGCGCGCCTCAAGACGGGATTTTCCATGCTTTTTTAAACATTGGTCAAGACACTCTGGATGGATATCGTCCACTATGTTCAATGTGCAATAGTCCTTGCATTAGGGCCCAATAGCCAAAAAACAGAAGCGAGGAGGATCGAAGTACTTTTGTGAGCATTTGCAATTGACCACTTTCTCTATGTAAACTATGGGCTATAAACCATTATATTTGCAAAGACTAAATCAAATCAGCTTGTGTTAGACCATCTTTTTTGCTTCCCTTTAAGAAGGAAGTCATGGCAGAAGTAAGATGTAGAATAAGAGAAGAGACTAGACAAGGTGAGTTTGAATGTTTAGGGTTTGGATGGTTCATATGATAATTAAGTTATGATATAACTAGTATACAAGGGCAAAATAGTAAATAGACACTATAAAATATAAATAAATAATTATTTAATAATTAGGTATTATTTTTAGAATAAAATATACCAAGTTTTATTGAGAGAAATGAATTATGTTTCAGTCTTATATTGAACAAATCTTTATTAGTTTATCCCTATTAATGACTAAGGAGTTCCCAAGGGATAGAGAAGACTTGTTTACACCTTTATGAGCTAAAGCATTGTTCAATTCATAAGTATAAGGCTGATTTTTCATCGTGCAAGAGAACAATGACGACGAGGCACATAATGATGGGCATGAGGGGGAATGTGGTGATGGCAGGAGGGGGACATAGTGATCTTACATTGATAATGGTTGTCGTGATGATTATGTTAATGCTGCAGCAATAGCTGCTCCCATTAGTTGTGTGAAGTTAATGATCAAACATGCATGGAAGGATTTAGTATGATCGTAGGTGTTTTATCATGCCATCACATTGATGTTTATAAGGATTATATTCCTCTCCTTCCCAACACTTAATGATCCAATCACTCAAGCCAAGTTGCATAAAAAATTAGCTAGAGATTGGTCGGTTTTAATTGTTAATGATTGGTTGATTGGTTCTATAATTGAATATTTCTCGATGGTATCTCTACTTCTACATACTCCAACCATCAACATATATGGTTAGATATTGAGGATGTTGATGCACCCATCATGGTGTACTTCAAACATATCATAAGGTAAATGCTCATTATGATAACATTCACCACGGGTGAAGACTATTGAACTATTTGGTTTGTTTCTATTATCAATACTATCATTTTTTTGTCTTTGTATATCATTATATGAGATTACATTTTTTCTATGTTAATTACAAGAACCTAAAGAGAGATATGTTAATTTTCTATGTTAATCCACAGTGAGCTGAAACAAAAAAATGTATAGGCCCTCAGCTCATGTACGCTAACAACAAGCTCAAGGAAGAGCTTGAATGCTAAAAAGTTAGTCATATTCGCCAATCTAGACTTTTGTAACAATTTAGGTGCTGATTCTTTTTCCCTGTAGAATGAAGAAGAGGAGCTACAAGTCAAAAAATCAGTAGCTAGGTTTTACGTAAGTCAAGATTGGAAAAATATGACTATTTTCTAGCGTTGAAGCTCTTTTTTCATCTTGTTGTCAGCTCACGTTAGCTAAGCTCCTCTGCACATTTTTTATTGAGCTCACTGTGGATCCTCCAGTTCCTTACACCTATTTTCTGGTTCTTGTAACCAACATAGAAAAATGTAATCCCAATTAATGATATTCAAAGATATATAAAGATGATAGTATTGATAGTAACAACAAACTGAAAGTTCAATAGTTCTCACTTGTAGCGAATGTTATCAAAATGGGTCTTTGCCTCCCGATATGTCTGTAGTAGTACCATGATAGTGCATCAATATCTTCAATGTCCAATTATATGTATTGATGGTCGTAGTATGCCGTAATAAGAGATATCATATTGGAATATACAATAATTGAATAAATCAACTAGTCATTAACATTTAAATGCAAGCAATCTCTAGCTAATTTTTGATGGAGCTTGGTTCGGGTGATTTGACTATTAGTTGTTGGGATGGAGAGGTACATGATCCTTATAATACACATCAGTTGATGGTACAGTGTGATGGTATGATAGAAAGAGAATGAATCTACTAAATCCTTCCATATATTTTTCATTAATAACTTCACATGACTAATGGCAACAACTCTTGCTTCTGCATGATCATCACAATCATCATATTCGTCATAACCATGTCTTCCGTCTTGTCATCACAATGTCCTCTTGGCCAATCAACATTTCTCTCTTCATCATAGATCTTCTGCAAGATCAGAAATCGGCCTTAAACTTTTGTATTTAGTGATGCTTTATATTGTAAAAGTGTACAAGTCTTCTCCTCTTGTTCTTGACGGTTCGTTAGTCATCACATGGGATAAATTAATAAAGTAAGATTTGTTCTCTATAAGACAAACATTTTTTCCTGAGACCGCGAGAGATAAAGTGAGCTTTAGATATTAAGCGGTGTTTTAGATTGTAGAGGTGTATACAAGTCTTCTCCCCTTTCCCTAGGGGTTCCTTAGTCATCACTACGGATGCTATTGGGTCCACTTCCAGTTCCATTTTGTACGATATGAGGTCATTGTTTTATACCCAATATAAATGACATGGCTATATGTCCAAGCTTTATTAAACAGTTCTGCATATGAGGCGCGCACATATTGTTAGAAATGATACTCCATATAAATAAAACTAGTAGGAGTATCTGTCCAGTTTTCCTTTTGGACCACCCCCAATATTCGCCCACTTAACTTGTTTAGTACTAAAAATATATAACACGTTTCCAAATTTACCCTTCATCATTTACTCACATTCACCAATCTTCTTTACTCTACTCCCACCCATTTCACTTCTCTTCTACCATCTACACAGTCGATCGTCCATTTACTACTCACTGTCTCCTCTTTTACTGCATAATTATCTTCATCTCGTTCTCATTCTTCCTCACAGATCATCTTCTCTACAAAAAAAAACCCTAGATTTGATATGTACTCGTTTATGAAATTGCCTCACTCAGTTTGAAGAGAAGACAACCTTTTCCATGGATGGTGCGACCGTTTTCAATGGTGATGAGTCGCCTTGCATTGTGAGGGATGGGTAAATTGTAGTCCCTGCCTTCGAAGAACATCCTTAAGATGGAGAAGTGCTTGAGGATGCTAAAGATTTGGACGATGATGAGGAGGTGATTGTTCCAGACTCTGAAGAAGGGTACGATGATGAGGAGGTGATTGTTCCAGGCTATGAAGAAGGGGTCAATGATGAAGACTTGGTAGTTCTTGACTCCTTAGATCTGGATCTGAAGATGTGGACAATGATGAAGATTGTGATGCTCATGAGTCCCTAGATTCGGACAATGAAGGGGTGGAGCCTGCTGAATTTCCCCTTCAAGCTCTAAGACAGCATGCAAAGGGGCGTGAGAACCGTTTTAGGCATGCAGCTGCTCTTCGATATGACCCCAAACTGGGGGAGTTATTGGAATGGTTTCACAACCCGGTTACGAAGGCAATGATTGTCATCTACCTTCCATGCTTTTTCGTCTAGGGAAATAGCCTCTTTTCTTTTTCTGTAAGCCTACTATGTTTCCTATGTGGTTGTGGTCTATGATGAACCTCTATTTGTGTTTGTATCATATGACTATCCTGACTGGTTATGCTTGATGTTATATGATTGTGGTTTATGATGAACCTCTTTTTGTGTTTCTATCCTATGATGATCCTGATTCCCGAGTGATTAGTCCGTGTGTGTAAAGTTCTATCCATGATTGTGGTCTATAATCAATCTGTGTTTGTGGTCTTTTTTTTTCCTATGCTGATTGATTTTTTTTCGGCCTGTATTTTTGTGTTTGTGATCTGTTATGAAGCTGGCTTGTTGTGTGTGGTGTGATGAAGTTGTGTAACCCCCAGTTTTTAGGTCCATATGTTTTCCTCCACAGTCTATGATTGTGTTTGTCACTCCATTCTCTGAAGCTGATTGTTAGACTGCCACAATATCAACAAACTCATCAATTGTCTTGCACCCTTTTTTTTTGTAATGACTGTGTTGATCTAAAGTAACCCAGGTCCAATACATTAAGATCTGGACTGTTAGGTGGTTGACGTGTTAGTGATATGTTAAAATCATCTAACTTGGCTGCTTTGAATACTTGAGGATCATTACATGCAATTTATGGTCTAGCATTGTCTTGTGAAATGATGACCCTATTGCTCAAATAAGTAGGGTATTTGTCCTTGATTGCTGGGGTAATTTTGTTAATCAAGAATGACCTATACACTTCCTTGGTCACAGACTCGCAGAGAGTACTGGTTTGGTAACTAGGGTACCTCTTGCTCTAATGAGTAGGCTATTTGTTCTTGATTGCTGGGGTACTTTTGTTTATCAAGAATGACCTATACACTTCCTTGGTCACAGACAGTACAGGTTTGGTAACTAGGGTACCTCTTGCTCTATTCCTACAGTGGCTAACTGCAGTTTACTTAAGCAGAACTCTAATCTTCTTACTTTATTGTCTTCTCCTTTTCCCTCTTCCATGCAGGTATGTGTGCCAATTTCAAAATAGACAAACACTTAAAGACGGAGAGAGTATATAAAAATGTAATTTGATTGTTACGGATGACGGGTTAGGTTATTTAATTAATTATTTATTACTTAATATGTCCTCCCTCCATCCCGAAGTATCTGTCAACTTTTGACTTTTTCGGTCAAAATTGGTAAACTTTGATACCAAATTAAACAAAAATGATATTAGATATTGATACAAAAAATGTTTTGTTAGATTTATTATATTAAATATTTTCAAATTATTATTTTATTTAATTAATATATAACATATATTTTATTTAATTATAGATCAAAGATTGAAAATGGTTGACTAAAAAAAGTCAAAATTGGGCAAATACTCCGGGACAGAGGTAGTATTTATTAGTTAATACTACCTCTCTCCTAGTGTCATCGTTCACCTTGACTTTTTCTAGTCAAACTAGACGAACTTTGGATCTCAATAAAATAAAAATGATAATGTATTTTTGTATAAAAGTAATTTCAATAGATTTATCTTGTTGAGAACTTATAAAATTTTAGTTTATTGTATTGATATGCTACCCAAATTTAGAGTAATTGATGATTAAAGACAATCCAGTTTGACTCAAAAAAGTCAAACTGGACGAAAATATACTGGGACGGAGGGTGTATATATTAGGGAGTATTTATTATTTGATTTTTTTTGTGCTATTTACTCTAGGACTTTTCAAAAATTGCAAGGGTTCCCCTGAACTTTAAAAATTGCACTGCTCCCTAAACTTTTAAAAATGTTGTACCAATGGTCCCGCTGCGCTAGATTTGAAAGTGCGTTAATTACATGCTCATCCAATGCAAGTATAAATTCATCTAAAGTCATACTCCCTACGCCCCTAAATGATTTAACTTTGCATAAAACAAAATAAAATTCTATTTTTTTTTCAATTCATTTTATTTAAAGAATGGTATATAAATAAATTAAACTTGCATATTTAAAAAGTATAAAAGTTTTACAAAATAATAAGTGACAATAACATTTTATTTCATCATATAATCAATGAAAACGCACAAATAAATAAAAATTCTTGTGATTGTGGATGGAGGGAGTACATCACACGTGAGTTCTGCAATATGTCATTCCAAAACATTATTTTTTATATTTTTAACCTCTTTAAATCTTAGATAATTATTTTCTATTTAGTCGTTGATAATCGAATTTGAAGGCCAGACATCAGTCGATAAAGCTCGTCATCAATTGATCAACCTCGCATCAATTTATCAAGCCTCAACAAGTATATTGATGAGTCTTTAATTAGTGCACTCCAAAATCTGACATAGAAGAATCATTGTTGCAACATTTCTAAAAGTTTAAGGGATATTTGTGTAATTTTTAAAATTTAGGGTGAATGACAAAAAAAGTCATTATTATTTATTTTAATTTAGTTTTATAGGTGAGCAAAATTCTTTTAAAAAAAGTGAGCAGAATTATAAGCTTTTTTGAGTTTTTTATTCTTTATGTTGATACCTTTATTGTACCAACATGACTAAGAGGTTTGGGGTCTTTTCTCTCTTATAGATAAAGATGTAACCATTTAGAATTGTAAGCAATTAAGACAAGAATATTCTCAATATGAGTTCTATATTTTTTATCTCAAATTGGAGTATAATATCAAAATATAATACCAACAAATACTAAAGAATGTCACTATATATTGTCATAATGTCATAGTGTTAAATTCTTTTTTTGGTGATAAAAATATGGAACTCCTATTTTAATAATAAAAGTTATGTTTTCCTTTTATTTGGGGTGATTTCTTATGTTTCTTTCTTAATCATTACCTTGATGTTTTTTTTAAACCTACACTTTTCATCTCTCTTATAAATAGGGTTGCAACTATTTAGTTAGAATAGTAAGAAGAATTATTCTGCTTTCTTTTTTCTTGGGAGACCAGAACCATTCGATATATTCTTTCTCTTTTTTTTTCTTCTTGATGTTTGAAGATGTTTGAAGTTTTTTTATTCCGATATGATATTATATCATTGATATACTCCTCTGTCTCGAAATGTTTAGCACTTTACGCAATACGAAGCGAAGTTTCAAATTTTTTAATTTATTTTATTTAAAGATTGACATAGAAATAAGAAAATACTCTTTTGTCTCAATTTAAGTTGTATGTTTTACTATCCATATGGTCAAATTTTAACTGTTTTCATTATCTATTTTGGTACTCGTTTGATAAAATAATATAATAAGGTTACCTCTTGTTTTATAGAAATTTGGATAATGTCTTTTAATATATTAATTTTATTTTTTAAATCTCACATCAATTTTCATATAAAACGAATTGAAAATAACTTAGTTAAATATTGTAAATTAAAACAGATAATATAAATTGGGACGGGTGGAGTAAAGTTTACATACTACCAAAATTACGTTAAAATTTTAAAAGGCTAGTGACAAAAATAATTATTTTTATAAATAAATAAATAAAATGTACATATTTTTGAGAGGGATGGAGTTTACTACGGAGTAGTGCCTAATTGCCTATGCTCTAATTCATTGTCTCGGCTCGACATCATTTGCAAATTGTAATAGTACGGTGTGCGCATTGAATTGGGGAGGCTGTGTATTAAATAGATCCCCATCAATTTTATTTTCTATAGTTTTTATTTGCTAAGGATTAATTTATTTTTACTATTTTCTTCTGTTTTAAAAACAAATAAAGTTTTAAGTTTTTTAAATTCATTTTAGTTTAAGATTTGTATAGAAATAAAAAATAAAACTTACATATCTATAAACAACATCAAAAATTTTTACAAAATAAAAGGTGACAAAGTTTTTTTATCAAATAATTAATAAACACATACTCTCCCCGTAGTGTATCTTCTTCTCATTTTGACTTTGGGAGACAACTCTTTTTTAATTTGACCATATGAATTGTAGTAAAAATATATTGGGTTGTAAAATAAATTCAATTTAATATCAATATATTTGTTTTGACACGTTGTTTTGAAATATTATATTTTTTATAATTCATGATTATATACAAATATGAATATTAATGATCAAAGTGTTGTACCGAAAATCGTGAAAATTCAAATACAAATATGGAAGGAATGGAGTAAATTAATGATGGATCACTTCAAAGTTTTCTTTATACAAATATACTCATATAGAAGCTAAGAAATAAAAGATCTTCCTGCCCATATGAATCATCTATGGCCGTTTGCCGCTTTTCTCGTGCCGGTAATTCTAGGCCTCATCGTTTTCCAACTCGACTCGTTCGACCCAGCACCGTACCCGGCTGAGCAGCCGAGTCAGAAGAAGCCGCCGGCGGCGGCGGCCCCAAGCCTCAACGCCCGGATGCTGCATGGCTCAGAGAGGATAGGAGTGGGACGGTTGTGGGGCCCGGAGGACATAGCCTACGACCCCAAGACGGGGATCATATACACCGGGTGTGCGGATGGGTGGGTCAAGCGAGTGACGGTGAACGAGTCCTCGGCGGCGGACTCGGTGGTGGAGGACTGGGTCAACACGGGCGGCAGGCCGCTTGGACTCGCCCTTGGACTTCACGGTGAAGTTTTGGTAGCTGATGCGGATATTGTGAGTGCCCCCCATATGTTTTCATTTACAACAAATTGATATCACTCCACCAAATATTTGAGTTTTTACATGAATAATCTAAGATTATATAATTAATTATTCCTTTCGTTTCAAAATAAAGAAATTCTTAAATAGGACTAAAATATATTTGATATATTAGAATAAGACTTTCTATGTTTTAATATCAAAATAAGACTTATAAAACAATTAATGTCATCATATAATGTCAAGAAAGCACTATAACGTGCGAGTATACATCCATAAATACATATGTAGAATTCTTACTTTTTGTATAACTTCAATGTTTTAATCTTATTTAGATAGATTTCTTAAATAAATTTGCATGTAAACTATATCTTCTGTTTTTTATTCATCGATGATTTGACCACATGATATTTAATTTTTGTAAATTTTGTTATAGTTTTATTTATATACCAATTTTAGAATAAATTGAAAAAAAACAGTTAAAAGTCATAAATCAAATTGTGTCTTTTATTTTGTGATTGAGTTACTAAAAGAAATTTGCAATTGCATTAATTTGAACTCCTATATCAAAAAATAGTATCAAGAAAAATTTAAACTTATGTATTGCATAATCTTCATTTTGTTGCTAAAAGAACTTTTTCACTTTGTTGCTAACATTACAACCCTATGAAAACAATAAAATTGTCAAAAAAGCAAATATATTTTCTTTTGCACATACTCACATTACAAAATTAATGAATGCGCATTTTCATATTACACAATAATTACAAAAAAAAAGTTTGTATGACCAGATGTACAATATAATTTGTTCACTAATTTGGGCAAGACTATAGGGATCAAAGATGCGTTTTCCCCATTTGTGTATATGTATACATTCAATCAATGAGATGCTTCTTTACAGGGATTATTGAATGTGACGGCGGATGGCCGGGTGGAGTTGCTGGCGGATGAGGCGGAGGGGGTGAAGTTCAAGTTGACGGACGCGGTTGCAGTTGCAGAGGACGGTGTCCTCTATTTCACGGACGCGTCTTGGAAATACAGTCTGAACGACTTCATTTGGGACTTTCTTGAAGGGAGGCCCTACGGAAGGTTGCTAAGTTACGACCCAAATACCAAACAGACCAAAGTGCTTGTCAAAGACTTGTTCTTTGCAAATGGCGTTTTTGTCTCTCCGGACGGCAACTTTGTCGTTTTCTGCGAAACCCCAATGTAAGTTTACCGCTAAATTTCATGCATTGTTACCAAGGATCTAAAATTCATATGACAACAGATCGTAAACAAAGGTTAATAGGGGAACTAATTAGTGAAAGTTACACTAAATAGTACTAAAACGAGTATGTCTTTTCCTAATGTAGTGCTTAAACTTTTTTATTCTCTAAATAGTACTTGAATAATGTCTAGTGACTAGAACATTGTCCAGTGATGGTGGACATTTGGTTTGAACAATGTCCAATGGCGGTAGACATTTACTTAAACAATGAGTCAATGACTAGTGGTACTATATTGAGAAATAAAAAGATATGATACTACATTGAAAAAGTCACTATTTTTAGTACTGTTTAGGTAAATTTTCCAGCTAATTATGTGTTCTCAATTATGCTGGGTTGTAGGAGGAGGTGTAAGAGGTTGTTCATAAAGGGTGAAATGAAGGGGGACATTGATGTCTTTATAGAGAATTTGCCAGGAATGCCAGACAACATTCGATACGATGGAGAAGGGCTCTTCTGGATTGCGTTCGTCAGCGTATGACTATAATATATATACTCGTACCGTATTTGTTTGATGTGTTTTGGAGTTTGACGTCTTTACTGATAGGATCTTGGATTGAAGTAACGAATCGATTACATTTAAATGCTTTAGTGTGATTTAATTTGACCAGAGCGTCTTACGATCCGAGTTGAATGGTTTTGATTTTCAAAGGACTACACCTTGGGGTGGAAGCTTGCGCAGAAGCATCCCTTGGTGAGGAAGGTTTTGGGAGTGATGGTGAAGTACGGAGTGCGACCGGAAATGGAGAAGAACGGAGGGGCTTTCGCGGTGGATTTGGAGGGAAACCCGGTGGCCCATTACCACGACCGCCATTCCATGCTCGTGTCAACCGGAATCAAGATCCGGGATCATCTCTACTTTGGTTTTGTAACTTCCAACTTCATCCTTAGGCTCAACCTCACTCAAAATCCCGTGGTTCAAGCCGGGAAATGAGGGACGTGGATCGCGGGTGTTTGTCCCGGACTCTACTTTTTGTGGGATTTTTCTTAAATAAATTGGACATGAGGGCACAAACAGAAGCCTCCAACGTTGTCTCTCTGCTCTTCAATGTTTGTTTTCATGTGTAAGTGATTCAGTCTTGAACACGAAACTCTAGTTTAGTACTTTGATGCAAATTTGGGGAAAATATATATGTTGAAAATGGTTAAGGATTTCTTGAATGTGTTCAATTGGTACTTGTAATTTGCATTTGAAGATTTTGTTTTCTTGAATAAGAATTGGTAAAGTAAAAAATGAGCTTTCGTGTGGTGCTCGGTAGCACTTTTGTTTAGGCGAATTCACAATACCTCAAAACAAAAACAAAAAAAATAGAGTAAAATACAAGTATATAACATCATTTCCAAAAAAAAAAAAATGAACCCTTCGGAAACCAAAACCTCAACCAGCCGAAACTGGGACTGTCCCGGACTCACTCCCACCCACTGGTACAAGTCCAAATAAGAATCGGAATTGCGGCGATTTGGAAACCGGACTGGATCAGTACTGTGGCCACCCCCTACTTTGGGATGACTTACATTTTGAATCCTTTCTAGCCCTTTTAAGGCACATAGTTTCTCTTGTCGTAAGGACCTTTTGCTCTGGGAACCATTGGAACCAAGTAATAAAGACCTTAGGACGGGCCCTTTTGAGGTGCCCTAAATGTGTACCCTCTCTAGCTTTGCTTAGGACACAGAAAATTTAAAATTTAGGTGAAAAAATGATGCCTCAAACTCTCAAAGAGAGTTTCAAATAATAAGGTGTGCTTTGTCAACAACTTTTGCAGAATAGCACAACTCACTGAATAATATAGCCAACAACATTTGCAGACAACGATATCATCGATGAATAATAGCCAGGCCAATGAATAACATCCTCCTTTATCGTATACTCTGTCTTTGATGGAGTACATAAAAAATGAATTAGAATGCAAAAAACTGGAACGCCGATAAGACAGCATTCGTAACTCTTGGGATGGTTGCAGTTTGCCTTAAAAACCAAACCAAAAACAAAACATTGGGCAATCAAAACAAAGTCAATTGAAATTTATTGAGCAGGAAAGATTGGGCAGAAGAATCTGAATTTGATCTCAAGCAATGAAATATGGTTCTTAGTCAAGAGCAGCTATAACAGCATCCACCACTTCTTGGGTTGTACTGTCTCCTCCCAAGTCCTTTGTCCTGTACTTGCCTTCGGCTATCACGTGCTTCACCGCAGTCTCCAAGCGATCAGCAAATGACGGAAACTGGAGATGTCTCAGCATCATAGCCGACGAGAGGAGAACTGCCACTGGGTTTGCCCTTTTCTCCTCAACTTGGTTCTGGTTTCCTACATTCCCAGCTGAAGCTCCTTGCTCAAATACAGCAGTATCGGCCCCAACATTACCTGTAGGACAAAAAAGAGTCAGGTTTTTTTTCCATGCATCTCTAAGAGCAATGTAGTGTCTGGTAGATCGCAGCTTAGCTCTGAGGAGTTTGAGTTAGTAATACAACTTAAAGCATTTTCAAGCAAACATTTTCCAAAACAACATTTGGGAAAGGAAAAAAAATGTAATCCTATCCAGGTACTCTTTTTTGTTTGCATGTGAAGGAACATTAACTACTAAAAAAGGTCCCAAACGCATCCCCCCCCCAAAGCAAAAAGTTTTATTTCCTCCACAATCCTTCTCAAGAGCTAATTTTTCATTTCATTCCAAAAAAAAAAAGGTTATGAACATGATAAATACGGAGTATAAAAGTTATACATTGACCAAATCATGAATTCCTTTTAATAAATGAAGTACATGTGCAAAGTACATATATAGGTCCAAAACCAGTTTATTTATAAAGCCATTAAGTGTTATCGAATAGTGTGATCCAATATAATGCATAAAAAATGCAAATACTAGAAGATTGCTTCTTAATGGAATTTTTAATGGGTACTAATCACAAGAAAACAATCTTGGCAAATGATTTACAGATGTTTCAAGTATTAGGCCAAATATGGACTTAAAACCAGGCCAAATGTAAATCATAATTGTATCGTCTATCACTATCATTTTTCTTTAATGAGTTGTCATCACAAAGCAACAAATGCTCAATTTATACTTATGTGCAAGGGCATTCAATTTGAAGATTAAAATGAACCTAACCTCCAGGCATAACTCCTGTGCCACCAGCTATACCAGCAGCTGTATTTGCAACCAGATTTCCATAAAGATTGGGAGTGACCTACAAAGAGCAGGCCATATAAGTTGAAAACCTTCCCGCACAAAAAAGAAATAGAGGGTTGTGAATAACAATGTAACCAAGCGAAGTCTTAATAAATTGTTTAACACATTACCTGCATAAATGCATAGACATCAATATATATACTCATATCTCAAAATCCTATTTTATCCATTTCATACATGCATTTTTTCAAACGTCCAATTCATATACCAGTTTAATAGTACACGTCATGCAATTCAAAATGCATGGGATAGGAAACAACCAAAACATATTGTGATTCATATCACATATGTGTTGATATTTGATATTCCAGCAGTCCACTGAAGAAAGCATGACTGCATGAGGCCAGAGCAGACATAACTGTTGGCAAATGGGATCAATAGGACCAATAAAAAAAGTGGAAGTGTTGGGTTGAACAGACACAATTATAAGCGCCCTTTTTTTCCTTGTTTAGTTCTTCAATGTGGGACAAAGCCCCTCTATTTGAACACACCCCTGAAGTGAAACTCGCCATAATTCCACTGTATCTTGCATCGGGGATGTACTTCATGCAGCTTTCAGAAGCCACATGTCTTTATCTTCTTCATCCTCATGGGTTTTTGTGATTTCATAGCTCGAGTCTCAAAGGACTCATGTCTCCATCGATTTCTTCTACCTCAAGATTCCTTTTCATATTCAAGCTAGTCAACTGTTTTTTCTTCTTTCAATCAATCATTCCATACGGGGCTTTCATTTCATCAAGAGAGAGAGAGAGAGAGAAATGAAGCCTCTTGGTGATGGTAGACCCTTTGCTCACATACCAATTTAGTACAGAGTTAGTATCAAACTTCATGCCAAGACAGGATGACTCTATTGAATCGGAAAATGAAAACAGCTCTTTATGTTTAAAGAGAGTGGAGACACAAGAAGCGGCTAGAAAGGCTCAAACAAAGTGTGTTAGTTTTTTGGATTCCAAAGAGTGTTTTGATTTATTAAGCAGACATGCAGTATTGTAGTTTATCAGGATAACCATTGCATGTTGCATCTACTGTTTGCAAGATATATAAACTGCAATAACATAGAGGAGTACCAACACCATGCATGTTAAATGATAGTAGAGCAATAGCACACCAGACAACCATATTAAGCATGCAAATTAATCCATATTTCATACCAAACATGGAGAAAATTCAAAAAACTTAAGTGAAGAAAAGATGTCACCATAAAGAGAATATTTATGACAAGATGAAGCACGGTTGCAGTATTAATTATCTACTGAAAGAGCAATCATGCTCCAATAGTCCAATCCAATATAATAGGGGAGCAGATGAGCATTATCATGAATGAAGGATTTTCCACTTACCATAACATCAAATTGTTCTGGCTTTGAGACAAGCTGCATACAGGAGTTGTCCACAATAATTTCATTATAATGAATTCCAGGATACTTCTTGGCAATTTCTCTACATGATTCCAAAAACAGACCATCAGCCAGCTTCATGATGTTGGCTTTGTGCACGGCTGTCACCTTCTTTCTGTTGTTTAGATAAGCATACTCAAATGCATACTTGGCAATGCGCTCTGAACAGAACTTCGTTATCACCTGGGCAAAAAAATAGGGTAAATAATGTTCAAAATTGATTTCATCCAACAACAGGGGAAATACTCTGTTTACAAAAAATTGGCTGCATGAGATATTTAACCTAAACGGGAAATCATAGATTAAAAAAAACATCGCACATTTGCACCAACAAGTTTGTGATGGTTGCTTGTTTCTTCCTACAGATGATAGTAGATACAAACAGTTGATGTTTACATATGACAATACATTGATATTTTTGCAGTGAGTCTACAATACTTAATTTAATCTTAACCCATGGATTAAAGGTTATAAACTCAAATGGGTTGTGTGCTATCAGTTTATGGCACTCTTAACAAACTCTGAAGCATGATAGATGAGCTCAACACATAAAATCAATCAATCATCGTTAACCTATACATACATTTTCAGATTGTGCACATTTTAAAAGTAGATCGGCAACAAAAGACATTGAGAGTTGAGCGAAACATCAAAATTCTTATACATAAACTTAATTAAATCAATAACGCAAGCACATGAACGAGAACAAACTATGCAAATGGTAATTTCATATATTAGCATCATAATTTAAGCAGATGAAATGAGATCATTACTTTGAGGCTTTCGACCACACCAGGAACTACCTCATGCTCGAGTCCAGAGTACTCTCCTTCGGTGTTCTCCCTAATCACCACTATATCAACGTTGTCATGCCGAGTTGGCAGACCAGGAAGGTTGACGCAATTCACCAAGGAAGCGAACAAATCAAGCTCCTTCCTCAACTGTACATTTAAAGAGCTCACGCCTCCGCCCACTGGCGTATGAAGGCCACCTTTGAGACACACCTTGTTCTTCTGGATCGACTTGATCACCTCAGGGGGCACGGTCTTCATATCTCCGTGGACTTCGTAGCGCTCGAAGTAGACCGGAGCGTGCATCGCATCCATCACCTGCTCAACGGCGTTGGTCACCAGTGGCCCGACGCCATCGCCGGGAATCAGGGTTACGGCCCTCGGCGTGCCGTCACCTGGTCGAGGCATGTAGGTCACGGATCGGCATAAGAAAGGGCGGGGATTTTCGGCTGATTTCTGGAGGATTTGTTTGAGGAATGGGAACGATCTTCGAGCCATTGGAGATGAAGATTTCGGATACAGCTTGGGGCCTTCTTTCAGGGTCTGCTTTTCACTGATTCGCCATTGTAGGTCGGGTCTGCGGGAGATTTGATCAAAGATTTCTTTCCAAGCGAATATTATAAACCCTATTTAACTTAATTAAAAAAATTTGATTTGCGTTCCGGTGCCCCGTTCATAAAATTGACGTTTCATATCTTCCTAATCCTAAACTCTCCCACTCCCGCCCCGACCCGAACACATCCCCCACCCCCTCTAATTGCACCCCACAAGTTTATTTTGACTTTGGAGTCAAAAATTGACTTCAAAGTCAAAATCAACTTGTGGGATGCAATTGGAGAGGGTGGGGGTGTGTTCGGGTTGGGGCGGGGTGGGGGTTTACCGGGAGATTAGGGGGTAAGAACCGTCAATTTTACGAACGGGACACTGAAACGTCTCAGGGTCATCCCATGACATTATCGGGCAATGTCATGGGAACCTTGGTGCAATTTAATTCAATTATTTATTAATGAAACATTGTATTATATGCGTAGTAGAATTGTTCAGAATTACTCCGTATAATACTAAATATTACCCCCGAGTATTAAATTATTTTAACAAATAAGATAATAAAAAATTATAATTTCACTTTTTAAATAATATTTGCATAATTTATTTTAAGATAGATAAAGTACTACTAAGATAGATAAAGTACTACCAAGTATGTATTACTCCCTCCGTCCATTTACACACTTACTATTCAAAAATTACGAGAATATTTGTCTATTTGTATGTTTTCATTAATTATTTTGTAGAACTTTTGATGTACTCCCCACGTTTCTAAATATATCTCACATTTGTTTTTTCAGCAGTCGCGGAAACTTTTATTTATTTCTACGTTTTCATTGGTTATTTGATAAAATGAAATATTTTTGACACCTCTTATTTCGAAGAATTTTTCATTTAGTTTTTTGATACGGGGTATATAAATTTTATTTTTTTATTTCTATACCAATATGTAAATAAAATGAATTGAAAAAACTTGATATTTTATCTCGGTAATAGAAATGTAGATATATTTAGGGACGGAGGGACTAAATTTTAAATATGTAAGTTTTATTTTTTATTTATATACAAATTTTTAAATAAAATGAATTGAAAAAACTTAAAATTTTACTTCGTTTTGCGTAAAGAGTAAATAATTCAGAAACGGAGGGATCATGTATTTTTGCTGTTGTTGTTATTATTGTTTTTAAGGGTATTGCTAACTCCACACTAAAAATTACTTTACTCGCACTTTTTACGATCCTCTCTTAAAATCAATTTTTCATTTGACTTTTATTACTCCCCTTGTCTTACTCACACTTTTTTCACTTTTTTGATGTTGTTGTTGTTGTTATTAGTATTTTTATTGTTGTTGTTGTTATTAGTACTTTGATCATTAATAATTTATGTATGTTTAAGAATATATTATAAAGAAAATGTTTCAAAATGCATCTATTGATATTTAATTTATAAAAAAGTTTAATATATTTTTTTCTATAATGTGCGATCTAAGTTTAAAAGGTTTGATCAAGAAAATCAAATTGGGAAGTTAATTTCAGGACGGATGAAGTATTTTCTAAATTTATACTCATTAACATAATTTTTACATTGATGTAGATTTAACAAATTTAAGTAAAATAATGTATGTTTGTTAAATGAACGGATCCACCCGAAATAGACTTATAGACTCCATTTTGGAAAAACAATTACTTATAAATTATTAGTTTAGAAAAATATTCAATTCTAAAATAGTATTTTGAGAACTTGTTTTAAGTCTAGATGATATAAAGTATCTAAGTACCTTTTATTTGATTGACATTTAAAAAACATTTTTGACAAATGACCATTTAGAGAATAAATCTAAATTAAAAAATCACGAATGTAGTTTTTGCTTATTAGAGACTAATTTGGAAAAGTACTGTATTCGAAAGGACTATTTTAAAAATTTATTTAAAATAAATTTTCAAAATGATTCTTTCTAATAAGTGTTCTCTAAAGTCAATTCTCAATAAGCAATAAACCGTAATTATTAACGCATTCCTCTGTTTGAAATATATTCTCTAAATAGTTTTCTATAAAGAATGTCTATTAAATGACAATTAAATAAAAGATATTCTTGTATTTTTTATCATTTAAACTATAATTAAGCTCTTAATATGACCTTTCAAATTAAATGGGTGAGTGCTAGATGAACGAACCCTAAGTAGTCTCATGGACTACATTTTAGAAAAATATTTATTTAGAAATTAATAGTTTAGAAATATATTTAATTATAAAAGAGTATTTAGTGATCATCCTACATCTAGATAATACTCCCTCCGTTCTCAAAAAGAGTTCCTACTTTAAAAAAGTGGAAAAATAAGGAAGTGTTAAATTGTAGTTGACTTTCAATTTTACCCTTGATGTTATGGGTAAAAATAAGATGTGATGGGTAGATTATTAGAGAAAAAGTATGATGTGATAGGTAGGGTATGGAAAAGTAAGGGTAAAAGTGGTTTTTTAATAGAAAGTAGAAATGTTTTATTGGAAGTGAAAAAAATGAAAGAGGAAGTGTTTTTGAGAACGGAGGAAGTAGAAAATATCCAAATACATTATACTCCGTATTTGACTGATATCCAATAAATATTTTGACAGATTACCATTTAAGTAATAAATCTAAATTATAAAAAAAATCACGTTGGTAATTATTAAAGTTTAGTGTAAAAACAATTTAAAAATATCTTACTCTACTAAAATTTTACTTCTTTCCATGACTACTAGTATCACACCCGTGCGTTGCACGGGTCATTTTTATGTTATTAAATTAAAATCATTTTTCAATGATAAAAAATGAGATGCAATAGAATATATATCATATTATTTTAAGGTACAAAACATCACTGCTTACAAATTCCGAAAGATTTCTTTATAGACTACATTATCTGTATAATTTGTGGTAATAATATCTTCATTGCATATCAGAATCTTCAACCCACTACGATTAGTTACTCTTGAAACTGCAACACGAAGTTGTCCATGACTAAATCATGTTGGGTTATTGTTACGGAAACCTGTAATAAACCCTAATTGCTCATAGCTTCACCATTAACATTGATGACCGCTCACCAACATTTTTCAAAGCAGTTAAGATCCCCATTTTCGTACGAATGACAGTTTTGAAACGTAAGAGTCAACAATTCACGATGAATGTAATGGCTATGAAAGCTTTGTAAATGGATGTATTTATAATACGATTTTTGCATACGAGTTAAAACAATTATTCATTTTTCAAAGTCATATAACGAATTTAAATTACTATTACTGTATTTTAATTATTTAATTTATTATATTTAAAATTATTATAATTAAAATTACTATAATTAAAATGACACGGTAATTAATACGGAGTATACAATTATCTAGTCACACGGTTATATAATTAATACCTTGGTTAATTATTACCTTTTTTGATTAAAATTACTATAATTAAAATATAGTAAAATATAGCC
Source organism: Cuscuta campestris (assembly GCA_900332095.2). Classification (NCBI taxonomy): domain Eukaryota; kingdom Viridiplantae; phylum Streptophyta; class Magnoliopsida; order Solanales; family Convolvulaceae; genus Cuscuta; species Cuscuta campestris. The sequence goes on from OOIL02003480.1 coordinate 1,888,058, forward strand.
ATTATAAAATATAGCCACTATAATTAAAATATAGACATTATAAAATTACTATTATAAAATTACTATAATTAAAATTACTATAATTAATTTGACACGGTAACTAATATACAATTATGTAGTCACACGTAATATTAGATTTCACTAATAGCGTAATATACAATTTTAATTAAAATTACTATAATTAAAATTACTATAATTAATTTGACACGGTAACTAACATTTAATTACTATAATTAATTTGACACGGTAATTAATTATATCTCATTAATAGTGTGCTTAATATCATAATTTCAGAAACTTATAAAAATATTAATTTTTTACCGTGATTATAAAAATAATAATTATATTAACTTCACAATTATAATTTTATATTACTATAATTTTGGACACTTACCATTTAATTTTACAATTACCATATGTAATGGCCATACTTTGAGCACGGGTTAAAAATGGACACTATAATTTCGGACACTTACCATTTATATAAGTAATAATTGCACGAAATAATAATTATAACATTTTTTTGTTATTACCTTTATTGCTATTAAACCTAAATATAAATATATATATTTAAAGGGTTTTCTGTATTAATTTTTTTCGATACTGTGTGTATAATTATTATTACCATAATTATATTATACTACAATTATACGTACATTTTTTTATAACCTAGTCACACGATAATCATTTAATTATATAATTATAGTAAGAATAATCATACATACGTTTTAATAGCATTGATTGGCGTGTATTAAAGTTTATAAATATTTTTTATAAATAATTTTTTCCTATTGTATAAATATTTTTTATAACTTACCTTTATTGCTAGTATAAATTTCGTACACTTTAATAATGACAATTAATATAATATAATAATTATACTTATAAAACATAAATTTTATATTACTATACTTTCGGACACTTACCATTTTAACTTCACATTACCATATGTAACGGTCATACTTTTTGGGTGGGAAAACGCAATATTGACTCCATGTCTTTTTAAATAAAGTATGGATATGTCTATTTTTAATTTTTTATAATCAAAATTAACAAATTTTAATCATTAATTAAATGAAATTAATATTTACCCTCTTAAAAGTAATTAATTAAGTTGCTCCGGATATACCATGACGGCACGACGGTGAAGCCAAGAGAAACCATCCCGACTCTCTCCCAAAATTCCCAGAAATGGCTACGCCCAATCAGCTGGATAATTCTTGATTCCATAAGAAATCGCATTTTTAGGGAGTAATATTTGTTCATCAGCTCAGATCAAAACTTCTCTGCGCATTGGCCAAATTGGCAGCGGCATTTCAGATCTGCACTCCCATATACTCCACTGCTTCACCTCAATTTCTCCCAAGGTGAGTCATTTTCAGAGTTATATTACACAGATGTCGCTCCCTTTCACACTTATGCATTTGCACGACTTTGAGTGAGGACTTAGGATTGGTTGCAAGCTCGTTGTGGAAGTAGAATCTGGAAATTCGTAGTTTTGGTGATGCGTTTGATTCATATGAGATGATGTTTGGGTTTGAAATTCAGTACAGAATAGTGACTTCCGTGGCGGAAATGAATCAAATGATTACACTGGTACCCAGTTCGAGTTTGGGATTTGAACCAGACATTGATATTTGGGTCCAAAGTCACCTGAAGAAATTGTAATATTCTATTATTAGCCAAAATAGATTGGCTTGCCAAACTGTTGTGGTGAATATGATTTTAGAATATAGTATAATGTTATAACATTCAATTGTTATCTGGAGGAGGGAAGGAATGGGATTGGATATGCAATTGGCATTAGAATAGCATTTTCTAATCATCAAAAAAAGAAAGAGATTTGACTTTCTTTCGTGAAACTGTATATGAAAGGCCAAGGAGACATATCTAGTGTAAGAAAGAGCTCGTAGTGATTTGTTTTTTTTAAATGCTACACCCATTCCCCAATTAAGTTCTCACTTTCCTCATCTCCAAATTAAGTTCACACTTTCATATAAAGTAAAATTATAGGTGGGAAAAGACAACGCTATCTCTAAAGAAGTTACTACTTATTACTATTAACTTGTCACTTCCCCAACAAATCTTTAACTTAGAGGCATATTTGGAAATCATCACAACAAATTATCTTGTCTAAAAATTACGAAGGGAAAGTGTAAACATCTCTTGGGGATGGAGAGAGTGCCTGCTTGTTTGTTGATTTTTCTTGGAACAATGTTATTTTCTCCCACTCATTTATTCATAAAAGCCAGCTTATATATCCAATGCATGGTCCATCATCTACTCTGCTATGTTGAAGGGCTCCAAAATAAGTCAGTCAAACATGGCAGCACCTCAATTAATACAATGCCATGCAATGACCATGACAAATTGGCTATGGCAAGCGATTGTTCCATGATGTCATTATTATTGGTGTGTTTGTTAGTTATTCATGAGTTAATATGAGTATATTAGTTCGAGTGTTGAGCAATAAGGAGAGTGTATGAGTGGAAGTTGGGAGTTGCAGAAATGAGGATGTTGTGGTGTACATATGATCGTACTATGTTGGGCATAATACCGAATGAGGGCTTCCGGGAAGAGTTAGGGATCATGCATATTTATGATAAATTTTGAGAGAAGGCTTTATTAGTTTGACCACATTTGCCGGAGAGATGCAACAACAGCAAGGAGAGTGGATTAGTGGAAGGCGTTTTGATTCAGAGGTAAGGAAGAGAGGCATGTAGCAGGGGACTTAGCCACTTAGGATGAGCAATGTAAAATGGATGCCTTAGACCCCTCCCAGAACATGACCTCTGATAGGAATTTTTGAAAATGTCAAATTTGGGCAACAAACTTCTTATAGAGCGTGACACCAACACCCGATGGGGGTTTGGGGGTTCTATTGACCCTTTCGTTAGGGGAGTGTTTTGTGTAAGTTGACTAAAGGAGTCAAGGTCTTGAAAGGCCAGGCCGTTGAGCATTTTGCTATGAGGCGTAAGCTTTGATTTTATGTGAAAAAAATAAAAATAAATACTATGGGTGACAAAAAATGCCTACTTTGTAAACATGTCAAATTGAAGTCATAAAACATACTTATATGTTACTCCGCATTTAGAACAAAAAAAGATGGCAAAATAGACAGGCAAAACATGATCATGATTTATGATTAACATTTTAAGACAAAATCTAACTTTCCAACTACTCAAACCTTAAAGAGTATAAATTCAAAAACAAAATTTTAATTTTAAAAATAGAACAAAACAAATTTCTACAGATGCAAACTATATGAGTAAGAAACGTAATTTTAAAGAGATTCAATAAAGATGGAGAGATGGAGACGGAGGGAAAGAGAAAGATGCAAAAAAATAAGGAAAAGAGATATGGTTGTTGACCTACTCAGAGGAATTACAAGTTAAAATAAAAAGATGAAGTAATTACATAATTTACATTAGCCATTGCAGACTCTTTAGCCGTAGGACTGAATGCTGGCATATAGAGAGATGAAGTCGGCGATGGAGACTTGAGTAATTATGGACTCCAGTTTTCTTTTTTATCTATATAGTAGGGTTATACTGACTGATTGAGACATGAAGATGGCACTTGAGACTCAATATACTTGCTTAGGTGCATACTTGCCTCCCGGATATTGTTAATGTTCTTTTGACACCCTGTATGCTTTTTATTGATTTCATTTTCGGTGCTTACATTTATGTTACACACTTCATACTAACTATCATCTTTTGTTGTTTTCTTTCAAGAGTTCTAAGTTTTCCCTCATATTATTAACATATTCCAATGCTATCAGCACCTTCCATAGTTAGGGTATTTACAGAAAACAGCATATATATGTATGTACGTATGTATGTGTGTGTGTGTGTATATATATATCATCGGTTAGAGGTAAGATCTTACTACAGCTCACTCTTCCACGCCTTACTTCCGAGTGGGGCTTACGAGGTTTGATTGGTTTGGCTTTGTATTTGGCTCGGTTGCTACAAGTTTGAATTCATCTTGATGCCATTAAGTCCTCTATACACGTTTGAATTATTTATTTATTTTTACTTTCTCTGCAGTGCTTTTGTCCGGTGAATTAAGATTTGGAAAAGTCATTACCTATGCTGTTAAATGGTCTGATAGACATTTTTGGTTTTATGTTAGTTGCTGGGTGAAGCAGTATACTTCTCTACAGGAGAAATCCACACACAATGTCAACAGAGGGGGGTGATAACCACATTGATTCAGAGAATCACATAGAGGATGATATGAGATTTCAGAATCAACACAGTAACATAACTGATAAGGATGAATCAGGTCTTGCTAAAGAGAATCCTTTGCACAATATTGACCAGTTTAGAAGTGATGGCAGCGATGATCTCATACAAATGGTTGTAGATCTTAATTTCCAGAATGATTATTTGAAGTCTCAAATTTCGGGGTTGAAAGACGCCAATGTAAGTTCTGCTCCGGGCCAATTAAACTATATAATGAAGCATGATGATGGCTCAAATGCTAATGGCAGAGAGTTTCATGAAAAGTTGGAACATCTGGAAAAACAGCTTTTAGAGGAAAGACAAACCAGGAGTGCCGCAGAGGAAGCTGTGAAGCACCTTCAAACTGTGTACTTAGAAGCTGACACGAAGGTCCAAGAGCTTTCAAATAAACTTACTGAAGGTTGTAGACTTTTCCTACATGCTGCACATGTGTCTTTGATATTACACGTTTTTCCTGACCAATTGAGTGCATTGCCAACTTGACACACACACACACACCTTCTGTCCCAAATTAATCTGCTCACTTTGACTTCACGGAGATTAAGAAAAGTGAGACCGTGAATATTGTAAAGTGAGTGCTTAGAATTTGTTTAGAAGAGAGGGAAGTATTTTTTTATCACGTATTCTTTTCTAAGAAGGGAAAGAAAAAAGGCAAAATTATTTTAGGATGGATAAAAAGGAATGTGGGAAAACGTTTGTGGGACGTACTGAATGTGTGTTTGCGTGGGTGTATATATATGTATATGTATATATATATATACATATATATATACACACACATATATATACAGAGAGATGCATGTGGTGTTTCTGATCTTAAGTCATTAATGGTTTGATCTGCATAGCCCAACAGAAGATGGATAAAGAACTGAAAGACCGCGATGAGAAATATTCTGAGCTTGACTCCAAGTTCATCAGGCTTCACAAGCGAGCTAAGCAGCGCATTCAAGATATTCAGAAGGTAAAGCGTGTGATAACATGTCTTGTCTCTTAAAATTTCTTCTAAACCACCATGTCCACATGCCAAAAGGTCAGTTTTTACAGCGGGTTCAATTTGGCTTAAATTGATGCAGTCTAATGCTCAAAATTTCAGATCGAATTTTATTTCCTTGAGTTCAAGACAAAAAATCATGATTGTTACTTTTTCAAGTAATTTGACTTCTTAAATTGGTGATGTCTAGGACTGTAAGCATGCTTGCTCTATGTCCGTGCTCTGTTTTGAAGACATTTTATTAGTTTTTTATAATTTATACTCATGTATAGATAGTCACCTTACTATGGTTTTAAGTTTATTTTCTCTTGGGAGTCTTTTTAGGAGAAAGAAGATCTCGAGGCTCAGTTTCGTGATGTCAATGAGAAAGCTGAAAGTGCTTCTTCACAATTGTCAGCACTGCAGCTAGAACTAGAGCGCAGTAGACAGCAAGCTCAGGATGCACTTAAAGCATTGGATATGGAGAGGCAACAATTAAGAAGTGCAAACAATAAGTACTTTCTCTTAACTCTTGAAACACTGTCCACCTATGAGTGGTTCTGACAACTGCACACTCTGATGCTTGTGTGTATCTTCAGACAAGAATTGCCTTAGAGGGAAGTACTAGTAATAAGTTTGTTGGATGTGTGGGTAGGAGGGTAGACTGGGGACATATGTAGCCTGTGTGCCTTCAGTTTTCATAAACTTTTTTATCTCTAGTGCACATGTGATGTATTTGAGATTTTGATGTTTGTAGGTGTAAATTCACATGTCATGTGTTTATCTGAACTTTTATACTGTATTTTTTAGGTCAATGTTATTTTTAATAGTTCACTCAAGGAAAGATAAAACAAAATTTGAAAGGTTTGTTGGAAAGAGATGAAATGATGCTCTAAATGCTACAACGTCAAGTAGAATCATTGTTCTTTAGACTTCAAGCAAAATGAAGAATGAAGCTATAGAGATGAAAGACAGTAATGAATTGGAGATTGTGCTCTGTGTTTTATTTTTCTCTTCACTTTCTGTCTTTTTACCACAATTATTTGTGCTGCCTGACTAAGAAGTTTTAAATTCAACCTATATTCTACTAGATGCCCACCCTCCCTCCCTCCCCAAACACATACAAAAGAAATAAAATAAGATATATCTACTAATTTAAAGTCTAAACTATCGGTAGGGAGACATATCCACTATTTTAAGTCTAAATTATGGGCAGGGAGACATATATACTATTTTAAGTCTAAATAATTTGCAGAGAGACATTCTTCTTCTAGATTCCTTAGCTTTCTTTTCAATTTTTACTATAGGTAACAATACCCAAGATGAAATTTGTAAGCATGCTCATGTAGTACTACTAACATAACCAAGAACATGACAAACTCATGAAATTTATAATTGCACTCCTTATGTGTCTCTATCTGGTATGTTAAAGCTGTTATCATACAGGCTTCGAGATAATATTGAAGAACTGCGTCGCTCTTTGGCACCTAAGGAAAATGCTGTGGAGAGTTTACAACAGTCACTAGTAGAAAAAGATCAGGTAAAAGAGCAAACCCAAAAGTTATTAGTCTTATGCTTTTTGATTGTTTCCGTTAACATTATTCTTTTCTTGAGTTCTTCAATCTTTGTCCCATACCATGCACTTCTTAGTACAATGGCGCAGAGAGCCTGTCTGCTAGATCTCAACTTCAATGCACAAGGCATCATCTGAGGACTATGTTTTCTCTTTCTGTGCATCCTATTAGATGTTATGGAAGTATGTTGATTTAATTGAGAAGTAGAAGAATTTGATTGAACAGATATTCTTCAAAAATTTCAAAAGACACATTCAGATATTAACAACAAAAAAAGTTACTTGAATAAGCATTTTCTGCTTTCCTACTTTAGAAGGGTTCTTATATGTATCATAGGCCAACACATTTTTTGCAAAAGCTTTGCATATGTTCAGTTCCACTATGGTGGTAGAATGATATGCACATACATATTATTATATTATATGTTTCTTCTTCATCTTAATTTGGGATTTGTTGATTCTTCTGCATGTAAGTGTATGAATATTTGATTGTGATTGGCTTCTAGTCTTCCTTTTGGCCTTTGAAAAGACCTTCAGGCTTTGATATGCATTCTATGTGACATCTCAGATGTTGGAAGACATGAGGGGGTTGCTAAAGGCAGCAGATGAGAAAAGGCAAGTGTCATTGGCTGAACTCTCTTCAAAGCATCAGAAGGTACACTTTCTTATGGGCCATCAATATTAGGCTCTCTAATTTAATTGACTCTCGATAGTTAAATGAACTCTTCTCTTGAATATTCTCTGTTTCGTTTCCTGTACAAATTTCACTAGTCAACATTTCTCTCCTTGTACAACAGGAAATTGAGAACTTGGAAGCCCAAATTAGTGATGCATTAGCTGAAAGGAGCAAAGCAGCTGAAACAATCTCTAGTCTGAGGGTAACATTTAACAACTATGTTCCATTTAGTTTACCCCAACATTGGGACCTGGGAAGCCCACTAGTTAGTAGTTACTGTTTTGAATTGCTTAAAATGATTATGCTATGAGAATAACAAATGCTTCATCTATATTTCAATTATCTACTTTTAGTGATGTTTTATATGGTATTAATGGGTGGTTTTGCTTGTCCTTTTTAGGCTGCAATAGCAGAGAAGGAATCTAAGATTGCAGACATGGATGCAGCTTCAAGTGGTGAAGCAGCACGTCTAAGGGCCTCCATTGAAACTGTAAAAGGGGAGCTTCTCCATCTGAAAAGTGAGCATGTATGACTTGAAAAACCATCCTCTAATCCCCATTTGGGTCAACTTGCTGACAACTTAATTTGCATAAGTGTTGATTCATTAATCTACAACTGACATTTGCCTGATACAATGCATGTATCCTGTGTGGTTGTCATATACTCATATTAGGAAATTCAAAGTTGCAAACCTTCTGAAATGAAATTGTATGTACTATGTACCTAAATTTATGTCTTAAACTATTGCGGTAGGTACTCTTCTTCTAGTAATTCATGTAAAGTATTTTGCATTTACAATGCATTTTTGTAATGTAAATCGAACTGACTTAATCTGTTCATCAAATGAAATGAATTTTCAAGAGCCAAGTTTCTATTTTTCATTCCTCGAAAAGACATTTTGGAAATATATTTTCTAGATAGTAAGATACTGGTTAGAGTTGCACTTAAAAATAATGTCAAACATATTTTTTAAATAAAAAACAAGAAATAACAAGCTTCTGAGGTACTCAATACAATTTTCCTCTATTCCTAAATGAGTTGTGGAAGTTTTAACTCCTGCAATAATATTGTGAGCTTTATTTCTTCGTTATATCTGGTGCAAACAGGCAAAAGAAAAGGAGAGTTGGGAAGTTACTGCTCAATCACTCAGAACAAAGCTGGAGGTTGCTGAGAGTAACTGCATACGCTCTGAAATAGAAGCTACCAAAATGAGAAGTATTTCCAATTATCTTTTAAAATGTGTGATTTCTAGAGTGCGAAATGTGTTGGTTATTGTTCCTTTCTTTGTGCACCTTTCAGGTCAACTAGAATCAGAATTATCTGCTCGAGTTCAGTTGCTGAATTTAAAAGATGCTGAATTAGTAACTGCGCAAGAGAAGGTAAAATTAAATCTTCAGATAATCATGTTGGACCTGACATTGATAATTTCATCAAAAGGAAAAATATTCATTGTTGGCTATCTCTAGGTATTGTGTCCATCTGTAATCGAGCTAAAAGAGTCCTTTTGAAAATGTTTTAGCTCCCATGTGTATAATGAACTAAATCAAAATGGCACATCAAACTTCCCTTGCTTCTTACTTCCTATGAAGTTGCAGGCAGTAAATGCGGCCGGCAATCCATGAAGGGTTTAACGGAAACAACCTCTCTGTTTTTACATGGTATCCATCCCCCAATGGAGTTGGGATTTATGGGGTTTGTTGTTGTATATTGGACCTGATAATGATAGTAATATCAAACGGATAAATTTTCCATTGATGGCTATCTCTAGTCATACTTTTATTTTACACCCTGGACTCCGGAGTATTTAATATATTATACTACGTATGTAGCTATTGTTTTCTCATCAAATCTTCTTTTATTCCATTTTCCCCTTCAATGGAATTATCACAGAAGTTTATAGAATAGTATGTTAGAATAAAAAAACATCAGGACATTGGAGTAATGTAGAGAATAATATAAAAATTTTCTTCTTTATGAGTATATGTTCTTGGTAATTTCCTTGCTGCTTCAACTTTTCTTTTTAATCATGTACATCCTTATCACTTGCAGATAGGCCGCCTTGAAAGCGAATTCACATCTTACAAGGTTCGTGCTCATGCTCTTCTTCAGAGAAAGGATGCTGAGCTCGCAGCTGCACGAGACAATGAACAAGTTCAAGCACTGGAGGACTCGCTGAAGGTACTTGACTCTGAATACTTGCATTGTTTGATCACCATAATTAAGAATGAAACTTATACATCGATGTAAATGCTATTTGCCAATTATCTGCTCTTTTAGGATGTTGAGAAAGAACTGTTGTTGGTATCTGCTGAAAGAGACAAAGCTCTTCAAGATTTGAAGGAGTCATTGGCTTATAACCAGAAGGAACTTTCTGAAAGGTGATCCTGGCTTGTGAAATAATCAGTATTCATAGGAATGAGGTGTCATGTGTCTCGATATGTTGGTGTACTTTCACAAGTCTCAAGTATTCAGTTAGGCTTCTTTCGTGAGCATGACTGAACACTTTTCTGGTGTCTGCGTGTGTGTGTAAGGCATGAGACACAACAACACCAAACCCAGTAAAATCACTCAGAGTGGGGTTTGGGGAGGGGCTGTGTAGGCAATCCTTACCCCTATCTGGAAATTAGAGAGGCTGTAAGGGGTAAGACACACACACAAATACATATACTCCCACTATTAGGTGTCCCAGTTACCTTTAAGGGGAGTAACTGAATAGCTGTTTCACTTCCATTTCAGTAAATAAATTCGTGAAAGGAGTCAAAGGACATAAATCCTCCTGCTTTTGGTTCTCTCCTACTTTTTAAAATTAGCACTCGGGCCTAAACCTTATTACTGTAAAGCCCTACTAGAAGTCTTTAATAACTGATAGAAGTCGTAGGAAGCATATATATTGAGTGAAGCTTCTTAATTTGTTGGAGCTGAGATTTTTTCTTTTTTTCTTCAAACTTAAATATTGAGTTTTTCAGAGATACAGCTCTTAGCACAGCAGAGCAACAGATTAGGAGCATGGAATCAAAGCTCAATTCAGCTCTATCTGCCCATCAAAGGGAAAAGGAGACATGGGAGATAAACCTTCAAAATGTGGAAGAAACTTGGCGATGTGCGTATGAAGTTTTGATTTTGGCTGTCTTTTTCTGTAGGTTTGAGACCTGACATTGGAAAGACTTACTTTTCAGTGAGATGTGAAACGCTGAAGGCACAAAATGAGGTTACTTTAAGTAAAAACATGCAAAAAGAACTCGAGGACCTAAAAACACGTCATAAAAAATTGAAGGTATTTTGTGTTTTAGACAAGACTTCAGATGGGACTTAGGAAGTTTAGTGGATTAATTTCATTGATGTGTTGCAGGAGGAACATGATACATTTCGTGACCTTGCTGATAAAATGATTGAGGAGAAAGATGATGAAATATCTAGACTTCTAGATGAAAATAAGCATCTCCGCCAATCCCTTCACTCAAAGCAAGTAGTATGTCTGTTTTGCTTCTATAAACCACCTCTATCAATTATGTCTAGGAGGAACTGTCCTTTTCCATTTGGATAAAGTTTGTTTCAGATTTTCAAATTCTGATGGTGTTTTTGATAATCTTAGGCTGATCGCGGTAGCAACTATGATGCCGGTAAAAGAATTCCCTTTGTTAGACACTAATATAGACGCAAAAGTAGTAAATTAAATGGGTGAAAACTTCTAACTCTGTTTTGGAAATGGAATGCAGCATACGAGCAGCGAGAAGCTGTTAATTCAAATACCTCTGCTGCAGAACATCAGATTCTAGTAAGCATCTGTTTCTTTTTGCAAATGTTTTAAATTCTTTTGGATGCTAATTTGCCAGTTCATGTGATTTAAGCATTTTTTGCACCATGAATAGTAATATGAAATTAGCTGGCTCATTTACGCACAAGGCATTTTAGTCCTTGTAAATCTCTTGCAATCATATAAAAACTTGGCATTCTTTCCATGAAGGAATTTGGAGAGGATGAAGGTGGATGAGTGGGGGTGGAGCTGTTGGTGGAGTTAGGGGAATGAGGTCAAAGTCAAGGAGCTATGAAATCCTCCAAATTCCTCATCGACTCCCCCTCACATCCCATCCAAAGTGGGGTTTTCCTTAATTTCTTGTCACTTTAAAAGAAAAAGTTCTACCTAATTGTTGATATACATGTCTATCCTATTTTAAAATTAAAACAAAATACATTAAATACAATATTTTTACATATATTTTGAATTTATTACATAAAAATTAAAAATCTATCATATACAATATTTTTACATATTTTCCCAATATGCTAGCTTCTCCCACTCCTTAATCGAACTGAACATAACAGTTTTAATCTCTTCCATCCCCTTCTTTTTTCATCCACCCCTCAACTTTTCTATTTCCTTCTCAGCTACTTCATTTGCTTATCCTATAATCAATTTTAGATGTTGGCAAGGCAACAAGCTCAAAGAGAGGAAGAACTTGCTCAGTCACAGCGTCACATTCTTGCGCTTCAGGTATATCTAGTTGTTCTCTGTTTGATGGGTATATATTTTCTTACTAAGGCACTTCAGCTAAGTTTCTTGACTTTCTTCGGTATGGTTTGTTCCATGAATATCTGGTTTCCACCATTCAGGAAGAAATTGAGGAGCTTGAACATGAAAATCGTCTCCACAGTCAGCAGGTATATGCTATGAAATAGCTTAGTTGTCTTATTTTAAGTTTCTGTGTGGTATCTGTTCATTCAATCTACGAGTAACATGAGTGCAGGTATCCATGTTAAAAGACGAGCTTCGTAACATGGATAGAACACAGAAGAGAGAAGGCGTAGATTTGACTTATCTAAAAAATGTCATCTTGAAACTTTTAGAGACAGGTATGTTTTATGGATTATATCAGTATGATGTGAGATGTTCCAGATATAGTTGACTTTCATCCCCTTGGCCACTCCTTCATGGTGCATTAGCCTTTGTTTGGTTGGAAGGTTTTGGAGGGGAGGAAAGTGGAGGTCTGGAGGAGTGGGTGGGTATATTTTTATTAATCTCTTTCGCTTTGTGGTTATACATGTAGATTAGTATATCTTTACTAACAATAAAAAACTACAGAGTGCTCCCTCCGTCACGAGGGATTGGCACGGATATTAAGAAAAGTAAGATTGTGAAGTTGATAATGATGTTTCAAGATTAAGAAAAAGTGATATAAAGAATGAATGTGAACCACACAAATATGATGAAATATGGTATGAGACAAAAATAGTGGCACAAACAAAAAAAGTAAAAAGAGACAAAAATAGTGGGAGGTAGGGAGTAGCAAATGCTCCATAGTCTACAACAATTTTACAAATTTCCAAAAATTCAGATTATTCCTCTCCAGTCTCCCCCTATTGAACCAAACACAACTTTTTTAACCACCACCATTTTCATGTCCTCCCCTCCCCTCATTTTTCCTCCCTTCCCTCTATTGAACCAAACAATGGCAGAAGGACCATATGCTATGATTTGGAGTATTCTCTGAAGTTCAATGATCATTTTGAATATTGTTATTAAACAGGTGAAGTGGAAGCTCTGTTGCCTGTGATTGCAATGCTCCTGCAGTTCAGCCCCGATGAGGTGATCTCCTTCTTTACCAATCTATGAATTGATGTGATTACGTTTTCAAAGTTCTGCTTAGCACATTTGATCTTATCTTCTTCCCATGCTACATGTTGAATAATATGGCTATCATTAATTTGAAACTAAACTGACAGTTTACACCAACATGATCATTTCATAAGATTATTCCAGATTACAATGTTTTATAAATAAATAATGAGCCTCTACCCGATTGGAATGAGATACAAAAATGTTTAATAAAACTATGCTTACTAAATCCCTATACTTTTGTATATTAATTTAATACAATCAACCTTGATTCCAAAGAAATATGTAATGCTCTTATGGTCAATGCAAGATATGGAATAACACTTGGTAAATATGGATGGAGGGGTTTGAAGGGGAAGACTCTAGATGACTTGCTCTATATGTCAATAGACAGAATGCTCGTTGAGCCGGGGGTATCTTTGGAAACAGCCTCTCTACTTTCGAGTAGGGTAAGGTCTGCGTACACACACCCTCCCCACACCCTACTCTTGTGGGATTCAACTGGGTTGTTGTCAATAGAGAGAATGCTGCTAAAATTGACCAACGATTGAAATGATATGCAAAGTATATGGTTTACCTATTATGACATTCCTTCAATTTTTGTTGTTGTTGTGATATTCCTTCAATTTTGTAAGATCCTGGGTATATATTTATCAAGATATAGCCATATAGATTTAGCGTTCCAAAACCATCCAATCCAAACCAACACTGAGAGAATGATTCTAGACCTACATGATTTTTTCCATTTTAAGCTATGACATTAAACATGATTACCTGGTTCTCTTGAGTGATTCTTTAAAATTATAAAGAGAAGCAAATATAGCCTCCAGAGGCTAGAAAAACTCACGTGAACGATCTTTTGCAGATGCTCAAATGTCAGCAAGCTTATCGCTCTACAACTAGCATTCCAGCCAGCCCAGCAAGCGATACTTCTGCAACAGGAGGATTGTCTCTATTCTCTAGATTCTCGTTTTCTTGATCACCTACCCAAGATGACCCGCGAACAGGTGATGCCCACACTGTCTAGGAGTACTGTGCTGGCCAAATTTGGTCATTTTGTCCAGAATGTCTAATGCTGTGGCTGAATTGTTCAATCATATATAACAAATTGAGACTGTAAATTCAAAAGAAAGAAAATTGCATGAGATATAGAATGATAGAACAGGAGGAACCCAATTTATTCATCTGTTTATATTGCTTGTTTTTCTTTTTCGGGTTGTTCCAAAATAAATTGCTTGTTTCTTATTTAGGCAACTTTTTATTGATGAAACACCTAAACTGCCCCTTATGTATTTACTCTTTCCTAAACTGCTACTCCCCTTTCTTCATTTTTCCCTTATCCCTTGTATGTGGTTCTATTTTTTTTTATTGTCCCCTTATCTCATCCCTCTTTAATCTCTTCTCCCTTAATCTCTGATTGGATCATTCATAGAAATTTTCTGTTTGATTTTGGTTCTATGGTTCTCTCCTATTTCTATTTTAACGAGCCTGCGTTGCTTTTGGATCTAGGGTATTCTCATATTTTCATTTTTACGAACTTCTGTTCGTTTTGGATCTACGTTATATCTTCGTTAAGATTTTGAATTCGTAAGTGTTGTCTAACTATCTCATTCCAACTCTTCTAGTCTTCTTGATCCACCCCCCCACCGTTCCTAACGCCCTTACTATATGTCCTTTGCACATCCCGAGTATATGCACGAATCACCTTAGTCTACTTTCAACATTTTTTCTCCAAAAGTTATTCTTAAAAATTTCTTTATAAGAACTCTAAGATCATATAATCGTATACACTATTAGAATGACACTAGAGTCTTTAATTTCATTTCATGATTTTGTGAAAAGACGTTTTTACACTAGAATCACACTCTATGGTGCCATGTCTGGTTCTTGTATGAAACTAACCTCCAAATTGTCTCTCTATCTCAATTTAAATTACATGTTAACTATTCCCATAGTTAAATTTTATTCACTTTTTTCATTTATTTTGTTACTCATGCAATAAAATAATATAATCATGTTACCTTTTACTCCGTATTTCGTTAAGCGTTTAAAGTATTTAAATATGTACTCCGTAATTTTTTGTTTTACATTTCTCAACTAATTGTATTAAAAATAACTTCAGTCAAATACATACTTCGTACTACGTATTATTTATCTCTTCTCTACATAAAATTCCACTATTCCGTATATAATTTTAGAAATTGATATTTATATTCTACATTTTGTTGACACTCTAAAATTCAATATTCATGTGAGAGGTGAATAGTGCATTTTGAAGTATCAATATCAAAATTTTGAGTGCAAATATTATTTTCCTATAAGTACACCTTTAAATTCGTGTGAATGTCAATGGACATGCCCTCTAATTTTTCTCTTTCATTTTTTGGAATGCTTTTTGTGGGTCACAATTTTAATTTTCTTAAATTTTATGTGAAGTCAAATTAGAAATATTAATTTTGGGTGAAGGGAGCTATAGCCCTCTCACCACTCACCCCAGTCCCCACCTTAGAGCATGTGTAGCGGCCTTAAACTCAAACTATTCCCAATTACTCGCTTGAGTATTACTGAGTAGTATTCAAAAAGTTCTTGAAGTTTGATTGGGGTAAATTTCATCAATGATACCTGAATTTTAGGTGGAATTTCGAAGTGGTACTTAAACTTCAAATCCTTTCACAAAAATCCCTGAACTTACACAATCCTTTCACTAATAGTCCATTAGCCCGTTTCTAGGTCAACTTCCGATCATTTGGGCCAAATTAGAATTTTATATATTTTAAAATTTTCAATTTGACCCCATTTCTTCTTATCTTTTCTTCCGCGCCCCGCCGCCGCCGCCCGCCGGTCAAAGTCGCCGGAAAATGAACTTGGTCCGATTCCGGCGAGACCAACGCCATTCTCTTCGTCTTGAGACGAGGATCAAGAATATCCAAACCATTTTGTCCAATTTGGCATTTAACTCCTCGAATCTGAATTTTTNAACTTCCGGTCATTTGGGCCAAATTAGAATTTTATATATTTTAAAATTTTCAATTTGACCCCATTTCTTCTTATCTTTTCTTCCGCGCCCCGCCGCCGCCGCCCGCCGGTCAAAGTCGCCGGAAAATGAACTTGGTCCGATTCCGGCGAGACCAACGCCATTCTCTTCGTCTTGAGACGAGGATCAAGAATATCCAAACCATTTTGTCCAATTTGGCATTTAACTCCTCGAATCTGAATTTTTTCACCCAAAAAAAACCCTAAAATTCAAAATTGGTCCAAAATTGGGGGTTTTGCAAATTGTCATCAAATCTTGCAATTGAGGGGTCCTTGGAGGTCGCCGTGATGCCACGAACACATTGGAGTGGATTACCGGCGTCATTTTCGCCGGATTTAGCCGGAAAACGCTCCGGCGACTTTGACCGGCGGGCGACGGCGGCGGGGCGCGGAAGAAAAGAAAAGAAGAAATGGGGTCAAATTGAAAATTTTAAAATATATAAACTTCTAATTTGGCCCAAATGACTGGAAGTTGACCTAGAAACGGGCTAATGGACCATTAGTGAAAGAATTGTGTAAGTTCAGGGATTTTTGTGAAAGGATTTGAAGTTGAGGTACCACTTCGAAATTCCAACTAAAGTTCAGGTACCATTGATGAAATTTACCCAGTTTGATTGCTAATTTACTACTTCTTGCGTCCCTCAAAGATTACCACATGACATCTTTTGACCACAAATTAAATATATTCTAAAATAATTAAATATTATAAAATTTTGATATTTAAGACTATATTTTGAAATGAATCCAAATTTACTAAATTTACAATATAACTAAATATACCTTTTCTATAATTCACGATCAAAAGGTGTCATAAGTTGACAAAAAATGTCAAACTGTGATACAGAGTAATTTTTTACTACGTAGGAACTAAGGGAGTATATTATTCAAAGATTATGCTTGTATTGAATCATCACATTAAAAAAAATCTTGATCATTTTGTTCTATAATTGCATTAATAGGATTCTTTAATATAGATTAGAAGTACATAAAACATAAAAAACAATGGTGAAAATCACAAGCCAATTACTTAATTATTGAGGAGGATGAAATGCTCTTTATACTCAAAAGGAAAACAACAAGAGAAGATAATCAAAACATATGCAATGCTTAGAATCAACCATAGGAAGAGAAAACAAAAAAAAATGTTTAAAGCATAAATCAAACCCCAAAAATGGCAAATAATGGAAAGTGTCAAGCCTCAAGCATGCCTTGCCTGGAAATCCTTCATGAATGCAACCAGCTTTTCGACTCCGGCCAATGGCATGGCATTGTAAATTGAAGCTCTCATTCCTCCCACTGATCTATGCCCCTTCAGCTGCACCATCTTCTCCGCAGCAGCCTCCTTTATGAACTCGGCCTCCAATGGTGTCTCTGCCAATGTGAACGGCACGTTCATTAAGGACCTCACTGTCTTCTCCACCGGACACCTGTAGAACCCATTGCTGCCATCGATGGCTTCGTACAGGACCTCGGCTTTCTTCTTGTTCTTCTTCTCCACTTCCCCCAGTCCTCCCTGAATCAGTAGATCTTCAAAGACTAACCCGCACATGTAAATCCCGTAGCATGGGGGAGTGTTGTACAGGGAATTGTTGTCCGCGTGGATCTTGTAATCCAGCATCACCGGAGTGGATTCGATTGCGTTTCCGATCAGATCTTTCCGGATTATAACAATGGTGACGCCGGAGGGACCCACGTTCTTCTGTGCTCCGGCGTAGATGATTCCGAATTTGGAAACGTCGACCGGCTTGGAACAGAAATTGGAAGACATATCTGCGACTAGAACGCCGGAATTGTTCTTCGGCGATGGGTAATTTTTGAATTCCACGCCGTGGATAGTTTCGTTGGCGCATATATGCAAATACCTGGCGTTAGGGTTTTGTTCCAGGTCGTCGAAGCTCGGGATCTGGGTGTATTTCTCCGATTTTCCGGTCCAGATCAGATTCGGCTTGCAGTACTTGCCGGCTTCCTTGTAAGCCTTGTCTCCCCACGATCCGGTGACAATGAAATCGGCGGCGTCGTCGGGGGAGCAGAGATTGAGCGGCACGGCGGAGAATTGGGTGGTGGCGCCGCCCTGGAGGAAGAGGACGGCGTAATCGTCGGGGATGCCGAGCAGATCCCGCAGATCTGACTCGGCTTTCTGGACGATGGACAGGAACTCCTTCCCGCGGTGGCTCATCTCCATGACCGACATGCCGGAGCCGCGCCAGTTGACGAGCTCCGCCTGCGCCTTTTTGAGGACGTTCTCCGGAAGCGTGGCGGGGCCGGCGGCGAAGTTGAAGACGCGGTCTGAAGAAATGGAGGACGGCGGTGGGGCTTGGACGGGTGCAGTGGCGGCGGCTGAGTTGCAGGAAATGAACATGGGTTTGGCGGTGACGGCGTTGGTGGTGGTGGAGGGAAGGGAGACGGTGGTGGGGAAGGAGGCGACATGTGTGGAGGAACTCAGGTGGCGGTGGTGGAAGGTGGCTCTCAAGGTAGCAACGGTGGACATGGAGGCGGCCATTTTT
>OOIL02003480.1:1907018-1935054 GCA_900332095.2 Cuscuta campestris
GGAAGGGAGACGGTGGTGGGGAAGGAGGCGACATGTGTGGTGGTACTCAGGTGGCGGTGGTGGAAGGTGGCTCTCAAGGTAGCAACGGTGGACATGGAGGCGGCCATTTTTTAGCTCTTTGGATTCGTTGGGTTTCGGTACCGAATCGGATATACCCACGAACGTATGCGGCGAGAGTGGATTTCGGAGACTTAAAAGCTGAAAAAGCTAAAGAGCTAAGAGCTAGAGACAACAATAAAATAAGGCCCATGCAACATTTACACCACAAATTGTACCCCATTTGTATACCGTAGTTATACACAAACATTTTGATAATTTACAATGATACAATTGTTGGTGCGTTAACAAAAATTTACACAGACAAAAAGTGTTGGTGCATTAACAAAAATTAGTTTTGCACCAACACAAACTGTTGGTGCAAACCTGTGGGGTACAAAAATTTGGGGTACAAATAGCTTTATCCCATAAATTAATGATACTCCCTCTGTGCTAAAATGAGAATATCATTTTTTTTTCAAAAAAAAATGATATTCTCAGTTTGGTTTACAATGTTTGATTGAAGCTATTTTCAATTCAATTTATTTGATTATAGATGTAAAATTAAAAAAATAAAAATTACATATTTCAAAACAACATCAAAACTTTTACAACTCAAGAGGTGACATGATTATATTATTTTATCAAATAACTAACGAAAATAGGTAAAGAAAATGACTAATGTTTAACCATGTGAATACTGACAGAGAAGATCATTTTAGGACAGAGGAAATAGAAGAGTCGAAGAGGCGATAATTTTTTTAATACTTTTTTCGTCCCAATTTTGATTATAATCTTTATTTATCACTCTTCTCGATAATTTTTATTTAGAATAAATTCCATAAAAGGTTCTCAATTATGGTTCGTTTTACATATTTAGTCCCTACATATCAAATATTAATAACTTAGTCCCCAATTATTATACTCCGTATTATTTTCTACGAATGGTTCACTCTTAACATTTTCGTTAAAACGTGGATGAAATTGTAAATTCGCGCTCCTCTCTCTTCTCAATTAAGCTTCCTCTCTCCTCTCGCACTCCTTTCCCAAACTCGTCGCTGAGTTTGAAGCTTTGAACCCAAAACTAAAATCATCACTCTTCTCTGAATTGCTCGTCTTCTTGGTGGAATCCAAAATCGAAACCAGTAACCTTCATGGATGGGTATTAAAGTTTGTTTTCTTTGCAATTTTCTGAGACTAACCCATAAACTCATCCACGAAGGTTGTTGGTTTCGATTTTGGGTTCCACCAGGAAGATGAACGATTGAGAGAGAAGTGATGATTTCGGTTTTGGGTTCAAAGCTTCAAACTCAGCGGCGGGTTTGGGAAAAGAGTGCGAGAGAAGGGAGGAAGCTTAATTGAGAAGAGAGAAGAGCGTGAATTTACAATTTTATCCATGTTTTTAATGGAAATGTTAACAAAGGATCATTCGTAGAAAATAATATAATAATTGGGGACTAAATTATTGATATTTCATATGTAGAGACTAAATATGTAAAACGGATTATAACTGGAGACCTTTTATGGAATTTACTCTTTTATTTATTTGTGTGTTTTTTAACATAGTTTTTTAATATGTGGTTTTTATTTTTTTATGTAATAATTTATAATTAAAACAATTCTAAAACATACGGGATTTTACCTCGTAAATCTCAATTTATTATCAAATTTGAGAAGAAAGGAGTATTAAAAAGGTGTAAAAATTGGGCCCAATATAATCAGAGCCTCTAAGGGGTCACTTATGGGGTTCCCTAGAGCTGACAAAAATGGTCTTAACCTGTAATATGTACTTAATAACTGATACGAAAATAGTTTTTTGAACAAAAATTTTGTTGACCAAAGCAAAGATGGTCGATTCCGAAAAGGACGGCTAAGAATGGGTCAACCTCGTTTGAACCCAAACCCTGTTAATAATAAGTTTTTTTCAAAATCATGTACTTTAATATTAAATATAATGTTGGTTCGAAAAACATAAAATATAATGTTAAAAAAATGGTGTTATGAATTTATTTTTCTTTGAATCATATAACCAGTGTTACAGTGGAATGAATTTATTTTTCTTATAACTCATTTTAATGTTAAGGTTATCTTATCGAAGGAATTAGTAATCTTACTTTTTCTAAAAGTGTAGACATTTATTTTTTTATATTATTTAAAAATTTGTTTGTATACGTTTCCAGGGTGGGCAGGTTGTTAAACAGAAAAGATAACTCTTCCCAGGGCCCCCGCCGACATATCCGAAATCCCTAACGTTGCCGTCAACCGCCACATCCCGGTTCAGGAATTTTAACCCGATTCCCTTTGGTGCACGCGTCGAATGCACTGTCTGTCAGGGTTCCCCCCGACCCTTAGGATCGGCTAACCCATGTGCAAGTGCCGACGGTCTAAACCCAGCTCACGTTCCCTATTGATGGGTGAACAATCCAACACTTGGTGAATTCTGCTTCACAATGATAGGAAGAGCCGACATCGAAGGACGAATATCTGTCAACGAATAGTGAAACTCATTCGAGGTACGATTTAAAAATTACTTAAATATCAAAATAAAATACTCCATATTTTAAAAGCTTTAAATCTTTAATGTAAATATTTTGATATTTTATTTTTTAAAATGCACATTGCAAGTACGAGTTTAAATTCAAACATCCCGAAAATAAAGTTTATAACCTGCTTGGACAACTCGAATCCGATGATGCTAAATCATGAATATAGAAATTTCTATCTCGAACTATAAGTCGCAAGTCGTAACCCAAACCCAACCTGACCAATTGCTTATTCTCCCCTCTAAGCGCCCTGCTAATTCTAGTACTCATTCAATTGTCCACTCAGCCTAGCCCAAAGCACATCTGAGTGGGTAAAAGAAAACTCTCAAACAAGTTTGCCACAAAATCATAGTTTTCTGGTTTGTTTGAAATGAAAGCCACTAACTATTATGCATAAGATTAGAGAAGCAAAATATGACCTAAGTAATGAAGCTAATCAATGAATGTGTTGTTATGGATTAAAAAGAGAAAACAGAATGTATCACTGCTATTTTCACTTGCAAACACCCATCTTAAAGAATCTACCAATAAAGTCAAAAAAAAAAAAAAGAAAACAATATGATCAAATATTAAATTTCTTGATGGGGGCAACAGGTAGTTGCTTTTCTAAACAACCAACACATTATTCCCACTTTACCCCCACCCACCCAAACTCAATCCTCATCCATATATGTATATAGTTAGAGTTCCCTCCTCTCTTCTTCCCTTCCCTGTTTGGTTTTTGCTATATTATCATCATTGTTGTTGTTGTTGTTTCTGTACAACAAGTAGAAACTTTGCAGGCTCACATTTTGAAGCATACCCAAATCTTGAAGTGCTGTACTTCCTGTACACTCCAGTCAGCTTCCCTCCCTCGGCCCTCTCATGGAACCCCACCATAGCTCTCGAGCTCTCAGCCAGCTCGTCCTCCGTGTAGCCAGTGTGCCACTCGCAGGTCTTGCTCCACTGCGCGACGCCGTAGAGGGTGCACTGCGCAGAGTAGACCGCCGCGGCAGCCAGAAACGAAGGAGGGAATCTCAGCATCTCATACTCCACCAGGCAAAGCTCAACCAAGAAGAAGGACAGGAGCTCCAGCTTCCTGTCCGATTGGGCCGCTTTCAAGAATCTCTTCATGAACACGTACGGCGTTGGGACTGACATGTTGAACTGAAGGGTGTTCAGCATCAGGCTCTCCTGCAGTGTTGGAATTGCACTAAAAATGAGTTCTTTTTTCATTAAAAATGATCAAGAGATTGTGGGTTGATTTTGATTTTGATTTTTTAAAGAAATTACCATTTCTAGGACTTCTTTTCTGGTATAAGCCTTGTCTGAGATGAAGATGAGATCATCTACGACAGGGACAGAGACTTCCTCGTACTTGCAGGCCAGCAACATGGCGACAAGCCCAACAAGCTGCAGCTTCTTCCTCACCACACACTGCTTCTCCAAGAACCTATCTATTAGGTTCACTGTCAGGAACAAAGTCTCTTCCCTAAGATCAAACTTGTAGTGCACCTGTTTTTTTTGCCATTCAATTGTTTAGACATGGTTGCTTATCAAGGAAATCTTAACCAGTAGAGTAAAAAAAGGTGAAACTTTTTTTGTTTACCTCAATGAGCCAATCAATGAGAATGGCTCTCATTCTCTCATTGATGTCAAATTGTTGAGCCATATAGTCTGGTGAAACACAGCTACCACTCTGAAACCCAACAATGGATATAGATATAAATCCCATCCCATTACAAATTAATCAAAACTGATTTGAAATCATGTTGACATTTCAAAATAAGGGACAAGGGGATATACTTAAAGTGTTTCCCCTATAGCTAAGATCTATAAAGTCATTAGCTTGAGATCCACTGCTTCCACAAAAAGTAAATTCTTTATTCTTTATTCTATGGCCAAAACTAATTCATACTCCATCCTTTTCATAATTACTCCGTATGTTTCTATTTTCACATGTGAGGGAGAGGTATATCACAGCTGGAAACATTAAATGCCAAAGATTTAAAAAAAATTGTTCCACATGTTTGACTTTTGAGTACCTCAACTTTTCTGTAGTAGGCATAAATGTCACCCACATAGTCAGCAGCTGCAAGATGGTTCTTTTGGTCAACACTGTCAATGTCTACTATGGTTTCCTCAAACATATCCTCCATCTCAATCTCCTACCAGAACAAAGACACAATGGGATTTGCATTTTATTTGTCTTCTAAAAAAGAATAACCATCCAAAGGATTCACATTTTACTTTGCCATTGTTTTACACTGTTAGTTTTAATTACCATGAAAGCCTTTTCAATAGAGTGTGTTTCTGTCTGCTCCAAAGCCATGGGAACAGGCTGGTCTTTACCCTCTTCTTGTAAATCCACATCCTCCCATACCCTCAACTCTTCTTCTTCTGCAGCTACTGCAATTTTTGGTTTCTTGGTTTCCTGTTCCCATCATCATCATTGAAACACTAAATATTCATCTTCTTTAAATTTTTCTTCTTTTTTAACATTGAGAATCATTTAAATATACCTCATGACTATGTTGCTGGGAGCTAGCAATCTGGGCAGCGAATTTTCTTCAATTAAGATTAAGAAAAAAAGATATCTCAATAATCCCAAAATACCCATCAGAAAAGGAATTGAAAATAATCAGAAATTTGTCTTCACTGACCTCGTAATGGGTCTTTGCGCTGGAATGGGGAGATTTTTGTTGTTGCAGGCCCCATTATTAGCTCTAAAAACAGGAATTGTGTTTCAAAGAAATCAGCAGTGCATAAAATTAATCCAAAGAAATCAGGAATTCACAGTTTCAGGACTGAAATTGGATTTAGGGATTGGAGAAATACCCTGATAATCCTCTTTTGTTAACAACAAATGAGCATGGATGAGCTCCTAAACTCTGATTAATCACACCCAGTGCCCTCCTGTTGTTCCTGTTCTCCATTCCAAACTTTCTACCCCCACCTTCAGGATCAAACCCAAAAAGGAAAACCAAATCAGAATCCAACCCAATTTATGAAACAAAACATTCTTCGACAGAACCCGAAAGAAGATGAGCAAGATCCATCCTTTCACCTTGAGCATTTCTTGATTTCACGAAAGGAACTTTGTTCTCATCAGTCGTCTCCATGCTTCCAAGATCCATCCGGATTTCAGAACTCATCAGTAAAGAAGGACAAGAAAGAAACCCAGCTCTCTTTCCTTCTCAAAAATCCCAGATCCAAATCTGTGAGAGCTCTGGAATTTCTCTATCTATGACCCGAGAGGAAGAAGAAGAACCCTCACAGGGGGGATAGAGGAGAGAGAGCCAGAGAGAGAGATTAATGGGGGGCGTTGTCCGCTTGTTTAGGCATAGAATCGGAGAGGGGGGAGAAATAGAGGGTCTTTATTCAAATCTAACGGCTACCTATGGAAATATGGCCGTTGGATGCGATCTCGGGTCACAACGGTCAGTCGGCTCTACCATGTGGCGTGTCTAAGAGTGCGAGAGAGACGTTGCATTCAAATTATGCCTGTCCGAATTTTTTTAATCATAAACTATTTTTGTCCCAAAACTAAAGTTCCATTTCAACTATTTTTGTTAAATTACAATATTTTTTTACTACAAATGGAGAACATGTTTAGATTTAATATACTTAAATTTATTTTAGGATATAGTATTAATATATTACATTTTTATTTTAACATTTATTTATTTAAAACTTTATTTAATTTGTGGTAAATTAAGTTAGAAAAAGAAAAATGAAATTTTAATTATAGGACCGGGAGATTAATAATAATAAGAATAAGAATAACAACAATAACAACAAAAAGAATAAAAATAATAAAAAGTAATAGTAGTAGTATTAGTAGTAGTAGTAGTATTAATAACAATAATAATAGAAATGATATTTATACTCAACTTTTTACTATTGACGCTCTAAAATACATTATTTATGTGAAAGAATGAGTATTGTAATTTAGAGTGTCAATATAAAAAATTTAAAGTATAAATATCATTTCTCAAATAATAATAATAATAATAATAATAATAATAGTAATAATAATAATAATAATAATAATAATAATAATAATAATAATAATAATCACACTTTTGCAGGTTTTGGCCACTTCCTAGACTATTTCCTAATTGGGGTCAAGAGTATCTTTCTGTTCCATCGAATTATTGCTCCTTAATCACTTTTCTTTATAAGACTGATTATTAATTATTGATTCACGGTGATGAATTTATTGGATTGAGTTTTTGTATAGGGATGATTATATGATAAATTTAGATGTATCTATTTTCTTGTACACCTAAACGTGTATACATATTCTTTACTTGTACAGAAAATAATAGGTATGCTTTAGGAATGATAAATTACATGGTAAATTATGTAACTTGTAAATACATACCGAGTACTCGTATATAATCAATGGTGGATCCAGAATTTTAAATAGATGGGGGCACAAAAGGTCGAGGTTTAGGGAAAGTGCCTAAATTTTTTTTAGTAGACAATTTAACATAATAAAAAAAGTTTAAAATTTTATTCAAATATTTTTTGAATGTGAATTTTTGAATATTATTATTATTATACTCCCTTTCGAGCACGCGATATGGTATTTCCAACAATTCGCGCAACAATTCGGGAGTAATCCGCCGATGTTCGACACCCAACAATCGGAGTACGTCGAGCGAGAGTCGGTTCTGGAGACTCAATCGGGACCTTCCGACACCAAAAAAAGTGCACGCTAGAAGAGCCACAATGCAAAAGGCACGATAATCGAGGCGGCACGACCAGTCCAAAAGTGGACGCCGGAGGAAGAGGGCTTGTTGGTGTCCGGTTGGGTTGACGTCTCCGAGCATCCTATCGTTGGTAAAAATTATATGTTTTCTAATATATTTATGTTTTTATTTATATAAAATTATATATAATCGTGTTATAAAAAAATTTCTTGATATACTTTTTTAAAGGTTCGGAGCAAACGAAGGATGCGATGTGGGATCGTATCGAGAAGAAGTTCTTCACGACGAGGAACAAGGACGGCTCCTACCGTACCTGAGACCAACTCACTTCCAAATGGAGCCACATCAACCGTAAAGTCCGAAAGTTTATCGGAGGTTACGAGGAATGCGCCCGGTCCCGGAGGAGCGAGACGAACGACGCTGATGTTCTCCGGCTTGCCACGACCCGGTATCCAGATGACGGGCACCAAGGCAAGGTGCCCATCGATTTTTGGATGATTTTGAGCTGTTCACCAAAGTGGCAACAACTCAACAATTCCGACGGCAGATCGTCAAAGAAAAGATCCTCCGTCGACGCCGAGGTTGAGGTCGACGACACTATCGGTTCGTCCAAACAAAGGCCTCCCTTCAACGTTGCGGATTCCTATGACAAGGATCCCATTCCACGGCCGATTGGAAGAAAGAAGACAAAATTCATTGTCTCGGGTTCTGGAGGGTCCGGCTCTGTTTCTGTTGCTTATTGCGACGATATCAGTCGGGCAATGGTTGAACAACTCCGGGTGTTCAATATTCAAGAAGAAGAGAGGATGAAGCGAAATGAAGAGAAGTAAGAGATCGAAAAAATGGAAACCGACCTTTCTACGTTATCGGGTTTCAAACGTATGATCTACGAGAGAAGACAAAAAAAGATCAAGGCCAAATATAATTTACCTTAATTTTTTTATTAATGTATTTTTATTATTGTCGCTTTCTTTATTTTTAATTTAATGAATGTAATTTTTTTAAATTATTGTCGCTTTTTTTAATTTAATGAATGTAATTTTTTTAAATTATTGTCGCTTCAATTTCTTTTAATTTAATGAATGTAATTTTTTTAATTATTCTTGTTTCAATATAATTAAATAATAAAATAATTAAATTTTATTAATTTAGTTTTAGAAGATGTATATTTTAAAATGTAAAAAATGAAGGTTTGAAGCCCCTGTTTGAAGCCCCGGGGCTTCACACCCATTTCCACCGAAATCTGTGAGGCAAGTTAAAGCTGACGTGGCAGAGAGAGAAATTTTGAAGCTCCGGTTTGCAGCCCCGGGGCATCACGGGTATTTCCAGTGTCCTAAGGCTTATGTCTACCTCTGTATATAATAATACCGAGTATCATAATGAGTTCTCTCTCGATATGTGTACAAAAAATAAATATGTACCCCTAACTATTTTCAAATAAATATGTATTCTCTTGTAATTTCATTTTCAAGTTTGTGTTTTGTCCGTTCAATGATGAAAAATGTTATTACCAACAAAAATCGAGCGTGTGGGCCCTGAAGGCCTGGAAAATAAAAATAGTGGAAAAAATATTTTGAACATATCATTAGATTTCATTTATTTTTCCGAGTCAAAAAAAGCAATCGGTTCCAAGAACAGACTTCGTTTGGAAAAGCCGAAATTCAAACAAATAAACTATTCCTCCGGAACAAAGATTGTATTCCAACCCAACATTCATTCCTCCCCCAATTATTCCCAGGATTCATTCCCCGATCCGCATACGCTGGTTGGACAGTGAGTAGAACTAATTAGATCCGAAACGGAATATATCCGAACCCGATTAAAACTAAAATCCATAATTCGGAACTATGTTTGCCTTTCTATAAGCATATTATATTTTTAAATTTTTACTTTTATTTTACCATTTGAACTATTACATTACTTGTTCATTCCCGCATAAAATGGATTATCTTCTTGAAAAAAAGTATAAAATTTCATGCCTTAAATTTATTATATGTAGAAATTAAAGAAAAGTTATACATATATACATATAAATGATATGATAATGCACAAACGAATAAAATTTTCGTAATTTTTAAATATTGAAGTGTGATATTCGTTTTGGGACGAAAGAATTATATGATGAATTGTATGGAATAACTAGATTTTATCCTAATTTCATCCCATTACAATAAAGTTTATTGATTTGAGAGTTAATTTGATTAGTTTCAAACCAATTCACTCAATATTAGGCAATAAAATTAGATGCTAGTGTTAGCATTTTGAAAAGGCTCTCTAGCGGCAGCATTTTGCGTTATTATTTTTAAATTTGATCTACACCATTACATTTAGGTGTAACATTAATTATATTTGACTCTATTAAATTTAATTTTATCTATTTTCAACCAAATACACTCAATAATTTATAAATTTTGCACTCAATTGAAAAAATTCACTTAATTTCACCCAATTTTACTCAATTTTTACCAAATCAATTTTTACCAAATTGTATTCAAATGGAACATAACACTATTTAAATTTATCTTTTATCTTTTCATTTATAAACATAAGTATATTAGTAGATGTGAGAAAAATTTGATATTTCAAAACTAAATTTTAGAATCAATTTAATTATATTAAAATTATATCATAATTAAATATATATGTTTTCATAATTTGTAGTCCAAATTTGTAAAATATGACTAAAAAGTGAAAAAGGGAAGATTATTTAGGGTAGAGATCCCTCCGTCACACAAAGAAGTTTCCATTTTGAATCGTATTTAGTCAAATATTTACACGCTTTGACTATAAATTGTGAGAAAGGTATATTGAATTATAAAATAAATTTAATATAATTAGATTCATCTTAGGATCTAGTTTTGATATCTCAAATTTTTTTAGCATTTCTTTATTTAGATTATATTTAATTTATGGTCAAAACGTGTAACTGTTTAACCAAAAATACATCAAAATGGGAACTTTTTTATGGGACGGAGTATAAAATAATATGGGGTATTGAATTGATGATAGATTGATAAATGTGATAAAACATTAAAAAAACATGGATAGTTAAATTTTAGTCAGAAAATAATATATATCCAAAATATATTTGATCCGAAACCGAAATAAATCTGAACCAAACTAGACCCAAAACCAAAATATATCTGACTCAAATTGTATCCGAACCGATTTATAACCGAACCGTATCTGAATCGACTTGAAACCAAACCGAACCGAAAAATGTATAGAATCAAATCAAATCCGAACCGAAATTTAACCGATCAGATCCGAACGGAACCGATTAAAACATACGGAGTGTAACCGAGAGATATCCGAACTGAAAAAATCAACCCGAAATCGATCCAGTTGACCCGATTGCCAATTTGCCACCTCTAGTTAGGACCTCCCCATTTCGCCTTACATCCCAGAACTGGGCATTAATCGGGTCTTCGAAATTGAACCGAGAGTAGAATTCGCATCTTTCTCCCTGGATTCCGGCCTGCACGAATTGGAGTTGTCGCGGAAGTCACATCTTTGTTGAGTTGAAGAATATGGGCGGCGGAGGCGATGCTGATGTTGCGGCGAACAGCGACGGTGAGAATCCTAAGAACAACGAGGGCAGCTTGACCGCTGTACCCGGTTCCGATAGCGGCGGAGCTGTGACTATCAACATCCGATGCTCCAACGGCTCCAAGTTTTCAGTGCAGGTCTGCCTCACTTCTTCGGTCGCGTCCTTCAAGTCGGACATCTCTCAGCGCTGTGAAATCCCTGCCGAGCAGCAGCGCTTGATCTACAAGGGTCGGATCTTGAAGGATGATCAAACCCTAGATAGCTACGGTACGTTAATAATAACCTCTTTCTCCATTTTCCGTGCACCTGATGTGATTGGTTGCCGATGCCTGGTTGCAATCCGAGAATAAATTATGGTAGGGTTCGATTATTCAACGGTTCCTATAAATCATTAATGGTTTTTATTCCATGCAAGCCTCTGCATATTTGAGATCTATGATCTTTTGTTGGATTCCATAAGGGATGTTGCACCTTTCTTAAATATTTGTAATTGGGTGGTTAAGGTTGTAGGTACGGCATGGTGTAACTCATAAGTCATAATTTTGGTGGATTAATTAATAATTTTTAGATTCGAGAAGTGAGAATTATGGGAAAAATTGTAGCATTTTTAGTATATTTTCATGCAGTAATGATGATTACACCGTGCATAAATGTTTCATGGAGTAGATAAGTAGTTGCTTTGAAGTAGGGAAAGTAGACTTAGGTTGGTTGCACATCAGTACCAGATAGTCTAACACTGAATTAGATGAAAGTTAGCAACTCAGAATTATGTTGGTTGTTCTAGAAGCTTTTTGAATATTTACAATGATGTTGTATTTCTGTTATACTCTTCAATAAGCTTGAAGACATTTGCAATTATGCTAGTTGAATATTTACAGCTTTTGTGGGTAGAAAGTGACTGGAAAATATGGTGGCTTTACATACAGAGTATATAATTATGTACATGTATTTTTATTTACACAAGAACCCAACCCACCCACAAAATCAGTATGGGCTATTATTTATTGATCATATCGCCATCTATTTGTTTTCTTTGCTCCAGCAATTGTTTCCCTGGATTCCATCACCAAGTGGGTGAAATTAAGTAAAAATCTAAATGACTACTTAGTCTTACATTATGTTTACATCATTAGATCTTAAAATTTTAACTTGCAGGTCAATTGCCCCAAAGGGGTGAATCAAATCCAATAAAAAATTTGTTTTGCATCATGCTTCTTTATGCTGCATACGTGCTTTTAATTGTTTATTTATATTAGATGTACTGCCTACTAAATCACTGATCAAGTTTAAGCATATGGATCTTTATGAGCTGTTGGAGACCTGTAGCCATATATTTCTTAGGCCTTCACCTATCTTTTTATGTGTGTTTGGTAGGTTTGATGGCTGATCACACTGTTCATTTGGTTCGTGGCTTTGCTCCACCCCCCTCTACAAATAATGGAGCTGCAACTAATCCTGGAGTTCCAAATGCTAATCAAAATGCACCTAGGGATACTGGCCTGAATGTTGGCGGAGCATTAGGAGGATCAGGTCTTGGAGCTTCGCTGTTCCCTGGGCTCAATTTGAATGGACTTGGTAGTGGTGGTGGTGGTTTATTTGGAGCTGGACTTCCAGATTTTGAACAAGTTCAGCAACAGTTGAA
Organism: Cuscuta campestris; assembly: GCA_900332095.2. Lineage (NCBI taxonomy): Eukaryota > Viridiplantae > Streptophyta > Magnoliopsida > Solanales > Convolvulaceae > Cuscuta > Cuscuta campestris. Next base: position 1,919,486 of record OOIL02003480.1, read on the forward strand.
TCAAAACCCCAACATGATGAGAGATATCTTGAATGCACCATTTGTCCAGAATTTAATGAATAATCCAGAAGTCATCCGCAACATGATCATGAATAATCCTCAAATGCGGGAGATCATGGACCGAAATCCAGAGCTTGCTCACATACTAAATGATCCTGCCACTCTACGACAAACCATGGAAGCTGCGCGAAACCCTGAGCTCATGCGAGAGATGATGCGTAATACTGACAGAGCAATGAGCAATATTGAATCTTCTCCAGAGGGATTTAATATGCTCAGGCGCATGTATGAAACTGTTCAAGAGCCATTCTTGAATGCAACAACTATGGCTGGGGACACAAGAAGTGACGTGGGGTCAAACCCTTTTGCAGCTCTCTTGGGTGTCCAGGGTGGTGTGCAAGCTAGGGATCAAACAAACAATCCCCCAAGAGGAGGTTCTGAAGACACTACCAATCCCCCTGTTCCAAATATTAATCCACTTCCTAATCCTTGGGCCTCTGCTGGCTGTAAGCTTTCTATCATTTAATAATAATAATAGTAATTTTATATTCAAATCATCTACCCCTTAATCAGAATACATTTTCATGCTTAGTTGTGTGTAGGTTTCAGCTGCTATTTTTGCATTTAAAGCGGAAATAGGTTATTGGTATTTAGATATGTGATGCTGTTTGCCTATCTGTCAAATTTTCAGTGGGTGCTGACTGCTGAGTGCTGTAGGCTTCCCTTGATAGTGTCTTTTCACATTTCATCCTGTTTTTTAATTATAAGAAATAGTCATCAGTATTCATATAATTTTATTTTGAAATATTTGAAATAGAAATGTTGAACTGGTTGATGCATTTTGAATTAAGTCTAAATAGTTATTTAACTGAGGAAGTCTATTGAGAGTGTATGCTTCTTCATATTAATTGCTCCTTGCTCCACATGGAATACATATCTCCACTAGTTAACAAGTCTTAATAGCTATTTATGTTCATATCAGATCTCTTGATTACTCTTTTGCCTCTTTTTTCTCTATTTGGATTTTTCAGCTGGAACTGAACAGACTAATACAACGGCCAGGTCGACCCCAGCTGGGGAAGCTAGGACAGCATTAAGTGGCCTAGGTGGACTTGGACTACCAGATCTTTTAAGTGCTATGCCAGATCCCAATGCTGTAAATCAGATGATGCAGAATCCTGCTATTTCACAGATGATGCAGTCTCTCCTCTCTAATCCTCAGTACATGAATCAGGTATCATTTTTATGCATTGCTGACTACCCCATGATTTGGCATTTCCTTTTCGTTTCTCTTTCACCAAAGATTTGTCACATTTATTATTTTTCTAAGTTCTTTGCTATAATTTTTAGATTCTTGGTCTCAACCCACAATTACGAAACATGCTTGATTCCAATTCCCAACTAAGGGAGATGATGCAAAACCCTGAGTTCATTCGCCAAATGACTTCCCCTGAGATGATGCAGGTAGATTGTCTTACCATGTGTGTTTAATGAGCATGGCCGACTGTGTATATCCATGAAAAATGGTCTTACAGTGTATTTCATAAAAATTGCACATGAAGTTGTGTTACATTAGCATCCAATAATAACCTTAATGAAGGTGCCTGAGTTCTTAGCACAGGACCATGTTATATTGTTGTGTGAGCATGATGAGGGCCGATGGGCAGGTCCCTTTTAGGATTCCACAATGGTTGTGCAAAGTTGTGAGTTATAAATGGAACTTTTTAGTGAGTTATACGCCGCGAAGGGCTATCTCATAAATGAAACTTTTTAGTGAGTTATACGCGGCGAAGGGCTATCTCATAATTGGAACTTTTTTAAGATTAGTCCGGTCTTTTCAGTGCGTCACTGACTCTGGGTATGCGTTTAGTGGTTAATTCTTATAAAAATAACAATCCTAATAAAGTTTAGAAGGGCAAATGATGAAAGTTGAGAAAATAGGATTATAAAGGAGAAGGAAAGGCCATAGAGTGGAGTATAAATATGAATTTCTCTCCCATGGCAAATGTGTTTTTTGCTACTTGCTATTTTCTCATTTTGTTTGACACCCCCTTGTGTTGGATCCCTACCATGTACCTTTATCTCAGATCCTGCTCTTATCTCAAACCTACCATGGCCCCCTTGTCTTACCATGTATTGGGGTTGTCTAGTTTGGTTTGTTTGGTTTACATTTGAGTGGAGCGGGCGCTCTCGGTGCTTCCATCTATTATTTTCTATAAAATGATTGCATTAACTGGTTACTAAATATGATGATATAGTGTTTTGAAATATATTTGAAGTCATTAATTAAGTTTGGATCTAATAGTGATTGTTGAAACAATAATTTAATTTCCAATTGAAGTTCAGTGGCTGATTGCACCTAAAAGTACACAACTTGGGCCTTCAACTGCTGCATGTTCAACCTTCCGATGGGCAGTGTTGAGAACACACATGATATTTTAGTGCTCTCTCAGTCCTGTTATTTTTGGTACAATAAGATGTGACACAATAAGAAAAATAAAATTATATAGTTGACATTGAAGTTAGAAAGGAACGATAACAATGAATGTGAGCCACAAAAATGTTTCTAGATATGGTATGAGACTAAAATAATGGGACATAGGGAGTATGTCTTTATCACAACTTGTAAGTTTCTCTGTCTTAAGGTGATACAACTTTTCCTCTATTTTGATTTTTTTTCCCTTCACCAATTTGTGTATGGATGCATGTGCTATCTGTTCTCAGTTAGAATTAGAATGCTTTCGTGGGCACAAAACTATGATGAATGCAATGAAGTGCACTTACACTATGTTTGGTTCAAGGAATTTGAGAGGGAAAGGAAAAGAAAATGAGAAGGAAAACCTTTTTCTTGTTTGGTTAAAGAGGAAAAGAAAAGAAAAGTGGAAGGAAAAGAAAACGAGAAGGCAAAATGTACTAAAATGAGGGAAAACCAAATTCTTCCCATTTTGTTGAGGAAATTGAGGGAAAACCGTTCTTTTCTTTTCCTTCCAATTTCGTTGAACCAAATTGTGTTAAGGTTTTCTATTTTGAGCATTTTCCCTTCACCAATGCGAGTGCAGATGCACGTGCTATCTATTCTCAGTCAGAAATAGAATGCTTTCATGGGAATAAAACAATGAATGTGGTGCACTATCTTCAATGGTTAGCTCCATAGACTAATATCTTCCCCCATCCTGTTTCAGCAAATGTTGGCGTTTCAGCAATCTCTTGCGTCCCAGTTTGGTCGACAGCAGACAAACCAGTAAGTTAAACAGAATTTAGAAAATATGTTTTGTTTGGGGTGGGAGTTCATTATCAAAAAGAGACTTGGGAATTAGCATTACTCCATAGTAATTTTTCAACATATTTTTAGTAGTCATCTCATTCCTATTTCCTAAAGGGAGTGCCTGACATTTACTGACTTTATATGTAGTTGTCCTATGACCTGACTACCATTATACTGCGAATAAGCCTTCGTTATCATATTTTCTTACTAAATTGTTTACTGTGTGCAGAGCAACAGGCCCAAATGGTGGAAGAGCAGGTATTTTTATATGGTTCATTTATAGTTGCAAGCACCACGCAACTTGACAAAGCAATTTCATAAGGGATAATTTTGCTTTTGTATATTTAGATTCCAATTGTTATGGGTTTTTTTAATTGAAACGTCTGAATTTACTGAATGAACGAAATGTATTTTAATAATCTTTTGTTTTTCAAATGGAGAAACACAAACGCAATACCTAAAGGGCCCTGCCCACGGCAGCCCTCATCATGCACACACAACCCATGAAAGGCTCCACACCTTTATTTTTCTAACCTGTGAGATTGAATTTTTGAATGGAGTAACATAGACACATGTGCACACACACTCCCAAAGTCAGTGACTGGGTTGGACTTATCTCAAAAGGTTTTTGAGAAAACTTTTTGTTCCATATAACGCTCACCTAGACCATCCATATCTGATGTGGGATTTCAAAGGGGACCTGTTCCCCATGACAACCCAAATATATTAAAGAAAAGTATATCCAAAATTAGAGCTGAAGTTTACTTTCCATTCATTTTCCACAATTCACATAATCATTTTCTTTACATTATTCTCTGTCAGGTGCACCTGAAAATATGGGATTAGATATGCTGATGAATATGTTTGGTGGACTTGGGTCAGGTGGCTTTGGAGTTCTCAATGGACCTAACGGTTCGCATCATTTTTCTTGGACTTGTTTCATTCATTTTGTCTCTTTTTCTAAGGCATGGTTTCTATTTTTGTATGTGTATAAAATCAATATTTGTTTTTTCACAGTTCCACCTGAAGAACGATACGCGCCTCAGCTCGCACAGTTACAAGAAATGGGCTTCTTTGATGCGCAAGAAAACCTAAGGGCTCTCACAGCTACTTCGGGGAATGTTAATGCTGCAGTGGATCGCCTTCTAGGCAATCCTCCGAATGGTCAATAGGCTCTGCGCGTGCCCCACTGCATTCTGTTAAATACATTATTGACTTATATGTATACCTTCTTCCATTAGGGATCGATCACACCCGCATATCGAATACTAGTTTTTTTAATATTTAATTTAAATAATGATCTTTTTTTTAAAAAAAAATACTCCCTCTTGTTTTTTCTATAGACGGCGTAAGTATGGCGGAGCCAATGTTCTTGATTGTCTTGTACATGTGGCGTTGAAGGTTTTTATCGGCCATTTGTTCTTCTGTGTGACTTTCTGAACATGAAAGTTAACTAATGTTTATTATAATGCTTACTATATTTGTTTCATTTGTGTTGAAAGTTTTGTAGTATTTCAAGCATCTTGTGAAATTTTGCGAATGGTATGCAAATTTTTGGTGTTACTTTCCCTGTCCCAAATTAATTTTCCTTATTTCTTTTTTGAGTTGTCTCAAATTAAGTTAAATTGGGACATTGAGAGTTCTAGTTTTGCAAACAAACATTATGTTCTACGTCGTATCATAATAACACCAGTTTTTGGGCTTTGTTCACCCATGGTCCATTAACAGGTAAATTTTAGCAATGATACCTGAATTTTCATGGGAATTTTGATTTGGTACATGAACTTTAAAACATTTCACAAAATACTTTAATTTACATAATTGTTTCACTAAAAGTCTATTTATCCACTTTCAGGTTAATTATCGGTTATAATCTGACGTGGATGTTAATTGGGCGTACGCATCAGTTCTCTATCACACTCTCTTTCGTTACTTGTTTATATTGCGGCTCTTCTCTAAAATTGCCACCCCTTTCTCTGTAAATTGTAAAAATCCTAATTTAGATAATGTCCAGCGTCTCAAGCAACAACACCCATGGCCGGCTTATAGCGAGGTGTGGATGCGGTGAAAAGACTGTAGTGAAGACAACTTGGACTGAATCAAATCTTGGAAGGAGATTCCTAGGCTGTTCAAATTATGGGGTATGTGTTATAAAATTCTCAATTTTTTGAGAGATTACTTCCATGAATGGGTTTTTGCAAGACATATTTTTATTTTGTTATGCAGCCATACAAATAGTTCAAAATGTTGTAAACATACACTCATTACAATATTCATGATTTAGAAACAAGCAAAAAAATACAATGAACAAGAGCACCTTTCTCAATCTTCATTATCATCACTAGTGGGAGCTGCTTTTCTCTTCTTTGATCTATTTCCATAGCTGCTTTCCTTTTCTTCCTCTCATCATCCCTTGTAGATTTAGTTTTCCCTGTATTCTGTAATTAGCATAGTCCATAAATTATGTACTTGCATTTAAAGAAATGAACAAATACAAAGCAATAGAGTTTACATTAGGTTATGAATTTACCTACTGTGTTCAAGCTGTCGTATCCTTCTTAGCATGTGACCTTTTACTGTGGCCAACTTTTCCATATATAGTGTACTTTATTTCTACATTCCCTTTTCTGCTCAACTTCACGGGTTCACCTGGCCTAGATGTTGGCGCTTCAGAACCTGAGACATGCTGCAAATTTTTCCTTTCCTTTTCATTCTCAACTTCTTCAGACTGTTTCCTCCTTACCTTCTGTTTTCCCCTGTTCTTACGTGGGTCTGCTGGTGGGATGACAGGAGGTCCATTTTCATATTTGGGTCACATTTCCATCATGCTCATAGGGTTTATGTAGTCACTATATAGTTGTAGGTAGTTGGACATCAAATATTGCTCATCTGTGTAAAGGTCTGGGTTCTCACTGTTATCAAGAATGCAAACAATGACATGTGAGCAAGGAATGTCAGTCAAATCCCACCTTCTATAACTACAAGTCTCTGTAACTCATCTGATAGATGAAGCAACTTGTATGTGCTCCTCCACATAAGTTCCACATGAACTCCACTTCAACTATTTTGAATTAGCCAACTCCTTATGCATTAAAGATGTTGTTACATAGCACACTTATTGTACCACATTTTCATGTCACTCTTTTAAACGTTCATACGTTTCGTACATCAGCAGTTCTTTAATTTGCCTCGATCTCTGAACTTCACAAAATGCGCACAAAGTCAAAATATAAATAATAATGAAGCAAGATTAAGAATCACATAGTACTACTACCCAACTCTCTAAAACCTACTTATCAACTTTAACTTTGGATTAAATTCAATGCCATGACGATTTAAGTTGAATTGTTAGACTACAATGAATAATACAAATGAAACGGTTTGAATAAGTACTCTGTATTATAAATACTAATTTTTATTTTATTCTCTACTTATTTTCTATTAGATTGATATTTGGCATTACAAAAAAATATTTTACATTATTTTAATATTTCAAGTATTTTGAAATTATTTTGGATTTCAAATTTGATCTTGCAAGGAACACAATTGCTAATTATTTGATATCGTTATACTGGTGGGTGACATTCTTTTGACATTTGTCTTTATTTTGATCTCGTTACATTTAGAAAGATAATAATTTCTCAAAGTTAATGCGACATTATATAGAATCTGAATGACGCGTGATGATATTATGACTCAATGAATGCAACGATTGAATAACAAGAATGTTGGCGTGACGATATTGTCATAACAAAAACAAGCAGTAGACAAGAGATGGATTGGGGTGGGGAGTCCTTAAAGATTATAATTTAATTTTCTTTTTAGTTTTGATACAAAACTAATTGAACTAAAATTCTTAATGATGTCTTACTTAGAGGGTGTTTGGTAGTGATCAACTTATGGATAAAGTGATTCCACTAAAGCAGAAAGTAAAATTCTTAAAAGTATCGCATTGCCAAACACCCTCTTAATTATGAAGCAAGTTTAACTCTTATTTTAGTATAAAAATATTAAAGTTTTCATTTAGATAATTTGATGCTCTACTATAATAGAGGCATATCAGCAGGGGACCTGCAATATAAAGTCTTCATACAGAGCCTTCATCGAAAATCACTTACTGCGATGGAATTTGAACTTTGGCAGCTGCAACAAGATTCAATTTGGCTCTTTCAGCGATAAACGACAAATACATCGTACAATCAATCACAAAAGTTACAGAATGCAAACAAGAATCATTGGAACATAATCAATAAGTTGAGTTATGTGAGATATCAAGACTATGAAGTAAACAACTAGATATTCAGATTTCATATCATCAGAAGAGATGACTGAGAAAGAATATGATTCTTTAGAGACTAATCTCCACTCTCAATAGATCTATCTCGATTGATGGACACAAGGGAGGAAAAGTAGTTGTGAGATTAGTTTTGGAGATTAACGTCTTAACCTTTATATAACAACCAGGTTAGATTCCATTAACCCTAAGTAGGTTTACTATTGGATTTTACCCATTACAAAGTTCATACCGGTATAAGATGTTTTATTAGGTCTACTTTATATACATCATTATCTTAATTTGTTAACCCACATATGTTAGGTTACTATTTAAGCATTTTCTGGGAATTCAGTGTACATTACAACAAATATACTGAGACTATCATATATATCACACATCAATCAATCTAATGGGTGAATAGTCACAACTAAATCGATTACCATAGAGTCTCAACCTCTTTTCGTAACGTTTGATTATCGACTTACAACTTTTTAATGGTAATGAAATGAGTTTTGGCTAAGAATTTTGCTAAATAACCATCGATCGTGAAAGATCCTTGACGCCAAGGATACAAATTTTTTATCATGCCATTTGATAGTTGAGTACCACATCACGTCTTCATCAACCTCTAGACTCTCATCGTTGTAGCTATCATAGTTAGATAATCAAGTTGTAATCATAAATATGTGTGTCAATGGGTCGAGTTCGGGCCAGTCCATAGTGTTCTATTCCCGTACCTGTTTTAAAAAATTGATCCTGGCCCGTAACCATTTACCCGACGGGTCTTGAAGTTTAATCTTATATTTGGATCCATTGGGTCTCGGTATCGAATCGGGTATACCCATGATAAGAGTTGACATCTTTTATTTTTCTATAATTGAAAAACAATTAGTGAAAATACTATGAATGAAAAACACTTTAATTAAATTCAAATAAAAATAAGACTAATACGTTAGTGCAACAAAAATATGCCTTTTTCGCCAAAAATCTACAACAAAAATTTTAGATTTATAATCGATCTTCTTGTCACATTCATTCATGTTGCAAGAATGTTCTTTATAACATTACAACTGATTCCAAACTATTTATTTTATACCACTGCATAGCATAAACCAACGTGTACATGCCTCTAATGTGGTGAAAAAAATACAAATAGATTTGGAAGCCACACAACCAGCGAAAAAGATGAGTAGTGGAGAAGAGAGGTAGAGTTTGGTAATATTTAATATTATGTACGTAATATATGTTTAACCAGTACAGGTTTTAAACGGGTCAGGACTACTCGTCCTATACCCAACCATTTATTTTTTTAAAATAACGGGTACAAGTTCGGGTATGCAAAAACGGTATTTTTTATGCTCCTAAACCCGCTAAAACATTACGAGTATTATACGGGTTGGTCTATACTTGACCCATTGACATGCCTATTCATAAAGAATGATAAGGTATAGAACTAAAAGAACAAGAATATATTGATGGAAATACCAACAAAATTATTCAAAGCCCATTTCTAAAAAAGAATTACTACTACTTTAGTACAAGATGCTTATATTATAGAGTTGCTTCAACTAAAAATGTAAAGTACCGCATCGTCTCTTCATCAACATAGAGACCCTCATCGTTGTAGCCATCATATTTAGATAATCAAGCTGTATTCATAAAGAATGGTAAGGTGTGGAACAAATAGAATAAGAATATATTTATAGAAAGACCATCAAAACTATTCAAAGCTCATATCTAAAAATTAAAGAATTACTGCTACATTAGTGCAAGATACTTATAGAGTTGCTTTAACTAAAAGTGTTGATGTGGAGCTTATATGGAGCACATGTGGAGCACTAGTTGCTTCATTTTTTAACAGAATTGCTTACTGAAGCAACTATAGCTTAGTTAAGAACTCTCTTAAACAATGTCATTAAAGATGCTTAGAGCATCTTTAGTGTGAGTTATTTAGGGAGAGTTCGATGCTAAAGTACAGTTCCTTCCCTAAGTAACTCATTTGATAAATGAAGCAACTAGTACGTGCTCCACGTAAGTTCCACATGAACTCCACTTCAACTATTTTGAATTAGCTAACTCCTTAAGAGCTCTGCATTAAAGATGTTGTTACATAGCCCACGTATTGTACCACATTTTCATGTCACTATCTTTTAAATGTTCATATGTTTCGTACATTATATTGGCAGTTCTTTACCTCGATCTCTCAACATTACGAAGTGCCCACAAAGTCAAATATATACTTCCTCTGTCCACAAATAAATTTCCCGTTGTGCGTTACGATGTTTGACTAAAGACTTTCAAATCATTTTAATGAAAAATGGTGTAAAATTTAAAAATAAAAATTACATATTAAAAAACTATATCAAAAGATCTACAAAACTAGAAGTGACATGACTATATTATTTTATCAAATGGGTGACAAAAATAAGCCAACAAAGTGAATAAATTTTGATCATGTAAATAGTAAACGAGAAGTTTATTTGTGGACGGAGGGAATAATTAATAATGAAGTAAGATTAAGAATCACATAGTACGTACTAGTACCTCTCTAAAACCTACTTATCAACTTTAACCTTGGATTAAATTCAATGCCATGACGATTTAAGTTAAATTGTTAAACTGCAATGAATAATACAAATGAAACAGTTTGAATAAGTACTCTCTAAATAAATAGTGTCAAATATCAAAGTGGGCATGGGATTATTGTTTTCGGACAGGGTTTTAAATCAATATTAATGCGCCTAGTGATGGCTTTGAGTTGGCCAACTCAATGCTTCAACCTGGAGCACAGACTCCTTCCAACTGCATACCATACATATATTATTACACTCTTTTCATGAGCCCTATCTCCAAGGTCCCCCCAGACCCGTCTGGACGGTTACTGAGAGGAGATAAATTGGACTTTGATCGCAGAATAGTTGTCCTCCAGCGCAACTCGAGTCCACCCGCTTGGTACTCCTTGTTTTGCCAACGGTGTGACGCCCGCCGGTCACTCTTTTCATTCTAAATTATATTGCACGGTTCAAAAAATTATAAAATCCACTTACTTTAAGTTTAAATTTTTTACAAGTTGATATAGAAAAAACTGCAATTTCCATATTTAAAAACTATATCAAAATTTCTAGAAAATAAGTGGTGACACGATTAATATTTTACGGAGTATTTTATAATCAAGTGACGAATTGAATAAAAACATAGAAACATATAGAGTAAATTCCATAAAACGTCCCCAATTATAGGTCGTTTTACATATTTAGTCCCTACATATCAAATATTACTAATTTAGTCCCCAATTATTATATTCATTTCCACGAATGGTCCTTTGTTAATAATTCCGTTAAGAACGTGGACAAAATTGTATATTTATACTTCTCTCTCCTCAATTAAGCTTCCTCCATCTTTTCATACTCTTTTCCAAACTCGTCACTGAATTTAAGCTCTTAAATCCAAAATTTAAATGATCATTCATCCAGTTAGATAAACAATTGAGAGAAGAGTGATAATTTTGGTTTTTGGTTCAAAGCTAGAAACTCAGCGACGGGTTTGAGATAGCAGTGCAAGGGAAGAAGGAAGCTTAATTGAGGAGAGAAAGGAGTGCGAATTTATAATTTTATCCACATTCTTAACGAAAATGTTAACAAAGGACCATTCGTGGAAATGAATATAATAATTGGAGACTAAATTAGTAATATTTGATATGTAGGGACTAAATATGTAAAACGACCTATAACTGGAGACCTTTTATAGAATTTACTCAAACATATACGAAACAAAAATAATTGAAAGACCATAATAATAGCTGTGTAATCTATTTTGGAATGGTAGAAGTATAAAGTTTATAAAATTCAAGTAATCTTTTGCCAAGTCAAATAAACAATGCAAGCTAAGGTAACGTTATTCATGATGCCAGCGGTAATTAAAGTACGTCTTAATTAGTTCTTAGAGCAAGTAATTTTGGATCTTCTCTTAGGCTTCTTTGTATAGACAGGTCCTCAAATGTACGGAGTACTTGTGTATAGGTAGGTGATCAAGGATTAATTTAATGTGATTAATGTGAAAATTAATTTAAACTGTTCAATTTTAATCATTACAAAAATTAATTACTATCTAACCAAATATAGCCAGGTTGGTGTGGGTTGCATTTTTAAGTTTTGAAATATAAAAAGTTGACCTTCAAACCTATTCCGGGGTATCCATCACCTTCAAACCAACTTCTATCCACAATAAATTACAATATGGAGGCATATTTTTAGTTTCTTTTAAGTGTGGTAGAAATGTTTTAAAGGATGCATAAAAAACTAAAGCAGAACTCTTTTTATGAAACGGAAGGAATATAATGTAGCGATTTGATATTATATTTAGAAAAATGCTAGGGGTACACCAAAAGGTACCCCAATTGTCCCCCACCCCCTCCTTGTCCATAATAATTGGCAAGAGATTTAAAAAGAATTGAAAAAATAAAAATCAAATAGACATGTGTGGTGGAGAAGCATGTGGTGTACGATTGGGATACACCTTTGGTGTACCCCTAACATTGCTCTTAGAATAAAAATATCCATTTTTTCCTAAGCTGCATGATTGTTAGACACAACACTTCAATTATAATTAAATTTTAGTGTATAAAGTAGAGCGTGAGATCATTTTTCGTTAACGGCAAATTATTTTTGTACTCCGTAACTTTTTTTGTTCCATTAAGATTAACAAAATAATAATAAAATATTGCTCTCTTTGATTCGTCCACTATTTTAAGAACACATGTTAGTGACATGCAAGTGATGCAACTTAAGAAAATGAAAAATTGGATTATTGATGTTCAAATAAGTATCATAAAAAAATAGGGCGTAATTATAAATGTGAGTTAGAAAAATATAATTATACATATGACATAGTGACTTCGGAAACAATAAAAAGAAACAATGTTTATCAAATACGGAGTAAATGAAGTATATGGAGCACAAATTAATTTGATAAATTAATTTGATATATATACTTCTTCCGTCTTTGAAAATCTTTCACTTTTTTTATTCGTCCCAAAAAACTCTTCTTATTACATTAAAAAGTCATTTTCATCCCTATTTTTTCATACCGGCCTTCTTACTAATAACCTACTCATCAAATATATATATATATATATATATATATATATATATATATATATATATATATATATATATATATATATATATATACCCCGCCACAGTACAGATCCATATTAACAAGCTAATAATAAGCTACATACAGAGTATACAGTTGTTCGTTCCTCCAGGTACCATGAGAAAGGCAAATAGAGACGGTCAACCTGGGTCGTCCCATCACTACGTCCAGGCGCCGCCGGCGCCAGAAGCCGAGGAGGAACATCACGAGAACGAGGACGGCGCTTTTGAAGCTGCGCCGCCGGCAGAGCAGGAGGAGCGGCACGTATGCGACACGTGCGGGGCGGTGTATCCGACGGAGAAGGCGATGTTCGGGCACCTGCGGTCCCACAAAGAGCGCCTCTGGCGTGGGGCCTACTGCCCGCCGTCGTTCAGCATGGACGAGTTCGCCGAGTACAGGGAGCTTCTCGTCAAGTCCGAGGAGGAACAGCTGCGGGAAATCCAGCAGGGAGAGGGGAGTAGTGCCGTCCGCCGCCTTCGTTTTCGGGGTGTCGTCCCGCGTCCCCCCTCTCCGCCGCCGCGTCCTCGCCTTGAAATGGTTGCGCCGCCGGCCGCCGTATTGGAGCTGGATTTGAACGCGCCGCCGGAAGGAGGAGAATGGAACGAGGAGGCAGAGGGGAGATACAACAGATTTGACTTGAATTTGCCGCCCTCCGATGAAGAGTGATGAGAAAATGAAATTGGTCAGGTGTTCATTGTTTGTAATAGACTTTGATTATCAATTGAAACAAATTTATTCGACATGGATACAAAATAATTTTGATATATTTATGTTGTATTTGTTTTTATTTTAACTTGAATTTGTTTTTATTTTAACTTTTTTGGATGAAATAGTGATATTCTTTGACGACTAATTAAGCATGATCTAAATAAACAAATACTCCCTCCCTCCCAAAAAGAATGTGACGGTTTGACTTTTTGGGAAATTAAGGGAGAGATATTTTGGCATTGACTTTCCAAAAATACCCTTGATGTGATGGGTAAAAGTAGGATGTGATGGGTAGATTATTAGGAAAAAGGTATGATGTGATAGGTAGGGTATGAAAAAGTAAGGGGTAAAAGTGGTTTTTTAATAGAAATGTGTAACAGACTTTACGGGACGCAGTTTTTTCTAAACGTAACAAACTTTTTGGGATGAATGGAGTATTATAAAACTTTGATACACCAAAACTAAATCCCAAGATGAATGCAATTATTTTAAACTTAGAGTATAAATACAAAAATACTTTTCTCACAGTTTCTGATCAAATTAAAGAGTTCCCTTGTTTTGCAAAAAAAAATCAAAACCTTAAGAATGTCATGAATTGAAGGAGTGAGTACTATTTTATCGATTCAACTTAGTGTCTAATTTTTATTTAATTATAGGTCAAAGATCGATTTGGATAGACTGCAAAACATAAAAACTGAAGAGATCACTCTTGATTGTATTAGTTTTCTTACTTAATACTCCCTCCGTCCCAAAATGTTTGTTACGTTTAGAAAAAATTGCGTCCCGTAAAGTCCATTACATTTCTACTCCGTATTTAAAAACCACTTTTACCCCTTACTTTTTCATACCCTACCTATCACATCATACATTTTTTCTAATAATCTACCCAACACATCATACTTTTACCCATCACATCAAGGGTATTTTTGGAAAGTCAATACCAAAATATCCCTCCCTTTATTTTCAAGAAGTCAATATGTATCAATCTTTTTGAGACGGAAGGAGTATAAGTTAGGTGTTGCTCTCCTAGTTCATTTGGTGGAATATACATACATACACACACACACACACACACACACACACACACACACACACACACATATAGGGGCCGGTTCCTGTGAGAATGCAGCTTGTGGAGAGAAATGAGAATGAAATCTAGTTGTTGGATTTGATGCATCGTGCGGCTCAGATTGCATCTTGCGCTCAGATTTTGAGATAGTGCATTTTTAAAGGTTTATGATGCATTTCGACGTGATGCATTTTCAAACCATTATGTTGCATCTAATTTTGATGCAATCTTGACCCTTAGATCGCTCAATCTAAAGCACCAGATTCATTCTCATTTCTCTCCTAAGATCGCATTTTCACCAGAATCAATATATATATATATATATATATATATATATATATATATATATATATATATATATATATATATAAAAGCATAAAGATTAAGCAATTGAAAATGGTAGAATACAATTCTATTCATCTATAAATTTAATTTGTTTTTCTTTTTCCCTCTCTCCTCTAATACTTAATCTTTCGATCTCCTTCCTTTAATATCCCTCTTCTTCCGCACACTGGGATGGCCTGGCTCTCTGTAGGTGACCTTCTTTATCTTTAGTGCAAATTATCAAAATATTTTTAATAAAAATGGTTAAAGTATATATTCTCACCATTTTTGAAAACTATTTAAAGTCCATTTCTAAAAAAAGAATTACTACTACTTTAGTTAAGATACTTTGTTGGAACTGGAATGCAGAGAACAAAAAAAACAAAGACTTCAAAGTAGATATAGAACTGAGAAGAAGAACTAATTTTTATTCACTGATCTGTAGAGCTATTTATAGAGCTCTTAAACATAAAAACAAACGGAGATAAACTTCAACAAATTAGAGATCCTAAAAATCCTCTCCACTAACCATGACTTATTCCACTAACAGTAATACCAAAAGAATAGGAATAATGAAAATAATCAATAAGGACTTAGTCTATGATGAGCTGTCAATTATGAATCAATAATCTTTAATCAACACTCCCCCTTGATTCATAGTTGCATACTCCGAGCATATTTCTGAACTTGACGTGCTTCTGTGAGGACAATGATTTGGTGAAAATATCAGCCAAGTTCTCTAAACTGCTGCAAAATTTCAAAGAGATGAGCCC
>OOIL02003480.1:1938590-1958882 GCA_900332095.2 Cuscuta campestris
CAACGATGACTTTCGAGTCTCCTTTGAATTCTTTCTCCAAGGTTGACCATGCTTGCTTTGAGTTGGTTGCCGTTGCAATTCGGGAGAAGACGTTGTCGTGGACTGCTTGCTGGATGATCGCCAACGCCTTCGAATCTTTCTTCTTGTTCTCCCGCAATTTGTTCGCCTCATCGGGATCTGCGTATCCCAGTTCTACAAAGTCCCACAGATCCTGAGACTTTAGTAGAGTCTTCATCCGAATACTCCAGTATTCGTAGCCTTCTCCCTTAAAGATTGGTATGAGAGGCTGTGAAGCACCCATCGAACTCCCGTTGCTGGCCATCGGAAAGGAACCAACTAGGCTCTGATACCACTAATGTTGGAACTGGAATGCAGAGAACAAAAAAACAAAGACTTCAAAGTAGATATAGAACTGAGAAGAAGAACTAATTTTTATTCACTGATCTGTAGAGCTATTTATAGAGCTCTTAAACATAAAAACAAACGGAGATAAACTTCAACAAATTAGAGATCCTAAAAATCCTCTCCACTAACCATGACTTATTCCACTAACAGTAATACCAAAAGAATAGGAATAATGAAAATAACCAATAAGGACTTAGTCTATGATGAGCTGTCAATTATGAATCAATAATCTTTAATCAACATACTTATATTATAGAGTTGCTTCAACTAAAAATATTCAGTACCACATCGCCACTTCATCAACCTCTAGACTCTCTTCGTTGTAGTAGCCATCATATTCAGATAACCAAGGTGTATTCATAAAGAACGGTAATAAGGTTTCGAATTAATATAACAAGAATATATTGACAAAAACATCATCAAAACGCTATTCAATGCCCATTCCTAAAAAAGAATTACTTCTACTTTAGTGCAAGATGTTTATAGAATTGCTTCAACTAAAAGTGTTGATGTGGAGGTTTTATGGAGCACATGTGGAGCACTAGTTGCTTCATTTTTTAACAAAATTGCTTAGTGAAGCAACTATAGCTTTGTTAATTAAGAACTCTCTTAAGCAATCCCCATTAAAGATGTTTAGATCATCTTTAGTGTGAGTTATTTAGGGAGATTTCAAAGCTAAAGTACAATTCCTTCCCTAAGTAACTCATTTGATAAGTGAAGCAACTAGGACGTGCTCTACATAAGTTTCACATGAACTCCACATCAACTAGTTTGAATTAGCCAATTCCTTAAGAGCTTTGCATTAAAGATGTTACATAAACCTCTTATTGCACCACATTTTCATGTCACTATCTTTTAAACGTTCATACGTTTCGTACATCAGCAGTTCTTTGCCTCGATCTCTCAACTTTACAAAGTGCGCATAAAGTTAAACATATACTCCCTCCGTTTGGAAAAAAGGTTCCTATTTTGATTTGGAGTGAAAATAAAGAAGTGTTAAATTATAGTTGACTTCCAATTTTGCCCTGATGTGATGGATAGATTATAAGAGAAAATTATGATGTGATAGGTAAGGTATGAAAAAGTAAGGGTACAAGTGGGTTTTTAATAGAAAGTGGAAGTGTTTTGTTGGAAGTGAAAAAAATGAAAGAGGAAGTGTTTTTGAGAACGGAAAGAGTAATTAATAACAAAGTAAGATTAAGAATCAAATAGTACTAGTCCCCAACTCCCTAAAACCTACTTATCAACTTTAACCTTGGATTAAATTCAATGTCATGACGATTTAAGTTGAATTGTTAGACTACAATGAATAATACAAATGAAATGGTTTGAATAAGTACTCTGTGAATAAATAGTGTCAAATTACAAAGTGAGCATGGGATTAGTGTTTTCGGACAGGGTTTTAAATCAATATTATTAATGCGCGCGCCTAGTGATGGCTTTGAGTTGGCCAGCTCAATGCTTCAACCTGGAGCACGAGCAAAGACTCCTTCCATGAGCCCTATCCTTGAGGGTCCCCTCATACCCGTCCGGACGGTTACTCAGAAGAGATAAATTAGAATTTGATAGCAGAATAGTTGCCTCCAGTGCAACTCGGGTCCACCCGCTTAGTACTCCTTGTCGATCTTGCCAACTGTGTGATGTGATGCCCACTGGCCACTCTTTTCATTCTAAATTAGATTGCACGGTTCAAAAAATTATAAAATCCACTTACTTTCAGTTTAATTTTTTACAAGTTGATATAGAAAAAACTGCAACTTCCATATTCAAAAATTATATCAAAATTTTTCTGAAATTAAGTGGGGACACGATTAATATTTTACGGAGTATTTTATGTTCAAATGACAAATAAAAGCATGGAAGCATATACGAAATAAAAAGTATTGAAAGACCATAATAATAGCTGAGTAATCTATTTTGGAATGGTGGGAGTATAAAGTTCATAAAATTCACGTAATCTTTTGCCAAGTCAAATAAACGATGCAAGCTAAGGCCGGTAACGTTCAATTGATGCCAGCAGTAATCAAAGTCTTAATTAAAGTCAAATAAACAATGCAAGCTAATGTAATTAACGTTAAGTTGGTGCCAGTAATTAATCAGTTCTTAGAGCAAAGTAAAATTGCTTTGGATCTTCTCTTAGGTTTCTTTGTAAAGCTAGACAGGTACTCTAATGTACAAAGTACTTGTGTATAGCTAGGTAGGTGATCAAGGATTGTGGTGATTAATGTGATGAAAATTATATTAATTTAAAATGTTCAATTTTAATCATTACAAAAATTAATTACACTATCTAGTATCTAACCAAATATAGCCTGCAGGTTGGTGTAAGTTCTATTTTTACGTTTTGAAATGGAAAGTGCTAGAGTCACAAACATGGGTGGGTTCTCATGACATTGGGTTCCAATGTCATGGGATGACCCGAGGGCGCTCCGATGCCCCTTCGTAAAATTGACGGTTCTTACCCCCTTAATCTCCCTACCCCCATCAATTGCACCCCACAAGTTGATTTTGATTTTGGAGTCAAATTTTGACTAATGGATAACGACTAAAAATGCTAGATTGGGAAAAAAAACACATGTAATGCTATTTAGAGAAAGTCATTATGTTTTAGTGCTATTTACGTAAATTACTCGTAACATGGTTACTTTGGAACAATAAAAAGAAACAATGTCTATATATATATATATGCACGAGTGTTGCACGAGTGTTGCACGAGTGGAATTTCCCATTGCACAAAGAGCGCCTTTGGAGTGGAGCCTACATACTGCTCGCCGTCATTCAGCATGGACGAATTCGCCGAGTACCGGGAGCATCTCGTCAATTCCGAGGAAGAACAGCTGCGGGAAATCCAGGGAGAGGGGAGTGTCCGCCGCCTTCATTCTCGGGGTGTCTTCCCACCCCCCCCCCCCCTCTCTGCCGCCGTGTCCTCGCCGTGAAATGGTTGCGCCGCCGGCCACCGTATTGGAGCTGGATTTGAACGCGCCGCCGGAAGAAGAAGAATGGAACGAGGAGGCAGAGGGGAGACACAACCGATTTGACCTAAATTTGCCGCCCTCCGATGAAGAGTGATGAGGAAAATGAAATTTGTCAGGTTTTCATTGTCTGTACTTAAAATTGATAGACTTTGATTATCAGTTAAAAAAAATTTATTAGACATCGAAACAAAAATAATTTTTTTACATTTATCTTGTTAAATACGGAGTATTTTTTCAAGATACTTTCTCTCACCCTGAATTTGTTTTTATTTTACTTTTTTTAGATCAAACAGTGACACTTTTTTATCACAAATTAAGCATGATCTAAATAAACAAATGTTGTACAACTTTGATACATCAAAACTAAATCCCAAGATGAATGCAATTATTTTAAACTTAGAGTATAAATAAAAAACATATCAGTTTCTCACAGCTTGTAATAAAATTAAAGAGTTTCCCTGTTTTACAAAATATCAAAACATAAAGAGTGTCATGAAGGAGTGAGTACTATTTTATCGATTCAACTTATTGTCTAATTTTTACAAAGTGCGCACAAAGTCAAAGTACGTTTATACGTTTTGTAAATCGGCAGTTCTTTGCCTCGATCTCTCAACTTTACAAAGTGCGCACAAAGTCAAATACATTAATAATGAAGTAAGATTAAGAATCACATAGTACTAGTCCCCAACTCTCTAAAACCTACTTATCAACTTTAACCTTTGATTAAATTCAATGCCATGACGATTTAAGTTGAATTGTATGTTAGACTGCAATTAATAATACAAATGAAACGGTTTGAATAAGTACCACTCTGTAAATAAATAGTGTCAAATTACAAAGTGAGCATGGAATTAGTATTTTCGGACAATCTGGAGCACGAGGAAATACTCCTTCCAACTGCATACCATACATATATTATTACACTCTTTTCATGAGCCCTATTCTGAGGTCTCCTCAGACCTCTCTGGACAGTTACTGAAAGAAGATAAATTAGACTTTTGATCGCAGAATAGTTGCCCTCCAGCGCAACTCGAGTCCACCCGCTTGGTACTCCTTGTCTTGCCAACTGTGTGACGCCCACTGGCCACTCTTTTCATTCTAAATTAGATTGCACAGTTCAAAAAATTATAAAATCCACTTACTTTAAGTTATATTTTTTACAAGTTGATTTAGAAAAAACTGCAATTTATATATTTAAAAACTATATCAGAATTTCTAGAAAATAAGTGGTGACACGATAAATATTTTACGGAGTATATATTTTATGATCAAATGACGAATAAAAACATGGAAACATATACGAAAAAAATGTATTGACAGACCATAATAATAGCTGCATAATCTATTTTGGAATGATGAGAGTATAAAGTTCATAAAATACACGTAATCTTTTGCCAAGTCCAAGTCAAATAATCAATGCAAGCTAAGGTAACGTTCAATTGATGCCAGCAGTTATTAAAGTCTTAATTAGTTCTTAGAGCAAAGTAAAATTGTTTTGGATCTTCTCTTAGGTTTCTTTGTATAGACAGGTCCTCAAATGTACGGAGTACTTGTGTATAGGAAGGTGATCAAGTACTGGTGATTAATGTGAAAATCAATTTAAATGTTCAACTGTAATCATTACAAAAAGTAATTACTATCTAACCAAAGATAGCCAGGTTGGTGTTGGTTGCATTTTTACGTTACGTTTTGAAATATAAAAAATTGACTCTCAAGATTTTTTAATTTAATTCAGGCTCTGATTGGTACACAAAATTCAAAATATGAAATTAGAGCCGGAGACAAAAATTCCAATTCAAATGTTTAGTAGCATAGAATTATGTGAATTTAGAATTAGTAGTGCGAAAATGAATTAGAATTGGAGAATTCAATTTCATTCAAATCTATTTCAAAAAATTTCAACTCTCAATTTAATTTCATTTTCATCAGTTCCGTATACCAAACAGACCATCAGTTTTTTCTCAACCCTTTTCAATTTCTTTCTACTCCTTTCATTTTCTTTGAATTCCTTATGTTTTTAACACCTTCTAGTTTCGTCGAGCCTTCAGGTTCTTCTAATTTAGGTGTTTTCCATGGTATTCCAATTAAAATTATTATTAAAAATATCAAAAAAATAATAAATAAATCAAAGCAATATTACAATTTATATAAAAAAATATTTCTTTTGTCTCCAAAAAATTCAATAATTACCATTCTAGATTAGAGTCAACATAAAATATAAAAATGTTCAATGAATTAATTTATCATATATCCGCTTTGCATTTTTGTAATATACCATACTTATGTTTAATAAACGACAATACGCCGTAACCTTTTTTGCTCTAGTAACAAAACTAAATGTTTTGGCGATTAAATCAATAACGTTGTCAAATACACTATTTTTATTACTTGGATGCTCAAAGTACATAGAAAAAATGCACTTGAAACGAACATTGTGTTATTTAATTTGTAAATATTTATGACAAATATACAATAACAACACATATCTAAATTTATAATGTACGATCTCTCAAATACAGACAAACTAAAGATGAACAATTTTTTAGTTTTATATACTCTCTCTGTTTCACAAAACACTTCAATCATAATTTTTTTCTGTGCCCCATAAAACAGTTCTATTTCGCCTAAAGCGTCTAAAATATCTTCAAAATAACTTCTACCCGCAATAAACTACAAATGGAGACATATTTAGATATTTTGAGTAGGGTAGAAATATTTTAAAGGATGCACAAAAATTAAGGCAGAACTATTTTGTGAAACGGAACAAATATAATGTAGCGATTTGATATTATTTTTAGAAAAAAATATCCATTTTTTCCTAAGCCATGATTGTTACACAACACTACAAATGTAATTATTAAATTTTAGGGTATAAAGTAAGGCCTGAGATCATTTTTCGTTGACCGAGAAAACGTATAACGGCAAATTATTTTTGTAATTTTTTTGTTCCATCAAGATTAACAAAATAATAATTAAATGTTGCTCTCTTTGATTCGTCCATCATTTGAAGAACACATGTTAGTGACATCCAACTTAAGAAAATGAAAAATTGGATTATTAATGTTAATAAAAAAAATAGGGATCGGAGTAATTATAAATGTGAGTCAGAAGAACCTAATTATACATTTAACATAGTGACTTTGGAAACAATAAAAAGAAACAATGTTGATCAAATAAATGAAATATACGGAGTACAAATTAACTTGATAAATAATACGGTGTAAAGTTTAAAAATATATCCTGTAATATTTATTTTTAATATCTTTCATTTTTCCTATGTTTTTCAAATTTTCTCTCTTCCTACTTCTTTCAATTTCTTTAACTCCAAATATAATCTTATTCTAAACCCTAACTTTTTTTCTAACCCAAAAAACATGTTATACTAATATTCGATCGATCTTATAATCATTAGTTCACTTATTCCGTTTCATTTTTTTGCAGTTTGATTTTCAATTATTCTGGTTTACACTAGTATATAAGTTTTGTGAATTAATTAATTAATAGGGAGAACAAAATATAAAATTATTGCAATATCAAATACTCCCTTCGTTTCTTAAAACCTTTTCTCTTTAATTTTTTTTATTTTTCTTAAAATACATCCTTTTTTCTATTAAAAAAATCACTTTACCCCTACTTTTCCATATCCTACCTATCACATCATACTTTTTCACCAATAACTAAACTATCACATCTTAGTTTTACCCATCACAACAGGTGCAAAATTGGAAAGTCAACTAAAATTACACTTTCCTTATTTTGCCCCAAAATCAAACGAAGGACAGTTTTAGAAAACGGATGGAATATGTGTTGTATATATATATATATATATATATATATATATTAAAATTTATAATTCCTACATCCCTTCCTGGACCCAACAAGTCCCCCTCCCCACTGCACCCCCTTGATTGCTGATTTGGGATATTGGGGGTTACGGTTGGGGTGGAGTCAAATTCATATTCAGGGGCTTAGGGGATTTTACGAATGAAGTATTGTAACGTAAGTGTTTCAAAATCACTAATGTCACAATGTTACACCACTTCAAATGGTGTTGCACGAGTGTTGCACGGGTGTTGCACAAGTGTTGCACGAGTGGAGTTCCCCATTTGTATATTAGACAAACAAGTGTCTGTGTTTGCATGATGTACAAATGTAGTATCCTTTTTTAACGTACCCCTAAGTTTATTCTATTAAATTTTTGTGTAAAGTAGGGCGTGAAATCATTTTTTCATTGACCGAGAATACGTATTAATGGCAAATTGGATTATTGATGTTCAAACAAGTGTAATAAAAAATAGGGCGTAATTATAAATGTGAGTTACAAAAATATAATTATACATATGACAAATAGATATAAGCTACAGAGTATACAGTTGTTCGTTCCTCCAGGTACCATGAGAAAGGCAAATAGAGACGGTCAACCTGGGTCGTCCCATCACTACGTCCAGGCGCCGCCGGCGCCGGAAGCCGAGGAAGAACATCACGAGAACGAGGACGGCGCTTTTGCAGCTGCGCCGCCGCCAGATCAGGAGGAGCTGCACGTATGCGACACGTGCTGGGCGGTGTACCCAACGGAGAAGGCGATGTTAGGGCACCTGCGGTCCCACAAAGATCGCCTTTGTCAGTGGCCCTACTGCCCGCCGTCGTTCAGCATGGACGAATTCGCCGAGTGTCCGCCGCCTTCGTTTTCGGGGTGTCTTCCCGTGCCCCCTCTCCGCCGCCGCCGCGTACTCGCTGTGAAATGGTAGCGCCGCCGGCCGCCGTATTGGAGCTGGATTTGAACGCGTCGCCGGAAGGAGGAGAATGGAACGAGGAGGCAGAGGGGAGACACAGCCGATTTGACCTGAATTTGCCGCCCTCAGATGAAGAGTGACGAGGAAAATGAAATTTGTTAGGTTTTCATTGTTTGTACTTAAAATTGATAGCCTTAGATTATGAATTAATTTCTCCCTACCCTATAAATATTTTCGAGTAAATTCTCTAATTAGTCCTTTATAAAAGAGGGTTCCCTATTTAGTCCAGTATCATCAAATATTACCCTAGTGGTCCTTCTTTTATGAGTATCTTTCCACAAATAGTCTTTTTTTTGATCTTCAATCATGTTGGAGTTAATTTGAGGGCTAAAAATGTAATTTCACAACGATAATATATCTTTTTTGTCATACACAATTCCAAAGGTTGTTCAATTTGCACCGTTTGTGAATTACAGTCACTTTCTACTACAACCATAGTCTGCATATGTGGTCTCCGTTGGAATCCTAGCTCACAATCATAGTCATTATTTTTGTGTTATCCGCTTAACTAATATCAGAACACGTCACTAGACATCATGTTGATGTCAAATTATACTTTTAGCCTTTAAATTAACATCCACATGGCGGAAGATAAAAAAAGGGACCATTTGTGAAAGGCACCCTTAAAAAAGACCATGATGGTAATATTTGATAATAGAGGACTAAATATGGAAACCTCTCTGTTATAAAGGACTAATTATGGAATTTACTCAATATTTTCAATATTCCTTTTTATTTGTATAGATCTTCTTATTTTATTTTTTAATAATTAAAATATTACAACTACCCCATTTTATTTTATTTAGTACACCTCACCTACCTTGTTTAATACACTTCACCCATTTTCATTAAGAGTATTATGGTAAATTTTTACCTTTTCAACTCCTCTTAATTAAAACCAACAAAAGTCAAAATGAAAACATCTTAAGAGGACGAAGGGAGTAAAAAACTTATACGAGTATTAGACCTTGATATAAAATATTTATGCCCCGAATTTAAAAATTGTCCATAGTATACCCTAATTTAAAATTGAGGAATTTATTTAAATAACATTAAAACATAATGACTTTTCCTTAATAACATCGTTTTTCTTCCCAATATAGCATCACTTTTAGTCATTATGCATTAGTCATTATTTAAGTAATTATTTATCATCACTGGACATTATGAACATTATTAAGTGCTATCTAGATAATAAAACAATTTAAATGTTATTTACATAAATGACTTAAGTTTTAGTTCTATTTAGTGCACATATTTCTTAAAAATTTCACATTACTATTTTGAAGAAGAAACTGAAACGCTACACCGAAACCCTCGCAATAGTCTCGCCTCATGTCCTTGTGATTTCTGGATTCGCCACTAACATAGCGCGAGGTAGGACTATAGTATATATCGATTCAATAATATACCGTCTAATTCTTATTTACTTATAGATCAAAGATCGATCTTAATTGCTAGGTCAAAGATTGATTCTAATTGACGGTAAAAAATCAAAATTAATGATATACAAAAACTAAATAGTAACTAATTAAATTAATGGCCAGATGAGGGTATTTGTTATGTATCATCATTCTATTCATTCATTCTTGATTGTATTAGTTTTTTTTACTCAATATCAAGTAGGGTTTTGCTCTCCTAGTTCACCTGGCTTTCTGTAGGTGACCTTCTTTATCTTTAGTGTAAATTATCAAAATACTAGTGTTTACCCGTGATTCGCACGGGCTCGTATATATACTAAACATTTGAGATTCTATAAATATAATTTTAGTTGTTTTAGTTTTCAAATAGTGAAAAATTAAAATATGTACTCCCTCCGTCCCTTTTTCCTTTTCCTGTTTTGACTTTCAACCAATTTAAGAGGCCAAATTTTTGTCATTGACTAGAAAAATTTACCCCCCAACCCTAATCTAATAAAGAGAAGAATGTAGAATGTACTTGCCCATCAAAATGAGTGGGTGAGGTGGAGTGAATTGATGGATAAGGTAGGTGGAGGGGTTTGGGTGGGTTGGGTAGCTTTAATTAGGGTAAAGGGTATTAGGGTCCAAAAATGTGAAAAGTGAAACACTTTTTGGGACAAAAAAAACCAAAGGAGAAAGACTTTTCGGGACGGAGGGAGTATGTTTTAGACTGGTAAAATATATATTGGTATGTTAATTTAAAAACAAAAACATTATATGGAGTACAAAATTAATGGCCATTGAATTAAGTACTAATAGAAATGGTTTGAATTAATAAAATATTATTAAAAAATGGATTAGTTAGATGCATAATGATAGATCATTAGAGAATGTATATGTGTCATAATGTCAATTATCAGTTGTTATAATGTACGTCACTTGTCAGTTTGAGACATTTTTAATTCAAAAAATATGTGTAGACACATAAAAATGTGTGTGTATGTGTATTGTGTATATCGTTTTACCATATGAAATTGTTGTAGAATATTATAACTTATAAAAATAAGAAAAATAAATGAATAATATTTTGACTTTAATTTAAATGGAATTTAAAATATTTTTAAATTTAAGTTTAAAAATTGGAAACTGATACGGATATATATTTGATACCTGACCGATATCCAATGGATGCAGATACATGTTGGATTTTTAGTATCCGCCAATATCCGTATTCGAATTCGATATCCGATAAAAAATAGATACGAATATGGTAATGGTACATCCGAGACTGCTCATGAATCAACATCTAACCCCTGCTTTTTATTATTATATGCCTGACAAGCCTCATATGCCCGTGTTTCAATCAACTTCCATCTCTGCCCAAAATTCATCTCAAGGACATAGTTGTAATAATTGTGATGTTAATAGTTAATTAGGGTTATTTAAATCATGATAATTTATAACTATTATTTTTATTTGTGAGATACATATGGTATGGACATTTATTATTTGTTGGCTGTGATAAATATTACTTGACATTTTATTTTATTTTAATTAATTAGTTCTGTTATAATGGTGTGAATATTAGATGCTTTTATTGTTAAATTTAACATAATTGCCGAATTAAAATTTTAATTTTTTTTATTTTTAAAAATTTAGGCACGGAAAGTTCCTTGACAAAGGGGCCAATTTTATTATTTTGAAAAATAAATTTTCAAATTTTAAAAATTTGAAAAGGCAAAGAATTATCTGCGCCTATAAAATTTGACGTTTTTCTTCAAACCGCGAGTTTGTAATGGCTTAGGCATGCGTAATTCCGTGCCTTTCTATGGCACATACATTTTGGAGCTTCAAAATTGGCCGGTATTTTCATTCGTTCCAAATTCAATACCTAATATTGTTGCCAAAATCTGTGCCAATAACGTATTTTGTTTTGTAGTGACGGAGTACTACATACTTCTACTTATCAGACATACTCCGTCTCATAATAATTTGTGAAATTTGCAGTGAATAAGACAAAAACATAAGTCATTTCTTAATGTAAGACTTAAAATTTTTTATTTTCTAAATAAGATTTAATAATGACTAGTGAGAAGAATAATGTCCAAGTGATGCTGGCCTGGGTATTTAGTAGAATAACGACTACTCCCTTCGTTATCAAAAACACTTCCTCTTTCATTTTTTCCACTTCCAACAAAACACTTTCACTTTCTATTAAAAAACCATTTTTGCCCTTATTTTTTCATATCCTACCTATCACATCATAATTTTTCTCTAATAATCTATCCATCACATCTTACTTATCTATCATATCAGAGGCAAAATTGAAAATCAACTACTCTTTCCGTCCCGTGATGAAACCTTTCCCCTTTCTTTTTTTATCCGTTCCACAAAACACTTTTCATTTCTATTAAAAAAACTTTTACCCCTTACTTTTTCATACCCTAACTATCACATCATATTTTTTTACTAATAATCTATCCATCAAATCATAGTTTTACCCATCATGTTAAAGGATATTTTTGGAAATTCAATACCAAAATACACTCCATTAAATCTCTCCTAAAAAGCAAATGTCCCATGTTTCACGGGACGGAGGGAGTATAATTTAACACTTCTTTATTTTTGTCCAAATCAAAATGGGAAGTCTTTTTGAAAATGGAGGGAGTAATAAATAATAACCAATGGTCTTACATTGAAAAATAAAAACATATGATCCTATATTGAGAAAGTCATTATCTTTTAATTCTATTTAAGTAAATTATCCTAATAATTTTTCAATTTCTGACTAGGATGCTAGATCAAAGCTATTTTCAATCACTTCTTTTAGCCGGCTATGTCCTTAATTCTCTTAGTCACTCAAGGCACCCCACCCACTCGATAAGTTGTAGGATAATCCTAATCTAGTTCTAAGAAATACTCTTTCCTTTTAGAAAAAGTGTTCCTCTTTTAATTAACTTTGTGTAAAAATTAGAAAGTACTCCGTATTAAATTGTAGTTGATTTTCAATTTTTTTTGATGTGATAGGTAAAAGTAGGATGTGATAGATAGATTATTAGAGATAAAATATGATGTGATAAGTAGGATATGAAAAATTAAAGGTAAAAATGATTTTTTAATATAGAATGGAAGTGTTTTGTTGAAAGTGAAAGAATTAAAGAGGAAATGTTTTTTTTAAAAGGGAGGGGAGTATATTCCAATACACTACTCGTAATCTTGTACTACCTCCGTTTCTCAAAAGAGTTCCTCTTTTGACTTTGGTGGAAAATAAAAAAGTGTTAAATTGTAGTTGACTTTCTAATTTTGCCCTTGATGTGATGGGTAAAAGTAAGATGTGATAGTTTAGTTGTTAGTGAAAAAGTATGATGTGATAGGTAGGGTATGAAAAAGTAAGGGTAAAAGTGGTTTTTTAATAGAAAGGGGAAGTATTTTAAGAAAAACAAAAAAAAATGAAAGATGAAGGGTTTTAAGTTAAACTGTGATGCACACTAGCTAGCTAGCTACCTCTACCGAGGATCCATCTTCACAGTCCGAACTTAATTAACATTCTCATAAGTCATAACTGAGTAAGGAGAGGCAAGTTAACCAAACCTTGCGGGGCTTTTCGCTGTTCAATCAAAAATTTGCTTTCCCGCCATACGATGATGCACACGTGTACATGCATGCATGAAACACCGGTACCAAAGAAAGCGACGGTTCACGAGACCCCGCGCGCTGCCTTCCCGCCCTATTGGAATGGTAACTAACGGTAATTCAAATTCGAATCATTGCGTCGTTTTCTACAACCGCCGTCTATATATTCCGACCGCCGCGCCACATTCCATTCTCCCACCCGCACACCATCACCCGGATTGTTGATTATTCATACTCCTACGAGCCGAGGAAGGAATACTAAGACGATGTCTCAGCCTAACGCCGGCAAATCTCCTTCCTCCGCTCCCAACAGTCCTCCACCTGCCGCGGCGGCCGCCAGCCCCACCAAAAAGAGAACAAGAGATGTCGGCCAAACCTCCGGTGGCGGCAGCGCTCCTCCCTCCCCTCCGTCGTCTCGCCTCGCCATTGCTCAGACGGAGCGCTCAGCCGCCGCGACGGTGGTCGCAGCACCTCCTCCACCACCGCCGGTGCCGGCACAGCCAAACACCCAGTGTTCGGTGTGCCAGAGGCGGTTCCAGAGCCGCCAGGCGTTGTTCGGCCACATGAGGCTTCACAGCAACCGCGGTTGGCGCGGGGCTTTCCCTCCTCCGGTCTTCAGCCGCAGCGAGTTTGCCGACGTGCAGCACGTGATGGCTGCAGCCCGCGGCGAAGACGTGGCGGCGGGCGAAAATGTTGTTGCGGTGGCTCTACTGCCTCCTCCTCCTCCGGTGGGTAGTGAAGCACCTGCTCGTGGTGGTGAAGCACACGTGCTGCCCGATCTTAATGAGCCTCATTATCGTGTTCCAGATTTAAACTTTCCTCCACCACCCGCTTAAGGAGAAATGCCGCCACATGGGGTAGTGGTGGGTGGCGTGCATGGTGATGGACGCTCAACGCATGCATAAGTTATGATATTTTTATTTTTAATATGAATAAAAATAATATACGTATATTCACACATTTTTGTGGAGAATTATATGTATATTATGTTATACCATACTTGTTTATTTCAATTTCTTTAGTCAATGCAAATAAAATGCATGCGTTTGTCCCTTTGTTTTGTCATGATAATATTATTATATGCTATCATGTTTAATCTCCATGCATTTTTTTTAATCTTCACATACATAAAATTTACTTACCTACATAATTGTTTACACCATATTATGTTGCGAATTGAAGTATACGATAAAATTATAGTTTAGATTTTCAATTATATATCCTGTATAACACAAGCAGTACAATAAGTCGTGAAATTTGCTCCATAAAATCAAAACATAGCGTGGAATTTAATAATTTAAATTCTAAAATAAAACAGATCATTTTTGTAACTAGTATGCATGTAGACCGTAAAGCTATTTAATTTGTACCCTTAGAATTTGTACCCCATCTTAGTGTAATGTTAAATATTTTTGTTAACGTATAAACAATTTGTGACAGTGCAAATTTTTGTTAATGCACCGATACTTTGATTCAGTGTATATTATGCCATCAAATTGTTGGTATATATATACTTTTGGTGTGTATGGGGTAAAAATGTTGTGGTACATGTAGCATGCGCCTTATTATTATAGAGTACATATTTATGTCGTACCAATTTTCCAAATTACTTTATGCTCTAATAACGTCTACATAGAAAAAAAAAGTTAAAATTATATATGCATCCGGGCAAAAATGAAAATCCAACAGATCCAATTAGACCAACTGGTGTAGGCATTTGGTGCCTATTTGGTGCCTATCACGATGTACTAATAAGCATTTGGATCAGTTATTCCTAATAGCCGATTTAAATAACCTTTTGAATTGGTTTTTAGAAATAACCAATCCAAAAATTAAGCGGCACGCAAATTTTTTTACGATTTACATCGTTTGTTTTACCTATGCAAATGGGGGAATTATTTGGTCATTTTGTAGTAGCGACGTGTTAGCCATAATCACAGTCACCACAGCTCCTTCCCTACTGCCTCAAACTAGTCTTTAAACGGCAAGTTTTTCAATTTTTTTATCCTTTCAAACTCTTTAATTAACTCCTTTGTCCCTTTTAAAAAATCACACCTCTCATATTAATGGATCTTAATTATTTGCAATTTCACAATGAACAACAATTTTTACAAAATCACAAGGGAAGTGTGTCATGTGTCATTGTGTCCAAAAATAATGAACCCGAAAATCCAAAGGAGAGGTTGTGCGCAATGAAGACTCCATTGGTCAGGTTATGTAGCGCGGATGACATGGGTGAATGTTCCCGAATACCCAATTAAAGATTAATTCTTACATTATGCAATCCAAAATGCAATGCATAATGTTGCTTACAATTTTTTTCACGTTTAGGTACAAGCCAGTGCAAAATGTGGACGACTTTTGGGCCAGAGTAACGACTAAATTCCACAACCTTATGAACGTCAAGTCCTATCACATTGTCGACGTCATCTCCTCCAAGTACCGTGACTTGAATATATACAAAAGCAACAATGGCCTGTTCTCAAAAAAAAAAAAAAGCAACAATGGCCTCCTTCAAATTTACACTCATTATCGATGCTAGAGTTTCTTTGAAATTGTGGAAGTTCATGAGAAAGGAATAAGCAGGAGATGTTCAGATTATCTTGGTGATTTGTGAGCTAAAATATCTTCAGATTATCTTAGTAATGAGTCTAGAATGGTTATAAGGTGCAGAGAGGCCTGAAACATAGGGTTTTTGTTTGTTATTCAAGAGTAAGATGCATAAAATCTACCCGTGGTTCTAGTTTGAAACCTGATGTATTGCCGTTTTTCTGAAGTATGGAAAGTTTATTCTCCAACCTCAAGCGGGTTTAGAAAGTATCGTTTTCACATCAAATGCCATAATCGTTGCAATCGTTTTACCCTGATACTCTCTCATCCTTATTCGGAGACTAAGCAACATTACCTGTTAATTCTGTAGAGTAACTGGACCATTTACTTTATACGGAGTAAGTTAGAGTAATTGATTATTGTCTTGCACTTCACTTTAAAGGGAGGCATTAAAGAGGTGGTTTGTTTATACAATTAAAAAAAATGTAGCAGTGATTGGGATCCAATAATGATGGAGAAGGCAGATCCTGCACAGAAGCTATATACAAGGATGAGGCTATGGGAATTTTCGGATCAGTATGTTATTGAACCCACGGATGGATCTTCTGGGCCGTGTTTGGCAATCCGTCGCGAGGATGCATCTATGAGTTTATTAGGTCGGCTGCTACTTAGTGATATTGTTGTTGTACTTATCTTTCCATCAACTAATTATGCATTTTCTTAATGTCATTAGATGAAATGCAACATGGCAGCACTCTTCATGTTCCTAAAATTCAGACTATATTTGGTGTTGTTGGAATGCTAAAGCTTGTGGCAGGCAAGTTGGTATTATCTAATACTCAAAAAGTATACCTTGCTAGACTCTTTGCAGAATGGTTTTTTGCTTTGCATACAAATAGATGCTCTATAATATCGTATTTAGTGAACTGCAACGAATAGAAGTGCTCCCATGGAGAATAATACTGTAAATAACTCTTCTGAGTTCTGGATGCAATTAGTTTTGATTGTAGAGAGAAATTTCACCAAGAAACCAAGAGAAAGGGAAAGCTAAGTGAATGGATCCAAGTAGTCCGGGATGCTATATTTTATTAGCTGATACCTAACTAATTTACTCAGAATATATCATTACACTAGACATAAACTTATCAGCCGCACCATTTGCCTTGGCGGAAGTGCGGAACCCTTCTCCTTGGTAATATGAAATACTACCTCTGTCCCATAAAAATCTTCTCTCTTTCCTTCTTTGTCTGTCCCAAAAAGTAATCACTTAACTTTTAAGAAACAGATTATGTAGCTCACAAAATTTCTATTTTCTAAACAAATTCCAGCCAAACACTTTTCTTAAACTCTGTGAAAGTCAAACTAAGAATATTTACGGGACAAAGGAAGTATGCAATATTAGATATGAAATTGATAAACGATGAGATTGTCTCGACTTGATTGTTTGTAATATTCATTCTTTTCAGGTTCATACTTAATAGTTATAAGAGAACGTGAACGTGTTGGTTTTTACCTGGGACATCCTATCTTTAAAGTCACGTCATTGAAAGTTTTACCTTGCAGCAATTCTCTCAAGAGTTCATCTGTAGAACAGGTCGGCTTACCTATATTCTTAACCATCTGTTTTCTTTTTAAATCCTCTGAAAGTGTTCCTCCAACGTACTCTTTATGTTTCTTAAACTGTTGTCAGAAAAGGATGAAAGCAGAGCTTACCACACTGCTAAGTGTGGCAGAGAGGACACCCGGCCTGTACTTTTCTTATGATGTCAATATCACATTGAGGTGAACTATTATGATTATAGGCTACATCCTACATGTTACCTTATTTCCCACTCACACTCCTTGTTTTCTGGGGGTTTTGAGAAGTTTCTTTTTCATGCATATCGAGGAGTTCTTCATAAGAGAGTTATATCTATTTACGTAGTAATGGTAATGTACACCTGAGAGTATTTTGTGAGCAGTTGAACGCCTTTCGGCTGATGATAAATTATCTATTGGTTTCTGAGCATTTTGGTGTTATGTATTATGGAGTAACATATGTTTTTGGTTGGGATTTGATTGGGAAGAAGTCACTTTGTCCATTCATGAAATTACATCGGTAGCACTGGTCAGGTTCTTTTGGGCAAAAAACTCATACCTTGTTATTTGGAGTTTGTGCTAAACTTGGGATTCTGTAGTATAGTAATATAGTTCTCTTTTTTGGGTTATGAAAGAAAAATCTCAGTAGCTAAGTAGCTATATTCTTCTTCTTACTGGAGATAATTCTTACTCTCGTCAATTAGGTTCTTCCCAGTTTGACTGGGCATGATTATTAAGGTAAGTGATAAATGTAGTTGACTTTCCAATTTTACCCTCTAAACAAAATCCACCCATTAACTTCTTCCACATTCTTTCTCCCCTAGATATTCTCTTCTTCAACAACAACCCAAGGGAATCCCACGGAAGTAGGGTCTGGGGAGGGTGTGTCATATATCTAATTTATCAAACATTACCATATATCCGTCCAACTTTATCAAGTCTCATATTCCCACTTCAATATCATATCCAGAGTTGAAGGTCGTAGTGGAAGCCAAGGACAATGATTAAACATCTTATCCAGGCGTAGGAGCAATAACAGCTATGGGTCATCAAGATCACTTCTCGATCTTCAAGCCATGGTCACCAATTCATCGTCTTTTGTCATCATCTGCTGATTCGGCCATGGATGAACCCAGATCTATGAAAAATACAAAATCAATTATTTTTCCTAAAACTCAAAAAGGGAAAGTAAAAAAATAACAGATAAATAAAAAATGGTGAATGCATACCTTACTAGTGCTGTTCATGAGGAACAATGGTGGATCGGAAGACATTTTACCTCGTGAAGAAAAGTAAAACAACACTGAAAAGTAAGAGCAAATAATGTTAATGTTCTTGAAGAGGTGGGGTGGGTAGGTCGGATTAGAGTAGGATTTAAATGGGTTGGGTGGACCTTAAATTTCAATAGGCAAAATAGACATTTTAATTTCTTTTAGTTACCAAATTTGGAAATGATAAGAAAGATAATGAACCTGAAAAGGAAAGTGGGAAGAAAGAAAGTGGACGGAGAGAGTATAAAAGAGTATTTTCTTCTCCATTTTCTTCCCTCAATAGTTGAGTACAGTATTTTACTTCTATTTGTATTGCAGTGCTCAACGGTTACATGATTTGGGTGAAGAATCTAAGCTACTTCCTCTTTGGAGACAGGTAAGCTTTCTACCTGCCTTTGTTAAATAATTTAGTTCTATAGCTAGAATCTCATGCAGCCATTCTTGTCCATTACTCTTCTTGCATGGCTTTCTTTGGGTATGACCTCAAACCTTGATGTTAATATGTTATGTAATAACTTGCTCACTATTTGTGCAGGCTGACCCTCGATTTGTTTGGAACAACTATATGATGGAAGTGCTAATAGATAACAAGGTCCGATTTAATATAATTTTGTTGTTGTCTCAATCTTCTTCCAGATTGTAACTCATTGAATATGCAATTTTCCTTTTACAGCTTGACCCATTCTTGCTGCCTGTTCTCCAGGGGAGTATCCTTTTTATGACTAAATTTCTTGATGTGAACTCTTTGAGCAACCTTAATATTTTCACTCAATTTCTCTATTAAGGATTCAGTTTATATTCTGTTCAAATGTATTCCTTAGTTAATCCCAGGTTTTAACAACTTTCAATCGTCCATTGGGAGAGATGTAATTGATGTTACACTGATTGCACGGAGGTGCAACAGGAGAGCTGGTAATAATAACCTTGTGATACTGCTCTTAATAGCTGTTAAGTAATAATTCTTGACACATGACATGAGAATTCTAGAGGCTTGAGTGTCACCCTTAATGTCACTTGGAAGACTTGGGAGAACTTTCTGTCATGAATACCTTGTATTCTTTCAGTATATCAGGAAATACATATTTTCTTCTATTTATTAATCCTCCTTATATCCATTTTAGGGTTATCCCAAATTAATCTTCCTCTTTCCTTTTTTGGAAAGTTTTTTGTGGCTCACCTTTTCTCTCCTTTGGATCACTTTCAACCACACAATTTCATTTTTCTTAAACTCCATGGAAAGTCAAAGTATGAGAATTAATCTGGGATGGAGGAAGTAGAAGAGAATATGTATCACCTGATATAAATGAAAGAATACAAGGTATTCATGACAGAGCGTTCTCCCAGTCCCAAGTCTTCCAAGTGACATTAAGGGTGACATCCAAGCCTCTAGAATTCTCATGAAATCTATATAAGGGTTACATCAGAAAATCATCTCCCCCGTACAATGGTCCTCTCTCTCTCTCTAGCCATAACCAAATGATACCTAATCTTTTCTGCTGATTCGATACAGGACCTTTGTATGGAGGAGATGATTTTTGTCAGATGAGAGTGTCAGGGTCTCTATTATTCTCATCCTTCTGATCTATTCCCTGTCACCTGATCTATCTGTGACATATGAGTCCCAGGTTTGTCAAGTCTTTGATCACTAGATTATGAGTCATGACACCTTGACAAACAATCTTGATAG
>OOIL02003480.1:1966828-2009568 GCA_900332095.2 Cuscuta campestris
TGTTGGGCGGTGCTCCTTGGACCACACGGCAAGAAGGAGAGCAAATCCCATTCTAAGTGGGATTGCTCTTGATTTGTTTCCTTGTTCATATTTAGTGATTTGTTTCCTTGTAGGAATAGAATTCCTTTTGTGTTTTGGTCTTTATCCTCTCCTATAAATAAAGGAGAAACTCCTTGTACTTAGGAGAACAATTCAATATACAGAATATTTTTTCCCTCTTATCAAATTCTACATTATCCTCACGTTGGACTTAAAGTTACATTGGTCTTTCTGTGATTACTTTTTTCCGTCAATTGTTTTATCTGATGTTTTCGTGCTACATCTACTCTTTAATTAATCATATTTTAATAAAATGATATGTTTAATCATATGTTTAATTTATGACATTATCCATTGAATGTGATTTTACTCTTTGGACTATCATTTGTAGGTTCGGGGGTCAATTCCTATATTATGGGATCAAATTGTTGACTTAACCTATAAGCCCAAGTTTGAGATAGTGAGATTTGATGAAGCAGTGAGTTGCACTATAGGTTTATCAATATATATAAATTCTATTACTGTGCTCAATGCTAATACTATCATTTATATGAAATATGCAGCCTCGGGTGGCTGAGCGGCACTTTTTAGATCTAAGGAAGAAATATGGAAATGTTATTGCCATTGATCTTGTGAATAGTGTAAGCTCTTTTACTTTTATCTCAAGCTGGTCATGTTGAGGTTGATAATTCGTCCACTCATGCATTATCAGAAAATTGAGTCGGGGTAAGAAGATGATAATGTTACCTTTTGTGTTTAAGATTTTTAACTAGGGGTCAAACAGGATAGAAAGGGAAATGGATGTTGAAATTCAAACATTAGGTTTGACTTTGTGATATTCGCACAAGTTGCATTCTTTTGAGTTTTGACAAAACAAACTAAACTAACAGATGAAAGAATCAGGAGATGTTGGATTCTTAATCTTACAAATTTCGTTGGATAATAGTTATTCAATCAATGGACTAGGTTAATTAACATGTGAGCTTTCACATGGTAAGTTGCTGGGCTGTTTGATCTATCTGCCAGTCTTATTCATTTTTAGATTGTATGTGCTTAGCCAATCTGCTAGTCTTATCCATCATCTCCGATGGAGCCAAAAATTCACTATTTTTTGGCTTTGGGGTGTGATGGAATAAAGCAAAGTGGATCTCTAAACTGTTTGTGTTTCTTTAATTAATGAAGACGCAGTTACTCAATCAATGCAACTTTGGACGCTGAGCCATGGGTCTCTTTGGAAATAGCCTCTCTACTTTCGAGTAGGGGTAAGGTCTGCGTACACACACCCTCCCCAGACCCTACTCTTGTGGGATTCAACTGGGTTGCTGTTGTTGTAGTTGTTTCTGTTGTGCTTAGCTAATCTTTTTCAACCACTTCCGTAGATTTTTAGTGTTGTACACTGCATGAGTGTCTATGGAGTATAAATGTAATTGACATTCTAAACAGCATGGAGGAGAGGGACGTCTTAGTGACAAGTTTTCAGATGCTATGCAGCACATTAATGATGAAGATGTGAGGTATGGTCTATTCTCCCAACAGCTTAATTATATGTCAATTTGCAATCCCTGCTAATTTCTAATGTCTTTGTAGATACTTGCACTTTGATTTTCATCAGAAGTGCGGGCATGTACATTTTGAGCGTCTCTCTGAACTTTATGATGAGATCGAGAATTTCCTCATTAATAACAGGTTTGGCTTATTCCCAAATAGAAACTAACATATATTTGCAACATTTTATTTTTATTGCAAGTGTTAGTTATAACTTCCAAGCCCACGGAAGTCTACATGAGCTACCAATTTGTTTTATAGTAACCACGTCACTGGGGGCCTTCTAAAAATGCAATGATACCACCTTTACAGCTGCTGTGTTTCCTTCATAGCAGTGTTGCAATTAAATTTTGTCATTTATTGTTTGAAATCAGCTATGTGTTATTCGTATGCAAATTTCACTCTAAATCTTAAGGCTATCTAACTTCACTCAATATTTCTTCGTTCATTCTATTTGGAAGGTACTTTTTACGAAATGAGAAGGGAGAGAAAGTTGAGGCACAACTTGGGGTTGTAAGGACAAATTGCATTGGTTGCTTGGATCGAACGAATGTCACTCAGGCATGTTCTCTACTTCCAAAATGCTGCAAATTGCTTTTATGTGTTCCACTCTGTTAAATAATTCTGCATTTTGTGTTTCCCCAAAATGGATGTAGTAGTTTCTGTAAGTAGTTTGACTCTAATAACAGTTTAAAAGGATCTCAACTCTATGAGTCGTTGTGTTCAGATATCCTGTCACATTCAGAAATTAAGTCCAGCCATTTCTCTTTGCATGATTTCATAGCCAATGAGCTGGATGAACTGCAGAGATACCAGTATTTCTGATTAATTATTCGGTGAATGCTAATGAAATTGATTTATTAAAAACGATCTATATGAAACCCATTCTGTTTCATATTTTTGCTTCGTTTGGAGTAATATATGGTGACATTTGTGTTATTCAACTTTTTTTAAGATGTTGGGATGAGTATTGACTTCAATTTTTCATCAGTGCCACCAACATATATACTGTTATGTACCCTGGGCTGTTATTCAGTGCACACTAGTCTTAAAAGCTTTTCTTCATACATTTTTTTGTGTTTGCAGAGCATGATTGGTAAAAAAATGTTAGAAATCCAACTGAGAAGGCTTTGCATTTTTAAAGCTGATGAAACGATTAGCACACACTCCAACCTTGATGAGAACTTCAAAATCTGTGAGTATTTTAGGAAACTTTAATGGTTCATCTTTTTTTACAGGGAATAGATGGTTTTCTCAGTTGGAGAAGAAACTCCATTATGTTTTCATTTTTACGCCCTTAAATCTCCTTTCTTTTCAACCTTCAAATCATATGTGCAGTGTGGGCTAATCATGGCGATGATATAAGCATCCAGTATTCTGGCACTCCTGCTTTAAAGGGTGATTTTGTCAGGTATCCATTTCTAATTCCTTTAAAAGCCTCGGGCATATTATATTTGATCGAGTTTCATTTTTTAGGTCTCAAGCGAAGACATTATTCAAAAGTATTAAACCTTCTAATTTCATGACTTGATGGCTTATTTATACCTTAATGGTAAACGTCATGGGTGTATTTGAACAATTACTTAATATTGATGGTATATCTTTACTCAAAACAGAGAGAGAGAGAGAGAGTCTAATTTGTACTTTATTTTAAAGAGTGTACTTGACCATGCTCCCTATATGAAGTTAGTACTCCATCCGTACCAAATTGAAGTTTACACATTTCTTTTATTGAATGTCTCAAAATGGAGTTTACACTTGTCCACTTTCTCTTTTAGGAAACGAATATGTGGCTTCTATAATTTCTCTTTTCTAAATAAAATTCATAAACTTCATTTGAGATGGAGGGGGCACATAATATATACTCCCTCTTCCCCATAAAAGGCTCCACATAAAATTGTCCCAAAAAGGTTATCCTTTCACACAATATCCCTCTCCACTTAAAATTCAACCACACACTTTCACCTTTATTAATAACCGTGCCAAGTCAATTGTGAAATCTTTTTATGGACGGAAGGAGTAATAAAGTATATTCCCTCCGTCCCATATCTTTCTTCCCAGAGCAGTATTCCAACTTCACGGGCATTTATATTTATTTGTGTTTTTTCATGGCCTATATGATAAAATAAAATATTCTTGTCACCACTTGTTTTGTTGAACTTTTGATGTAGTTTTTAAATATGTAAGTTTTATTTTTATTTCTATTCCAATATTTAAACAAAATAGATTGAAAAAACTTTGGATTTTCTTCGTTTTGCTCAACGGGAAGAAAGATATGGGACGGAGGGAGTGATTATTTATTACGGAGTACATTTTGACCGGCAATGAACCAATAATGCTATAACTGATTGACTGACACTTTTCAATGAACCAATAATGCTATAACTGATTGAACGACAAACACACTAAGCTTTTCTGGAAATGAGAGACATTTATAAAATACGGAGTATCGGGATTGAATTAAAGCCAAAGATTCTTTTACCTGCTTTATAGATTTAATATATACTCACCCTATTCTTATCCAAAGATGCTGCAATGGAAAGACATTCATGAAGCATGCCATCATTTACCTAATGGTTGAAATCATGATTAAGCTGGATGCCTGGATTAATAACTTGGAAAATGGATATACAGATACGGTCAGCGTACTGCCAAAGGGATATTTAATGATGGATGTAATGCTCTCATACGCTACTACTTGAACAATTTCTGCGATGGTACAAAACAGGTAGCTGGCTTCACATACACATGCGAGGAGGATTTTTGCTCATTTAGATCTAGTCGCATTGTCATTATGTATGCATGGGTTCTTTACATCGATAAATTTTGTGTTGTTTAAAAAAACTTTTTACTTCTTTTTTATAAGCAATCTTGAGTGATCTTGTTTGTACCTTGCTCTCGATTTATTATGTGTTTCTAGCTCTGTTAGCTGAGGCTTCACTATAGTTTCTTTGATTTAGTTTTAGTTTCAATCTAATAATGTGATTACAAATTGGCTACTATTATTGTTGTTATTATTATGTAATTTTTGGGGTACTGATATTCCATTTTTCCCACCAAAGGATGCCATTGACTTATTGCATGGACATTACATTATTTCTTTCTCACGGGACACGACACCTACATCTCAAAAAGGAAGTGTTGAGGCAGTTGCTGTAAGTATTTCATTGACACTCCTACATACTCTCTTTTTCATAATGAGTTTGTTCACTTGCTTTTTGGCACATGGACCAAGAATATAAAAACTACGAGGAACGAAGACCAAACTACCATTTATGATAGAATGTTTATGAGGCGGTGTTGATATGAGGGCAAAAGAGCCAATGTGACATTTATTACTTTGCCACAAACGGAAAGTGGCCAAACATGTTGGGATGGCCCAAAAAGAAGTGGACAAACACTTCAGGACGGGTGGAGTAGTTTTTGTTTCTACGATGTCATTTGCAAAATCTACCACTAGAGACCGTATAATAAATTTTCTTTTAAAAATTTCATTTGTGCTAACATCTAGTCCATACCGAACCAACCTAGACAAGCCCAGTAAATCCTGCTCAAGAGAAGGGTCTAGGTGGGGCAAGAGACGTACTCAAACGTTCTCTACTCCAAGACTGTTTGCGAGAAGACCCTTGACAAATCAGGGCCAACATCCATCCGTTTGTTAACCAAATTCTTCCCTACAAATCTCTAACTCACTCACCTAACAATGTGTTAATACGTTGCAGTCATTCCCAATGGCATTTGCGTTGATTACAGCTGGTTTGTTCTTCACCGTTATCTCACTAAGGCGAGGTAAAGTATCCTCTATCATTTCAAAAACATTTCAACCCCTCTTTCTTCTCTCTTTGTACTCACAAGCCTTACACATGATGTGCTGTTTACAGTTTCCAGTAATCCATGGAACCTATTGTTTTCAATGATTTGGGGAAGCATAAGTCTTCTAATAGCTGGATTTGTGAGGGCCAACGGTCGTGTATTCTGTAACAGGCCTCGCCTTCACCAACCAAGGCGCTGATCTTGAGGTTCATTCAGTCTGCTATATGTTATTATTCTTATATGTTTAGGCTCTGAGTTCTGACCTCGCTGCCCGCTATAACACAAGTGATTTTAGCTAATAGCCTTTTCCTATTCGATCTGATTTTGGTCTTTGTTAGGGTTCATACCCAATTTGGTATATACTCTCCAATCTGATTTTTGATAACTTCAGTCTCACTTGATACATCTGTAGGAGTTAATACCATATTGGGGGTCCCTTCACTATGCTATTCTCAATTTAGTGGTGCTTATACATATTTCCCTTTGATTAAAAGGAACATTGTTGTACGCTGAGGACTGAATTGGATCCAAATTATATTACATTAGAGGGCTAATTTTAGTATGAAATCGGGTTTAGATATAGTGAACGTGCAAACTTAGTCGGTTGTGTAAATCTAGGTCAATTTGCTGATGGGGAAATTGAATTGATTTCCATGTCAGCATTTTCATTGTTTTATCTTTTCTTTTTTTCCTTTTCCTTCTTTCTTACATATTGATGGGGGATGAAGAAGAAAAAAAAGAATCCAATGGGCGGTGGTACGAGGCAAAATATGGGAGATGTCGTAGGGTTCTTTTTGGCATTTTTAATTTTTTATGAAAGAAAATACTCCATCCGTCCCGTTATATTCGTCCACTTTTGACTTTTAGAAGTGTTCATCTAAGCATTTTGACTCATCAAATTCTCTCAATGTGTAAGCCTAAATATAGTCATATGTGATCTTGTTGATTTGTTTAACATATAGAATTTAATATATAATTTCTATAATTTTTTAATATACAAATTACAAGATAAAATAGATTAAAGAAGTGTATTGGATGGTGTGTAAAAATGAAAGTGGACAAATACTCTGAAACGTAGTAATAGGTTTAGGAGAAGAACATGGGACCATCAAAAAAAGGAGAAGATCATGGGAGGGGCGAAATGGATCAAACTAGGAAAGATAAACTAAATCAGGGGTAATAGATAATCACACTATTATCTTAATTTGGAGTCAAATTAATATTAAAACATAGACGCACCTCTAAAAATCTAAAATAATTTGGGATTCTTTATGGGGTTTTTAATATTGTGAAGAAGAATAAGATATCAAAAGAGAAGGGTGGATTTAGAAATTATGGGATAAACATCATATTAGTGTTAAGAGATGTGTGCACTCTTATCTTAATTCAAAGCTAAATTATGATATATATACGCATTCAATTACATAATTAGAATCTAAAGCTCAAACTTAAGAAAACTATTCCTAAAATATATGATTAAGATTTTGGTTAAAGTAGCATGACACTATTTTAATGGATTGCTCAAAGACTAAAACAAAGGATTTTTCATTATCAAAGTCTTGGATTACAAGGCCATATGGCCGAACTTATATACTCCGTAGGAAACAATGGAAAGACATTAAGCTAATACGGAGTAATACATACAATAAGACAAAGCAAGAGTGGATGGAAGCTTCCTAATTTTCACATGCCATTTGCTCTCATCTTGTCTTGATATGGAAAGTCTTCATGATTGAGCTCTCTTGACTTTACAAAGCCCATAATCTTTTGTGATTTAGTGGTGGAAATTCAGCATAAGGGGTAAAAAGAAGACAAACAGATGTTAATAAAAGAGTATTGACTTTTGTGGTACAATTATGACAAATTATCACTATTTAGTAAAAGATTTTCTTTCTCCTGACTTTTGGCCATTGTGTGGGAGATCATTTGGTGTCGAATTAGTGTGAAAAATGATTCACTTATGAATGATTATCAATAGCTAATTTTTGCCTCATGGGGTGAGAATTAGAGGTAAGACTTTTGTGGCACAAGAAGACAAGCTCATGCTATTCATTTTGTGTCCATTGTATGGGTAAATGATGTGGTCTTGCTTTGTATGAAAATGACTCATTCTTAAGAGATTATGAAAGGGGAAATTAGGCCATGTGATAAGAAAAGACAAGGAAAACACTAGGTGGCTAAATGGAAAACCTAAAAGAATAAAAATAGGAAACTAAGGTTTTATTTGTCTTCTTTAATCTTATTTTACGGCCAAGGCTCGAAATCATTAATAATCATCACCAATAACAAATAATCACCAATATTAATCATTTTGATTAATAATGATAATCATCATCAATAATCAATAAAGTACCCCCTCCGTCCGGAAATATTCTTCCCGTGTTGACTTGGCACGCTTATTAAGGAATAGTTAAAAAATGCAAAATTTTCAAAAATGCACATACTATAAACTTTTAAATCTCTTTTTATTATTAAAAAAGTACTAAAAAAGTAGATTAGTGATAAAATAGAAGGGTATTATTGAAATTTATTCTTAAAAAGCATACTAAAAAAGGAAATGGGAAGAATATTTCTGGACGGACCAAAAAGGAAAGTGGGAAGAATATTTCCGGACGGAGGGAGTATTATTATTATTATCACACAGATTTTGACTTCAAAGTCAAAATCAACTTGTGGGATACAATTAAAGAAAGTAGGGGTGTGTTCAAGCCGGGCAGGGAGGGAGGGTATACCGGGGATAGAAACCGTCAATTTTACGAATGAAGCACCGGAGCACCCCCGAATCATCCCATGACATGGGGTTAATGTAATGGGAACCCCACCTCACTAAATATTTGTAACAATAATAATAATTAATTATAACAATATTAATAAATATAACTATTAAACTTATAATGATAGTTATAATAATAATTAAAATAATAATTCTTAAAAATAAAAATTATTATTGTATTTTATTAATAATAACTATTAATAATAATTAATATGGAGTAATACTCCGTAAGAATTAATAATATATTATTATTATTAACTTAATAAAAATTTGAATTTGAATTCATTTCATTCAAATCAGATCAAACCGTTCAGATTAGATTCATTTTGATCAGATTAGCCGTAAAAAAATTAATTCAAATCAGCCGAAGAAAACACAACCTAAGTGCTAAGATAATTTCCATATTAATGCATCACAATTTTACCAAATTGCCCATAGATATTAATTACTCACAATTTTAGTGCATACGTGCATCCAACATTTAACTTTCATCACGAGAGAGAGAGAGAGAGAGGGGAGGGAGTTTTTTTTATTGACGCTTTAAGGTGCCCTGCACTCTTGTTTTTTTAAATTTTAATGCTTTCATGCATCCGCATTCGAAGTCGAACTCATTTTGTGTGACCTAGGGTCTTATTGTGGTGAAATATGGATTTCTATCTTGCCCAAAGATTAGCCCACCTGGAACTAAAAAGCTCCAAGTTACTCTTCTTGATGCATTCAATCTTTTCAAGAATTGCCACAACTTCTTCCATGGTTGGCCGGTTCTGGGGTTCAAGTTCAATGCACCTAAGAGTAAGCCGAGCAGCCTGCAATGCAGCCTCTGTGGAATATTGGCCTTCCATTCTGGGATCCATTACCCACTTCAGTTTCTTTTTCTTGCCCAGAAATGGCCTCTTCCACTCCACCAGATTCATTTGCGCGCCCCTTCGCCT
This sequence comes from Cuscuta campestris, assembly GCA_900332095.2. Lineage (NCBI taxonomy): Eukaryota > Viridiplantae > Streptophyta > Magnoliopsida > Solanales > Convolvulaceae > Cuscuta > Cuscuta campestris. The sequence continues at coordinate 1,975,931 of OOIL02003480.1, forward strand.
TCTGTCCAGCACTCTTAACCCGGTCAACATCTCTAGCAACACCACTCCAAACCCGTACACGTCACTCTTGACGTATAGGTGGCCTGGTATAGGGGGAGAGGGGTATTTCAGTACTTCCACGGTGTTTAAGAAAACAAAAGTGACCCAAAGTGAGAAGTGTAAAAGTTCTTGTTGGGATGCCAGAATGGAAAGTGTTGAGTTCTTTTAGGGACAAATATAGACCAAACTCTCACCTGTTGCAACATATTCAGGAGCAGCAAAACCGTAGGTGCCAACTACTCTTGTTGTAACGTGTGTGTTACCAGAGGGCCCCAGTTTTGCAAACCCAAGATATGATATTTTTGCATTGTAATCCTACACAATTAAATTAAAGGAACACAGAAATTCAAACACTTCATCCACCATATAAATGGAGATAAACACACACACACACACACACTCGTGGGAAAGTGATTATCTTCTACTTTCACCACAACTAGAAGAAGTAATAAGTTAATAAAAACAACAACCCAGTAAATCCCACGAAATAGGGTCTGTGCAGGGTGTGTGTGTGTGTCCGCATACGTTACTCCTACTTGAAAGTAGAGTTGTTTCCAATAAACATCCAGCTCGAGCAACACAAAAAGCACATATCCCCAAAAAAGAAAAAAAGAAAAAGATCAAAGAGCAAACAAACCAAGGGCAAGAATAGTGCAAGGAGACAAAAGGCACACAAACAGCTGCAAGCAAAAGGACCCCAAGCTTAGAAAACACACAACGAAAAGATCAAAAGCTACGGCCCAGATCCATATGACTACCATAATCCCTAGAAGAAGTAAGAAGAGAATCTTATTTACCACATCAAGAAGAATTTTGGAAGGCGTGAAATCTCTGTAAATGATATGCTTCTCAGAAACATGCAGAAATGCCAGGCCACGGGCTGCTCCTATCGCAATCTTGAGCCGCAAGTCCCAAGAAAGTGGATCAACAGTAGAACCTCCTAAAAAAGTAAGGAAATTCCTGATTACAGAAGTGCTCATTTATTAGGCTCCATTTGGGTAGCCAGTTCTGGTTTATTATCATCTTTATATCAGCAAAAGAAGTTGGCAGAAAGAGTCTGTGTTTTAGGGGAAGTTTAAAAAAATAATGTTAATCCGATTTTTTTTAAAGTGTGGAAAATGAAAAAAACCATAAATCTTGTTGTTATAAGACAATAAGATATAATATGTTTTGATTGAAAATGTTGGAGAAGAGTGGAAAATGTTATCTGTAAACAAACGGATATCACTTTCCTCCAAATAAGACAAACTCAATTGTCTTTGACTTCAAAGTCATTTTCTGTTGGCTCCTATTTTCTGGAATAGCCAATCAACAGAAAATGGAGAAATGACTTCCGGAAGTCATTTCTCCCCTTCCCAAACGGATCCTAAAATTAATTTGTCTCATTACATACTTATAAAAAGGTGGTTTTCCAAGCTTCCCTTGGGCATGAATTCATAGACAAGCAGCAGTTCTTTATCTTCCCAACAGTACCCGATGAGCTTAACCAGATTAGGATGTGAAAGCCTGCCCAAGAAGTTCACTTCCAACTGCATTTCAAATGTTCAAACATATGTATAATACTATTAGAATATCCAATAAATAGCCTAAGAACACAAAGAGATCTGAACAGACAAAACCAAATGATAATCCATTGTGAGCGCAGAAGATAATCAATCCTGAAATGTGTTCGATAAGGTGACCAAATTAACTATTACTCCGTATGAAGTATATTTAACTAAACAACTATACAATGTCCATAAGTAATATAACTCAGTTAGCCTCTCATATGTATTTCACTTGTTACTTCTATATCTAGAAATCAATGGGAATATACTTTTGAAGATATAACAAGTCTAGAAAAATCCTATATAAAGTAGGGTATGGGGAGGGTCTGTGTACCCAAGCCTTACCCCTACTAGAAAGTATAGAGATTGTTTCCAAGAGATTCCCGGCTCAAAAGCCACACCTTAGGCTCATCAAAAGAAATAAAATGAACAACGTGTAGTAGAAGTAGTAGTAGAACCTGCCATTCCTCAAGCCCTTGTATAATTTCCTCATCTAACTTCCTTATAACAACAATGGTTCCACTCCCAATATTATATGGCATCAGTGTCTTCTCATCAACCCATCCTTTATACACCCTCCCAAACTCTCCCACCCCCAACACCATGTCCTGCGTGAAACTTCTAGTGGCAGCCTTCAAAGCCGCATAAGTATAGACCTTCAAATTTGAAGCGGGCATCTCCCCATTTACACGTGTGTCCTCACTCATTGTCGTGGAAAACAGGCTTTGGCCAGCACTATTGCTGTTATTTCTTGGAAGAGGTTCAGATCGATTGTTGAAAGATATGGATCCGTCACTACTGCGAACACCAGTGTCAATAACCCCATCTTTTTCCTCCTCCTGTTGTAAAACCAAAACTAATTCGAGGCTTGTCACTATGTGATCCATATCTGGTCGTTTACGAGGATGCCTGTGCAAGCATCTTCTAGCAATTTTAACAAACTCGTCCAAACAAGTACGAGAGACTTGACCAGCTAGACCAGGGTCTACAATTTCATCAACTTCTCCTTTCCTAATGAAGTCGATAGCCCAGGTCACAAGGCTTTTCTGCTCCTCGAGAAGCCTCTTATCCAGTGCTGGCCTCCCAGTCAGCACTTCAAGCAGCACTGTTCCAAAAGAATAAACATCAGACTTTGTTGTCAATCTTCTAGTCAAGAAGTACTCGGGATCAAAGTAACCAAACGTTCCCTTTACATTTGTGCTGACGTGAGTGAACGACTCATTTCCAGGCCCCGTTTTGGACAAACCAAAGTCTGAAATCTTTGCAACCCAATTCTCATCTATCAAAATGTTTGAGCTCTTTACATCGCGGTGTATGATCTTATGGTAGGAGGCATGAAGGTAATGCAATCCCCGTGCAGCTCCTATTAAAATCTTGAGTCTTCTTTCCCAAGAGAGCGGATGGTTGCTGATTTTGTGGAGATGGTCTTCAAGTGTTCCTCTAGGCATGTACTCATAAACCAGCATCATCTCCTTTTCTTCATTGCAGAAGCCAATTAGGGAGACAAGATGTTCATTTCGGGCCTTGGATAGCAATTTTATTTCCGTCCAGAACTCATTATCTCCTTGTTTAGACCCTTCTTTCAAACGTTTAATTGCCACAACCATTTTTCCACCATCCATACATCCCTTGTATACTTTACCATACCCACCAGCTCCAATGACGAATTTGGGACTGAAATTGTTTGTAGTAAGCCGAATCTCCTCAAGTGAGAATTGGCGAAAAGTTTGATCCACATACAACGGTTCTCTATTTCTCACGGTAGAGTTTTCCTGTGAGAGACGCCTTAGGTGATATATAGCAATGTTCAGGAAAACAAGTGCTACAGTAAATGCAGTTGCAATTGCATTCTTTCTATCAAAGGAAACTTCCTCCTCCCTTTCTGGAATCTCCTTTGAGACTGATCTTTGTGCAGCACCAGCAAGAGAGTTGTCAGGATTACTCAACTTGAATATCTCCAAGCCATTCAGAATTCCATCTCTTCTTTTACAGCAAAACTCATTTGAGGTAGGCTGCAAAGTTATTAATAGATTCTCACCCCCTTTCACTCTATCCCCTCCCACCGTTGCTACGTAGTCTCTGTACACTGCAATTCCATGTACTCCACTCCATTTGACCACATCCGCGTTATCCTCAGCTATCTCATTATTTATCAATATACGGAATTGCCTCTCACCCCTTGCCAATATTTCAGGATCAAATTCGCAGAAATGGAGCCGTACTAAGTACCTGAATCCCAAATCTACTGGAATTATCCATGTGAGCCTGTTATGAATAGCATTGATCTTCTGTTGCTTGCCTGGATGCACACCGGCTGTCCTGGCTGTTTGGTAGATACTGAGAGGCGCAACGCGTGCTTTCTGCTGCATGATCTCTGGATATTTGATTTTCATGGCAGTTTCAATCGAAGCGCCAGCTCCTCCACCTCCTATCAGGAGGTAACCGTTGTCATCTTCCCAATCACGAAACATGCTTCCATCCTCAGTAGATGAAATTGAATGCCCTCCCACGTTTAACCTTCGCACCATCTCTAGAGCTGTGGAGTTATCAATGTAGAACCTGTGCTTTTGGCCGACAACATGGGAGCCCAGGTCCCCCTCCGGAGTGAAATAAAGGCCAGTAGGCATGGAGACAATCTCAATGCCATTGACAAAGGCATAATAAACATCTTCTTCTTGAGATGATGGAGTGAATGTTATGGTCAATAAATCTTCACTCTCTTTAACATTGACACAGAATTCCTTGTGGAGAATCTTCACACCCAGAGAATCAGCGGCGAGGGAAGGGCTGAAACTTCTGAGCAGAGTGTACGGACCGATCCTGACAGTAAAAAGAGCTGTGGATTTCTTGAAGCCCTTGTAGGGTGCTGGGTTGAAGTGCAGGCGGATGAACTTCTGGCCGGGCTTGACTGGGAACATGTAGCTGAACTCGCGGCGAGAAGCCCGGGCTGTCTGGTAGGGTACTGGATCTATCAAGACACTGGCTTTGTGCTGGGCTCTGCTAGTCCAAGATTGTCCAGTTAAGGAAAAGCTGTTGTCCCCTACCCACAGGCGCCCATTGTGAGCAATAAGATTTGCAGAAGATCCACAAGAAATGGCTATGCTATTGCTCTGGTCAACATGGAAACCAAAAGTGAGAGAGATGATCAAACCACTGAGCAGCATAGTACACCATGCAAGAAGAGGATGATGCATCTTTATGTTGCTCTTGAGGTAGTAGCATCAGTTTAGGCTATTTCAAGTCTTGGTAATCTAAGAATTTAGAACATGAAAAGAAAAGTGGGGAAAAGGGAAATTTGAAGTCTATTTTGCCGGCTTTCCCGTTGACCAGCAGCCAATTCTTCTTCTTCTTCTTTTTTTTTTTTTTTGAAACAGGACTTTTCTCAAACTTGTATTAACCCAACTACCCAAGGGTCCATTTGGAAAGGGCAAAGTCATTTCCCCCATGTTTAGCAAGAACGGAAAATTCATTCCTTGTTTTAGGGTTTCTCAGGCTCCATATAGTATTTGTGGCGTATCATGCTCAACTTTGTGTGTGCAACCCTAGGCACAAGAATGCACACAAGGTATTCGACCTTATGCCTGTGTGAACCCCCTTGCATGAGCATCTACTTTAGGCAAAGGTTTTGGCATCCATTTGTGTTGTTCAGCACNCCTTTTGCCCAAGAAAATAACTCATTTTTCTAGAACTCATTTCCCTGGTTTCCAGAGACCCACGCAAGAACCTTAGAGTCTGCAACTCTTTCACCTCCAGCTCCCCCACACTACCAGAAATGAGACATCTGTTGATCCGACCAAATAGCTCGTACCAAGGACAACTGCGATTGGAAGTTATTTCTTCTCTTCTTCTTCTTCTTCTTCCTCTTCTTCTTCTGTTTCATGCGAAAGTTGATGTCAATTTGTGTTGCGTTTCTTAAGACCAATCTCCGAGGGGATAGACGGACAACAAAGTCGCAAAAATTAAATTTAAAAGATTAAAAAAAAATTAATTACGGAGTACTTACAATCCCTACCAATTTCGGTACCCGTTTGATTTGATAAATTTTATTATCGATATAAGATATCTTTCATGAACCTACATATAAATAAAACAAACATTTTTTTACTATTTAAATAAACATTTGATTTTTTAATAAAAAAAATAAAAAAACATTTTTTATGTGAGAATGTCCATAAAAGTGATATACACCCAAGGTACACCACAGAAGCACTCATTTGGTACATATATTTATGAGCTTGTGCACTTTATTTTTCTACCAAACACATGACTATTTTAAGACTTGTTCTCTCCAACTTATTTGATTGATTCTGATCTGATTTTATCAAGTTCTAATCAGATCTAATTGTAGATATATCTAAAGTTGCTTCTAATCTGATTTAAATAAAAACAAATAATCCTCCCTCCGTCCTAAAACATTCCTCTCAGATATTATTCACACGGTCAAACTTTAATCACTTTCTTTACCTACTTTTGTCACTCCTCTGACCAGTGTTTTTTTCTAGTTTGACTTTTTCGAGTCAAATTGGACAAATTTGAGGTTCAATTACTCTCAATTTGTATTGTATATTACTCCCTCCGTTCTAAAATATTCTTCCCAATTATTATTCGCATGGTCAAATTTTAATCATTTTCTTTACCTATTTTTGTTAGATATTTGACACATGTTGTTTTATACTCCAGAGTAGAAGTTTTGATGTAGTTTTCTTACATATATAAATTTTAATTAAAAATAAAGTTGATCAAACCTCGTAAACAGAAACGAGAAGATTGTTCTAAGACGGAAGGAGCAGTATAATAAAATAAAATTTTAAAACTTATCAACAAGAATTATCTGATAAAATCATTTTGATACTAATATATATTAGTAGTTTTTTAGTTAAAGCTCAAAAATCATCATGTTTGACTCAAAAAAGTCAAATTTGACAAACACGCTGAGATGAAGGGAGTATTTAATAAAATAATATACTTTTGCCACCTCTTATTTTTTTAGAACTTTTGATGTAATTTTTAAATATATAAATTTTATTTTTTAATTATACACCTACAATCAAATAAATTGAATTGAAAATAAAATTGGTCAATCTCGTAAACAGGAACGGGATGCACATTTTAAGACAGAGGGAGTGCTTCGTAAGTAAAAAGAATAAGTTGAGAACAAGTTTTTCTTGTGTTATATTTAAAGTTGTTTCTGATCTGATTCGAATAAGAATAAATAATAAATAAAAAGAATAAATTGAAAAGAACAAGTTCTTAGTGTGTTATGATACTTCTATCCTTTTCTTTTGTGGAGATAATTTTTTCCCCAAATTTAACAATAAAATACAATTTAAATACATTCCCTAACAGTTCAGTCCGGCGGCCTCCGGCCACAATTTCAACCAAGTTACCAAACAGGCTTCAAAGCAAACAACAAAACACCAAACAATGTTACAGAGAGCTGCCATTGCGGCCTGAACTGCCGCCTCTATGCCGACGCGACGAAGATTGAGATTTCCGGCTTTTTGAGGGCTTCTCATTCCCTTTCTTGATAGACTCAATCTCTTCCAGAATCCCCACAACTTCTTCCATTGTTGGCCTCTTGCGAGGTTCATGTTCTGTGCACCTCAGACTGAGCTGGGCAGCCTGCAATGCAGCCTCTGTGGAGTACTGGCCTTCCATTCTGGGATCCATTACCCACTTCAGTTTCTTTTTCTTGCCCAGAAATGGCCTCTTCCACTCCACCAGATTCGTTTGCCCGCCCGTTCGCCTGCTGTCCAGCGCTCTTAATCCGGTCAACATTTCCAGCAACACCACCCCGAACCCGTACACGTCGCTCTTGACGTATAGGTGGCCTGGTATAGGGGGAGAGGGGTATTTCAGTACTTCCACGGAGTTTAAGAAAAAAAGTGACCAAAAGTGAGAAGTGTAAAAGTTCTTTTTGGGATGCCAGAATGGAAAGTGTTGAGTTCTTTTAGGGGCAGAAACAGACCAAACTCTCACCTGTTGCAACATATTCAGGGGCAGCATAACCGTGTGTGCCCATGATTCGAGTCGTAACGTGTGAGTTCTCGCCAGAGGGCCCCAGTTTTGCCAGGCCAAAATCTGATATTTTCGCATTGTAATTCTACAAAATAAAAGGATCATAAAATGCAAATATTTCATCCATATGAGTGGAAATAAACACACACAAACACAAGTGATTCTTTTCCACTTTGACCACTCTTCATGGGAAATATCAAACGCGCCCGCAAACATGATTTCAGCATTTTGGAAAAGTTTTGAGCTTTTATCAGAAAGTTTTGCCAAAGTTTTTTTTACTTAAAAATGACTTTTTTGGGAGCCAAGAGAATGAAAGGACTGTCAAACAACTAGCAGATGTAATAAGAGAAACTTATTTACCACATCAAGAAGAATATTGGAAGCCTTGAAATCTCTGTAGATGATTTGCTTCTCTGAAGCATGCAGAAACGCCAGGCCACGGGCTGCTCCTACCGCGATCTTGAGCCGCAAGTCCCAAGAAAGCGGATCAACAGTAGAACCTCCTAAAAAAGGAAGGAAATTGCCAATTACAGAAAAGATCATTTGTTAGGCTCTGTTTGGATAGCCAGTTCTGGTTTATTATCATCCTTGTATCAGCAAAAGAATTTGGCCGAAGTGTGTTGTACTTTCCTTTTATAAAATTTGGAAAATTGAGCCAAACAACCCTTACCAAACAGGCCATACTGTTGTTTCGTCTTAGCTAAAATTAAATTTTTGTCTCGTTACTTACTTCTGAAGAGGTGGTTTTCCAAGCTTCCCTTGGGCATAAATTCATAGACAAGTAACAGTTCTTTGTCTTCCAAACAGTACCCAATGAGCTTAACCAGATTAGGATGTGAAAGACTGCCCAAGAAGTTCACTTCCGACTGCATTTCAAATGTTTGAACATGCAGATAAGTGTATAATACTATTAGATCATCCAATGAACACACACACACACACAACAACAACTAACTAACTAACTAAGGCTCGCAAGACTATCCAACTAGTATAATCCTAGAGATCTGAATAGACAAAAAGTCAAATAATCCATTGTAAATGTAGAAGATAATCAGTCATGAAATTTGTTCAATTAGGAGACCACATTAACTACTACAAAGTATATTTAACCAAGCAACTATACAATGCCCATAAATAACTTAAAACATCGTAAAATGACTCAATTACCCTATGATATTAATTTTGCTTGTTACTTTTATACCTAGAAATCAATACGGATATATTTTTTTAAGGTACAACAATAGGCCTGTAAAATCCCACAAAAAAATAGGATCTGGGGAGGGTGTGTATATGCAGAATTACCCCTACTAAGAAGTAAGAAGTAGATAGACTGTTTCCAAGAGACCATCGGCTCAAAACCACAACTTAGGCTCATCAAGGGAAAAAAGGAAGAAAAGATGTGTGAGGTGTAGTAGTAGTGGTGGTGGTGGTAGAAGTAGTACCTGCCACTCCTCAAACCCTTGCATACTTTCATCATTTAACTTCTTGATGGCAACAATGGTTCCACTCCCAAATTTAGATGGCATCAGTGTCTTCTCATCAACCCATCCTTTATACACCTTGCCAAACCCTCCCACCCCCAACACCATATCCGGCCTGAAACTTCTAGTGGCAGCCTTCATATCCGCATAAGTATAGACCTTCAAATTCGAAGCGAGCAGAATCTCCCCATTTAAACGCGTGCCCTCACTCCCCGTCGTGGAAAACAGGCTATGCCCAGCACTATTGCTTGTTGCAGAAAATTCAGTTGCACCATTGCTTTCATTTCTTGAGATTTCTGTAAATAGCCCCCCAAAAAAGGCATTAAAATAATACGGAGTAATAATAATACTCTGTAATATTTCTATTTCAATTGATAATTGATTTTCTATCCCAAAAGAAACAAGATATGTGTTTGGGGTTAGCTATCAAGTCTCAACATCAAACTTACCAGAAACAAAACCCACCAAAAGTGAGAAAAAAAGATGAAACCACCCACATAAATTTGAAAAGATTCCATCTTTTTACTTAAACAGAATAAAAAACATGGGAAATGTGAAATTCAAAAGCAGACAAAAGAGGAAATGACCCAAATTGGGGAAAAACAACAATAATCTATAGAAATTGAGTGAGAGAGAGAGAAGTGCCTGGAGTTGAAGGTCTGGTGCTAGTAGAAGAGCTGATGCGGCGGGTAGCGCTGCTAGGGCCGGCACTTACGGATCCAACGCAATTTCCCATTTTACCCACGCCCCTCACGGTGCAACCATCATCTTCATAACCTAATGAGACACACAAGAAAATGGGAAAGACTGTGGACAAAAGAGGGATTCTTGATTATCTGATCCTCGTGGGTTGGACTTTCTGGGCAAGGATAAGAAAGAAAGAAGAAAAAAACTACACTTTCTTTGAATATTTGAATGGTGCCTTGCTTTTTTTTCGTTTCCCAATTTAAATCTGCTTAATTTCTGTGTTTCTTTTTTCTTCTTGCACTCATTCCTGTGCTAGCTATAGTTAAGAGGAACCCTTGCAGAAATCCCTCTTTCCCCGAAAGCCAAAACCAGAAAAGTCAGCATTATCGAACACCAATCGGATGCGCCAAGCCACTTTTTCCCTCTGTTTTAACTTTTTCCTCTTTCAATGATAACCCACTTCTTCCATTGACTAACCCAAAATAGTTGCAATATTTTACGGAGTAAAGTTGTATTTGTATTATCTTCATTCTAATTTGAATTTGGTTACTTCTTTTTTGTCTATTTTTATCACTCGTTTCATAAAGTAATATAATTATATCATTTTGTATTTATAGAATTTTTGATATAGTTTTAAAACTTTTTTATCTTTGAATTCATATTAACTTTACTTTTCAAATAAAGTGATAACATAATTAAAATTTTAGAAGTTTTTGCAATAATATTACGGAGTATTAAAAAATTTATCTCAGATTTATCCATTTTGCTCGTCTAGATAAACGAATTGAGTTATGCCCAAAGAAGAATAATGTAAACCAAGAAACCATCACCTATGCATGCATGCCGTGGGAAATGGCAGATTCTCACTTTGACTTTGTAGAAAGTGAAAATTTTTTAGAACTTAATGAAGGTGATATTGGTTGTTTTTTATTTAAAAATTATTCTAACTCTTTTATATGGAGTATTTTTCTTCATTAGCTTGGCATGAGATTTAATCATTCATCCGTCTCAAAAAGAATGTCACAGTTATTATTCCGGCTTTTCGATAACTTTTATTTGTTTATTCGTTTTAGTTGACCATTTGATAAAATGAAACATTTTTGTTACATCTTATTTTGTAAAACTTTTAATATATTTTTGAACAATACGGTGTAAAAATGTAGTGAGTTATGAAATACTACGTAATAAATTAGCCCCATTGTGTAGAATAATTTTATTTATTGTTCAATTACTAGCCGACTATCGATTGTTGAAAAAAATAATTAGTTTCACTCTAAAAATACATAAATTTGGTATTATTAATAAAAACATTTTTAAAAAGAACATTTAAATTTGATAATTGAAATAAAAAACAAAAAAAAAGAGAATTACCTAAAATCATCTCACCTTTCACTTATTTGTGAAAACACGTGCATTTTCCAAAAAATCTCATTAAGTGGCCCAAAACTCGCACACATGAAAAAGGTGAGATTACTTTTGATGATAGTGAAAAGTAAGATTATTTTTTAAAAGAGCCTGAAGAGGTGAAATTATTTAAAATAATTTTCCGTTAATATTAAATGAAAAAGTTGTTTGATGTTTTTATTGTATCCTTGTGATGTGTATGTTGAAAAGATGAAAATTATTTCAATCCTTTCGTCATACCAAGTATTTTATACAATACATAAGGCTATAGGGTGTGGTGTCGGGGTAGCCAATGTGGCGCGCCATCACGACATGAAACACCCCCCCCTTCCCCCCGATGGGGATTCGGCATGGCCGATATCCAAACATCGAGCTCCACGATTGATTTTGCCTTCTCCTTTTTTTTACATCGGCCCTACTCTTTTATAGTGGAAAATTTAATTTTCAACTTTTTCCAACTCCTTATAGAAACTTAATACACTTTTGGATGTTCTTAGGAGTCGTTCTCGAGAAGAATAACTCCTGAGAACGTTCGAAATATGTAATTAAGATTATTATGGCCATCAAATTACTCTGTAAAAGTAAATGATATAGACCATGTTTCTCTCGATTTATTATTTTACTTATTATCTATCCCTATTGAAATCAAATGAGAAACTTTAAATCTAACTACATTCAGATCATATTAGATCAAAATTTATTCTAATCAGATCAAACTATTTAGATAAGAGGAAGAAAACATGGCCTTACTATGCATATTTTTAACACGTCGCCCATTTGTTTATTTACTACGCGGAACATTTGAATCCTGTGGGGAACACTTTTACGTGCAGTTATAGTCGCGAAAATAAAAGAAAAAATAATTTATTTATAATTCTAAAACTTGGCCCCTTTCTTTACCCAGCCCAACACGCACAGTAACTCTTCAGAACTTGGCACATTTCTCTACCCGGCCCCACACGCACATTAACAATAGAAATCAGGGCGGGAAACTATTTCTACAGCTGTGGTAAATTGGTGCCAATAATATGCTAAAATGGACCTTGTATAAAAGCCCCATGTTACCTTCAGGGGGACACATGAACGTGGGACCCCCTCAAAAGCTCATCTCTATCAAATTATATTCCAATGGACTCGTCGCCGTCACCTTCAGTGGCGGAAGACACATTCTCCTCAGGCGATGTGGCCTTCGGTAAGAATTCTTCGCCAGGGTACAATTTCTCGAATATCTGTCAGAATAGTCCATTTGAATGAACGATACACATATTTCAAAGGCCATTGCAGAAAATGGGAACATTGAACGAAAAACATGCTAGCACTCCCTCTGTCCCACTATTTTTTGGGACATAAGGGAGTGACACGAAGATTAAATAAGATCGTGTAGTCGATATGGATGTTAACCAAACAAATATGACCAAATATGATGGTATATGGTATATGATAAAAATAGTGGGCCGGACAAAAAAGGGTAAAAAAGGACAAAAATAATGGGTCGGGGTAGTATTTATTACCTTGCGTGATGCAGCCAGAATATCGTTGTAGTGCAGATTTCCGTCGGGTGTAGGGACCGAAATGATGGAACCAAATGATTCCTCCTGTGATCGATTTGGGAAAACAAGTCAGACAATACAATATGCCCACTTGTGACACACAAATGTTCAGACAATGCAAACCTCTGTCAGCTCCTGTGTGTACAAGGCACTCCAAAGTATAGCCGGTTTTGCATTTGGATGATCATTTTCAGAATTGCCAGAAATGGGAACAGAGAATAATGCATTAATGGCTGCTTCTAGCAGTTTCTTCCCTTGCACAGAATCTTCACATATGACTGAAAGATAAGTCACAAACCTGAAGAAAGAAGTGGTCGATACAAATTACTTTCCATCGTGCTACATACCAAACCCATTTTGCAACCATACATTGCGTATTATGACTCTTATGTATACGCGTGCATAACACATAGTCACATTCTCTGTAATAAACTTACATTCCACTGGGGCATATTGCTACATTGCTGCTCAACTGAAAGACACGAATTGAGGACATCTGTTCAGTGTGCAAAGCTGGAGAAAAGAGGGGTTGCAAATTTTCAAGACCAAAATAAATAATGGAAACTTTTCTTTTCCTGAAAATTAATGAGGTTAGACATACATCGAGGAGGAAAGAACCCCAAGCAGTTTGACACATCTACTTTCAATGAGCACTTGGCAATGCATATTCCCTTAACCAGCTTCTCTTTTACTACATCTTTTCTGTTGAGATCAAAAGAAATGCCTTGCAGAGCATGAGCAGAAGATTCAACTGGATCCAATGGAATTGCAAATGATGGACCTAATACAAGATTATCGCTAAACAATTCTTGACCAGAAGCCAATTTGACACCCTTGGAATTTCCACTTTCCTGGAAAAAAGAACATCAAAGTGAGATGTATAAAACAACAAACCAAAACAAGAGGCAATCCACGATAAGAGAGTACAGAAATCGATCTGTTTTTCTTTTTTTAGTTCTGAGAAAATATCATTCCAACCTTGTCCCTTAGAAGAAAATTGACTGGCACTCGAAGAACCTATAAACAAAATGCACAGAAAAAGTATATATTAAGAATTAACAATCTATTGCACAAAAGACACTAGAGTCAATGAAGAACAACTATCATGCAAAGCTAGAATTGCATAAGAAATATCTTTGGAAATAGAGAAATATGCTCAACTAACATATATACAGCCTTTCACAGCAGCACGACGACAGAAGGCCTGGGATAGTTCCCCTTGGCCATAAATGGGGTAAATCATAGCACCAGGTGCATTAGGGAACCTGCAAAGACAAATATCATTCTTCCCATGCAAATAATCTAGCAAGATGCTTATTATCATACAAAAGTTCTAACAACATGATTTGGAATGCCAGATCTGAAATGCCCTAGAGGAGTCTATTCCACATGCTCTTTTAGAATGTCCACTAGCTTTAAAAGTATGAGGGGAAGTACCCTCGACCCTGGTGATTGCGTCAGGGCACACTATGCAAAACATTATTGGCTTGGCAAGAGGACACCTTAGTACTGCTAAATTGGATGAATTCTTTTCCATGCTTTGGGAGGTGTGGCATACCAAAAATAGATTTATTTTTGGGGAAAAGCTAGCCATAGGATATTGGCTAATAGAGCACTTAGATACAGCCTACAGCAGACGTTATCAGAATGCTCATATGTTACAGTTCAAACTCGAACATAGCAGCAAAGCAAGTGGACCCCCACCGGCAGGCTGGTTTGAAGTTAAATTTCACGGTGGCAAGGTTGGTAATGGAGGTGGAATGGGTTTTGTTGTCCAGGATTCCATGGGAGATGTTATAAAGTGGGATGTTATCGAGAGTCTAAGTTTTGAGGAGCAGGAATAAATCCTCAGGAATGGTGGAGGAGTTAAATCGCGGGATGTGCCTCAACTGGACAGAGACAACGAGGGGAGCTGAAATCCAAGAAGCCAAGGCTGTTGTCTTTGCTTTGAAGAATATCACTCAAACGGAGTATCAAAGGATTACTCTTGAAGGAGATTGTTTGCCAATCATGTCCAAGTTGTCAGGGCTGAGACTCTTAATTCTCCTTTGGGTTTTTTCTTATATGAAATGTTGACTTTAGTTCATTGGATGCAGTTCCTTTTACGTGCGTTTAAACGTCATTGTAATTGTGTTGCCCATGAGCTAGCTCACTTTAAACCTGTTTTTTGTGGGGCTAGATTCTGGGATGTTCTTTTTCCGGACGGAATTTTAGATTTTGTTACCGAGGATTGGGGAACCTCGACGAGTCTGCTTTGATAGTTCCCCTCTGTTCATAAAACAAAAGAAATCAACAAAGACCAACCTCGAAGATAACCTATGACCTATCATGTTACAATGAAAGAACTCATTAAGTTCCTACAACAACCAACTATATACGGGAAAAGAAGAATAGAAATCACTCTAAATGGGACTAAAACATACTCCCTCCGTCCCCCTCTATTTGTCCACTTTCATTTTTGCACACCATCCAATGCACTTCTTTAATCTATTTTATCATGTAATTTGTATATTAAAAAATTATAAAAATTATATATTAATAATCTATATGTTAAGACAAATCAAACAAGATCACACATGACTATATTTAGGCTTACACATTGAGAGAATTTGATGAGTCAAAGTGCTTAGATGAACAGTTCCAAAAGTCAAATGTGGACAAATACAAGGGGACGGAGGGAGTAGTAAAAAGTACTAAAATATGAATTTCATGTTTTTATTCCCGAAATAGGACTTCGCACTGTGGTAATGTGGTTGTAATGTGGCACTGTACATGTACACATTACTATACTTTGGGTAATGTACATGATCATGTTTGGTTGGTAATGTAATGCATTTTAACTCCTATTTCGGGAATAAAAACATAAAAGTCCTGTTTTGGTATATTTTTAATGTTTTACTTCTACTTTAGTCTTTTTCCCAAAGAATAACCTAGAATATGCTCATAACCTCCAATATGACAGAAGCTAAGAGTCACTTGATGATGCTCCTGAACTTCTCACCAATCTAAGTAATGGAAAAGCATGGTGATTGGAATTCATGCTCATATATTTGTTTTCATCATAAGCCATAGATCACTGAGAACTTACACAACTTAGAAGTGAAAACCACACAAATATAAGGATTGAAATAGACCTGTGCAAATAAGGATCCGGGCCGGATCTGGGACGGGCTGGATACAAATTCTTAGCCCATTTACATGGGTGGGCCTAGCCCGGCCTGAATTTGATGGGCTTAACTCTTTACCCATACCTGCCCACCTTAGCGGGCCAAACTACCCACCGGGCCGCCCGGCCCGGATAAAACACCAAGAAAACTTTTTTTGCTCAAAAAATCCAAAAAAAAAACATTGAACTCTTTTTTCAATCTTTAAAATAAAATCACCACTCACCAAATTTACATAGAAAGCATAACAGAGGTATTGTTGCGTAATTAATAAACCCATCATACTAATTCATTAAAAGAATATTGATTTTTGTTTAAGAAAGGTGAGTGAATTCAAGCATTATACATGAACTATAACAATTTTTCAAAATTATATTAGCTAGATAATTAATAATAAAGTGAACATTTTTGATGAATATGGGCGGGCCTGTTGGCCCGGATGGGCTAAAAGTAACTTCCATATCCGCTTAAATATAATTCGGGCTCCGGCCGGTCCGCCCATGTGGGTATTAAAGGTTGTCCATATCCACCCTTTTAAATGGGCGGGCTGGGCGGGCCAACCCTTGTTTGCAGAGGTCGAGATTGAAACAATCTAAAAAGGTTTCATTTTCATATTTTCATTCAACAAAACTACACTGTGTATATAATTGGATGGTGGGGTTCCCATGATATTGGAACCCCATGTCATAGGATGACCCAGGGGTGTTCCGGTGCCCCGTTCGTAAAATTGACGGTTTCTACCCTCCTACCCCCGGTAAACCCCCCGCCCCGCCCCGCCCCGACCTGAACACCCCCCCCCCTTCAATTGCACCCACAAGTTGACTTTGACTTTGGAGTCAAAATCAACTTGTGGGTTGTAGTTAAAGCGGGTGTAGGGGTGTGTTCGGGTCAGGGCGGGGTGGGGGTTTACCGGGAGAGTTAGAGGTGGCAGGAACCATCAATTTTACGAACGGGGCACCGGAGCGTCCCTGGGTCATCCCATGACATTTCCGGGCAATGTCATGGGAACCGTCCCCATAACTGGGAATCACAAAGACATAAAGGTCATAATAATATAATGATACAAGGATAGAAAATGGTCTCTCAGCTCCCTTGTAAAAAACACTTTCATGTTCAGTGACAAATTTCAAGTAACAAAACCATTAATCAATAACCACTCATGAAGAATGAGAAATTACTTAGTAACCTGCCAACTGAAGAGTGATAAAGAGCTAAACGGTTTATCCCATCCCTTGTCTTGAGAACTTTATATGACTCCACATTTTCTTGATCATAAGCTTCCAAGGCTATAGCATGAAGTATAATCCTAGATGGAAATATAATATGAGATAGTGTTATTATGACATGAACTCATGTTAGAAAACTTACAAATATATGACAAATGATTGTGAATGAACAGTTAATATTGAGTAGAATGATCTTGCAATTTCCTACGGGTAATTTGACTGTGTTTTAAATTGTAATGTCTATTAACGTGAATGCCAAAAAAATTTGGGCTCAAGAAAGCATGAAAACAAAAATTGACCAACTTGTGTGAGGGTGTATCACATGCTATACAGAGCAGATAGTAGAAAATGTTTGGCCGAGGTAGAGCTTTTCCAAAAAAAGGCTGTTTTCCCCCTATATAGCTTTAATTTGAAAAACTGATGTTGTTTTAGTAATTTTAGTGTTTGTCCATCCTATGCTTCTAGAATTCAAGTAAATTAAACTCAATGAGATGTGCACCAGCAGACTCCACTTCATATGCTTCATAAAATGCATGCAGTAAAAGGATTTGAAAACCACATACAATTGAAGTGAATGTGGTCATGTGGAAATACGAAAGGCAATCTCATAACAAGCAATGGAATCTAGAGTCCTCACTAACAGCAAGGGGAAAGGCAATTCGATGTGTACGATTTTAGCTTAGACGAAAGATCCATTCTGCTCAGAAACTTATAAAACGGACTCTCCAGATCCTCCTCGGATATCCAGTTGCCTTCAGTGTCATCGTCCCCGAAATGCCCCTGCACCAACTTGAAGAACCTCATCAACTTATTCTTCTCAGTAAAACCTAAAGTCCTGTCCTTGAAAATCGCACTGCGCGAATCAGGCACGGCATCCAGATTACCGTTTCCATCACAGATGAAGCTCCCGTCCACGGACTTGAACTCAATATACTGATTGATACCCGTCTCCAAAATGAGGTCGATCATAGCATCGGCGCATAAGAAAACCCTAGGTCCAGCCAAATCGATGTTGAACTTCCCGGAGTATTCCAAAGGCTCGGGAGAGTGGACGGAGACATCGACGGAGGAGTAGAGCTGACGTGCACAAAGAGGCACGAGATGGAAATCGGATTCATCGTTGTGCTGTGGAGCAGGAGGAGGAGGAGGGGCGGAGGGGAGATTTGAATGGGAGTGCAGGAAAGAAGTGAAGTCGTGGAGGGGGAGCGAAGCATGATGAGAGCCGTAGAAGGGATTGGGATCAAGGTGGAGGACGGATTTTCCGGCGGCGGAAGCGGCCGCGGCGACGATGGATTCCGGCAAACCGGTGCCGATTAGGATTAGATCGAAATTGGAAGGTTCGATAGGCGGGTACCAAGTGCCGTCATCCATCGCTGCAGTCCAGAGTCCACAAGCCCCAATTGCATATCCATTACTCTGCATTTATGTACTTTAAATATATAGAAATATTTGAATTTATATTTGTTAAATTTTTTGAATATAAAATGAATTAAAAAAGAAAAATAAAATTCTATATGTATTTGATTGATATTCGAATATTTAAATAATTTTAAACTAATATTCGAAAATCATACTTTGTAATTTACTACTCCGTATATGTCAGTTTTGAACAATTTAACTTACAATAATTATTATACTATATTAAAAAATATTTACACATTTGTGTCTTACAGAAGTTGTATTTATATAACTATTAAAAATTATGTATTTTAAATTTTGTTTAACGTCAATTAGATAAAATCTTAGTAATTTAACAGCACTTTATACTCTATTAGTTTTCTTGATTAATGAATATTGTTGTTGAAAAACATGTTCTATATGTATATATATGTGTATTCGAATATTTAAATATCATCTGAATCAAATATGCCTCTATTTATATTTATTTATGTTCAACCCAAAACTAAAATTTGAATTTGTATTTGAATTATGCAAATTCAAATCCTTATACTTCCTCCGTCTCTAAATATTCACAACATTTGCTTTTTCAGCAGTCGCGGGAATTTTTGTTTATTTCGATGTTTTCATTGGTTATTTGATAAAATAAAATATTTTTGACACCTCTTATTTCGAAGAACTTTTCATGTAGTTTTTTTATATGTAAATTTTATTTTTTATTTTTATACTAATATGTAAATAAAATGAATTGAAAAAATTTGATATTTTGTCTCGGGAATACAAATGTGGTAAATAATTTGGGACGGAGGGAGTATTTGAATAAGAATAATGAATCAAATTTAAGGTATTTGATTTGTTTGTATCTTTGTCCTAAAGTACGTTAAAATCCATTTGTTTCATACTTCCTCTATCTCCAAATAATGGTTGATTTTTGAAGATTTGTTTGATCTGATTTGATAGGATTAAGTCTGATCTGATTAAGTCCAATCTCATTTGATTAGATCTGATCTGGTTGTAATTATATTTAAGGTGTAAAGTCTGTACATATATATTCATTTCGATTTGTACCGATACCGAACCATCTCGAATCATACTGAATCGATATTTTGGGATTAGGATCGGCACGATGTACAATCTCAGACCAAACCAAAATATTTGGTACGGTATCTGTATGAGCTATATATCGTACCATGCTCACCCATAACGGTAGATCTAGGTGGTTGAGGCGTTGGGATGTAAGGTCTTGTTCTCTTCAACTTATTTCTACTACTTTTTGCATATTCTTATCCGAATCAGATTAGATCCATTCATATTAAATAATATCCGTTTAGATCAAATCCGTTCAGATCAGATAAGATTTATTTAATTCAGATTAGAAAGTTATTAAAAATATAATTTTGAAATAATAATAATAATTACAATAATAGCAATAACAATTATTATTATCATTATTATTTAATAATAATAATAAATAATAAATAATAATAATAATAGTAATTTATTATCATACTTAATAATAACCATAATAATAATTAATAATAATAATTAAAAGAATTATTATTATTATTATTAAATAATAATAACAATAATTACAATAATACTATGTAATAATTAATATTATTATCATTATTAATTAATAATAATAATAATAATTTATTATTGTCGTACTTAATAATAATAATAAGAATTAATAATAATAATAATGATTAAAATGATAATAAATATAATTATTATTATTTACTAATAATGATTAATGATAATGGCAATACCAATTAATAATAATATTTATTTGTAATTATTGTTGTTGTTGTTGTTAATA
Source organism: Cuscuta campestris (assembly GCA_900332095.2). Classification (NCBI taxonomy): domain Eukaryota; kingdom Viridiplantae; phylum Streptophyta; class Magnoliopsida; order Solanales; family Convolvulaceae; genus Cuscuta; species Cuscuta campestris. Next base: position 1,996,264 of record OOIL02003480.1, read on the forward strand.
ATAATATCATTATAATTATAATTACTAATGATAAGACTCATGATTAGTGATGACACGTAGTAATAATAATAATAATAATAGTAATAATAATAATAATAATAATAATTTATTACTCCGTATAATTATATTTATATTAATTGTTAAATAAAAATGATGATAATAATAATAAATAATTGCAATTATAATTATTTATAATAAAAACTAACTATTGTAAATATTAAGAATAATAATAATTAATAATAATAAATTTTTATTATAAATATTATTATCATTGCTCTAATTATTTGAGTTTAAATCCATTCAGATTGGATTTGTTCAGATCAGATCAGCCTTAAAAAATTCAGTTCAAATCAAATCAGTTGAAGAGAATGCAACCTAATTATAGAGCTGACAAATCGGTCAGTCAAGTCGGGCTCGAGTTCAGTCACTTCGAGTTCGGGTTATTTCAAGTTCGGTCAATTTGAATTCGGGTTGAGAACTGTATGTTCATGACCCAGTGTGTTCGGATTCGATCAACTTCGGGTTTAATGTTTGGTTCAAAGAATTTGGAGAAGAAAAGAAAAGATTTGTTTGGGTTTTTTCCACCATTTTAGTGAGGGGAAAAAAAATTCACCTTTCTTTCATAGTTCTTCAAACTAGCATTTTAGTGAGGGCAGGTTTCAAACAAATATGGTGAAAGCAATTGAAATACAAGAGTTTATCAATTGGATTTGAACTCTCATTTGGATTCAAATCATAATTGATTCAGATAGATAGATTATCAGTACAAGAACTTAGTGACCCTCTTAAGTTTAATGAATGGACGTCACGAATGTTTCATAAAATGATTATATTCACACTCGAATTCTCGCTGAAATTCTCAAGTGTCAAAAAAAATGGACACTATATATGGGTGAGGCAAGTATGAAATATACATTACACATAAGGAGTTGGGGGTGTTCTATTCTCTCGTGCCTATGTCAGTACTTTACGGCAAATAGTTTTGCTGACCCTAGTACACAGGATTAACCATGGAATGATCCCAACCTGAAATTCCAACACATTGGTCAACAACAACAAAAATGAATGAAGCGGAATGGGCAAACAGGTGACAAAATGTACAACTGTGCCTCTATTCAAATAAATCATTTGCAAATATAAAAAAAGATAATATAATATTAGCAACAACAACAATAATAATAGCAATAATAATAAATGCACTACATTGCATAAGACAATATCTAAAGATACTTTTAGGACGATAAGGTTTTGTTTTACTTTTACCCAAGGAGGATCAATGGTGTGTTCGTTTTGGAAATTTTGAGCCATAATTACTATATGACCGAATTTGCTGGGTTTGTTATACTGCATTACTGAATAACTTAAGGAAAATAATACTCTGTATCTAAAAAATAATGTTAGAGCCGTCATTTATATTCATTTCAACTTCAACAACCAAAAACAAAAACAATAAACTATCCACTGCAAACCATTGTGTTTTTTCGCTTTGAGAGTTTGGGTCATTAATTCAAAATCTACTTTGGTCAACAACCATAAAATGTGGCACTTTTAAGCTCCACGTGACTAAATGAGTGTTTATGAAGGTAAATTTTGGGCATAGAAAAACCACTTTTCATCCAAAGAGTATTAACTATTAAGTCATTACTCATTGCACATTTGGCCATCTCTTTCACTTAATCTGCATTGGTAGTATTGATTTCATGTTACATTACATCCTTTTGTTTAATTTTCTACCTACTTGCTACTGTAACAACTACGGAGTACAAGTCTTTGTATGGACTTCTCAAAGTCATTTTTTCTATCATTTTTTGCCATATCAAGCCCTCATGTGAAGCTCATCAGAAGGACAATAGCGGCGGTGAATAAACCATCTTTGCTTGTAGAGGATGACATTGTGCATCACATTAGTGTAGGGCAGGGTGGTTGAAGTTTGGGATGCCTCATGGGTGCTACGTGATAGATAGGTCTCATTGATTGAAGTTGAAGGGTAGATTGTATGGGGTTGCAATTCGACCAGATATTTTATAAGGATTTGATTGATGGTGATTAGAAAAGACTGGTGAGCGGAAGCTAGAAATTGCAAAAAAAGAGAATGCTGTGGAGGATTTGTAATCGTACTGGACAGAGTATCAAATGAGATATTATGTTCTAAGCTAGAGGTAGGTCTATTACAACTTATAAAGAGAAGACACTGCAACGGTTTGGTCACGTCTGCTGTAAGGATGCAACTACACCAGTAAGGAGAGTACGGTGGTTAAGGGGACGGGGACCAAAGGGGAGGCAGACCATGCAACACGTGGGATGAGCAACTGAGATTGGATTTCGTGGTCTTAAGCCTCTTTGAGGTCATGAAATCTAATAAGAGTTTTTAGGGTGCATGGTGCTTCTAGGGGTTCGGTGTTATTGGTAATGGTGTGACCGTGTGGGTGGTGTTGTCAGTGTGTTTGGTTTTTCCACTCATCATACTACTTCCGAATTTTGCTTGGGGCCCTCCTGGAACCGGAAACCGTTTCTGTACCGAGAGGGATAGAGGTAAGGACTGTGTTCATCCCCCCCCCCACCCACCCCACCACCATCCCTTCCCTCCCCTCCGTCTCTCTATCCATGGTTTGTTTTGTTTGTCGAGTTCAGCTATCTATACGAAATAGCCTTCGAGTTTTGTCATCTTCATCCTTGATATCTTATTTTAGTTCCACTTTAGGTCATCCCTAAGCCCTAACCCGATTAGTGCCTAGTACATATTGATTTAATCTTGGATCCCGAATGAACTATGTACTGGGAGAAAAACAAAACTATATACAAAAAGTGACTAAAAGTTACCATGACATTGTCGTTTACAAAGCCTCCTGCTCGCCATGATAGCATTTTACCTGCCAAAACATGATAAATGCATAACCGACTTATCAACATGAAGTAACTACATCTGAGGTTGTGATTCAATGAATTTCAAATGCCATTTTTGTAAGATTAACAGTATCATCATTATATATTGTGTTTGGGGGAGAGGGAGCGCTTGATTGCCAATGACACTAAAAGTCAAAATTGACAATCTTTTAGTTTCAGTTATATAATGGACTAAAAAAAGGCACATTAAACTTCCGTTACTTCTTGCTTTCTATGATGTTGTGGGCAATAAATGGGGCAATGCATCAAGAGTCTAACGAAAACGACCTCTCTCCTTTTTAAAGGGATAAGACTGTATACATCTTGACCCCCACATTCCAATGGAGTTATGGTCGTACTAATTATGTTATTTGGACGGGGGCATAATGACACGACCAATGAATAACCAAATGATGCATGAAGCATTTACTGCAAAATAAGTTGAAGGAACGAGCATTACCAAAAGGCTGTACCAGCTGCTTGGATACAGAAGCCACAGGTACACGCCAAAACCAGAGAAGGAGCATAGAGTACGTGAAGATCTGAAAAAAAATAGATTACAAAACTATCTAAATTCTACAACTTATAGTAAGCGATAACCACACAATCAATTTAATCATGAACTTCTCAAAGCATGCATTACCTTTAAAATCAATAGGCAATTTGTATACATATCATAGGTCATCTTTGTCTCCTTCTTGTAGATTCCTTGACCTAAAAAGTCACCATGATCAATGAGGGATACACTCATACACAAAAAAAAACTAGAGTAATGTATACTAAAGGTGCACCGTGCATAGATAGCTTATGATGAGAAATTCTCCAAATAGTGATGCACATAGAACTCTGACATAGAATACACTAGACAGGTGCTACATAGCAGCATCACTTATATAAACTAATAAACATGAAGACAAATTCACCAAACAGAAATGAGCACAGTCCAAGCTTCGAATTGATTGGTTGGCCCCACTTATTTTGGACTTCTACTTTAAAATGAAAAATTAAAAAGCCTGAGAGTGAAAAATATAATATATAAAATGAATCTTTACAAAGAATCCACTTTTTCACATGAAGCTTTGAGTCTCCAGCTCAACCGTACAAGCACACATGTCCTCACCAAAGTTAAAGCAATTACAACCCTTTTAGCGCCACCTTTTGTTATAAGTGATCTCTGAATTAATATAAGAACCCAAATAATCAATGAAGACATCTGTCTAAAACAGAAATCAGATGGCACAAGCCAACTGCATATTGAGAAATTGTGCAGAGTGGCTAAAAATTTGCTCACAAATAGTTTGTGTTTCAATAAAATACTCCCTATTCCCAAAATGAAGTTCTCGTACACTATTAACAAGGTCAAACTTTATAAGTTTTTTTTCCTATTTTTGTTCGTCATTTGATAAAATAATATAGTCATGTCACCTTTTGTTTTGTAGATCTTTTGATAGAATTTTTAAATATTTATTTTTTTATTCTATACCAATTCAAATAATTGAATTGAAAAAAATTTCAGTCGAACATCGTAAACCGACCTATGAACTTTATTTGAGACAAAAGGAGTATGACAGAAGGGTTCCAGCTAATGATTAAAAATTTTATTATGTTGGATGGAGTAATTGAGTTGTGTCTTTAGAAATGCACTAGCATCTGTGGGATTCTTTCTACTAAGTGTGTCCACGCCATAGATGTGACAGCAATACTAGAACACAACTATTGTGCACTACTGTCATGTGTCTACAAGGTATCAAAGGAAATCCATAGTGTAATGTATTGCATTCAACATGTAGCAACTAGCAAGTAATAACCTTATAACCATAGTGTAATATCTTGTACTTGACATCGACCATGGTATGCAATGAAATGGTGCAAAAACTTGTATTTCTTGGAACCGTTATCGCAGAAGGAGAAAACCAAATTCCTTATGCAGCAAACAGAAGTCAAAGATTACAAACAAAACATACTTTTAGCAAGTTCCTTCTCCTTAGCTGCAGCCATCCTCTTCAGCTTTGCAGCTTGCGCAAAAGTTGAAGGCCTGAACAAGAGGAAAACAGGTTACATTTTGTATACGTAGTAATGTCTAATTTGAATCTCCTATAAAGTGCAAATTATATAATTGTCAGCATATGACGCTCTCTGTCTCTCTCTCTCTCTCTTTGAGAGAGCCAGTATATGTCTCTCTTTGAAAATTAAGTTGGTGCAGTAATTATGAGAAGAGAAGCTTGAAATAGCTGACTAGTAACTACCAAATATAAAAGAGATTCTAACGAACAACCTATTATACCAAAAACGGCACCCAAACTTGCTAAATTAAAAGTCGATAAAAACTTGTAAAAACATAATTACGTTTCATTTGATAGATTATAGTGTTCCACTCCTGCAAAGAGGAATTTACTGGAGCTCCCCAGAAAAAAAAAACATGGGTGCAATGTGCCACGTCATCCCTATAAAATCCACATGGCACTTGCTTCATGTAAGGCTTGTTCTTTTGTCTTAATTTAAATGGTAGTCTCGAAAAGAGGAAAACTTGAGTCTTGAAACTGGATTCTAAACACTAGAAATCTGGAACTTGGAAACTAAAACCTGGAACATAATTTAAAATACACTCCCTTTGTTCCATAATTACGCTCCTGATTTTCTTTGGCTAACATTAAGTAAAGTGGAATTTTTGGTTGAAATTTTTTAGATGAGTGAGAAACAATTACAACATCAAATTCAGGGCCAGTCTTGAAATAAAAATTAAAAAAGGCCATGTGTGAAAACATGTACTAAGCCAAATTTTATTTGGTGCGGATTACTTATATTTTTAAATCAATGCTTATTTTGATTTTTCATGATCAATTATGCAAAATTTTAACTATTGAAATATATATTTATACATTTAAAAAAATAATTTTAAATATATCAAATAGGTAGAACGATGAACGTCTAAAAATATTGGACCCTAAAAAATTGGGTGCCTTGTGCAATTACACATGTTGCCCACCCTCCGGGTCGTCCCAGATCAAAATGTAAAGAAAAGTGGAACAAAATTTTGAGACGGCCCAAAGAGGAAAGGAACATAAATTATGAGATGGGGGAGCAGCTCGAATCCAGCACTTGTATATGGTGTCTGGAAACTGGAGATTGAGAATTGGAGTTCGGATAAATGGACTTGTATGTTGAAAAGAACATGGCCGTACTTAGATACAAGTACTTCTTTAGAGAGTACTTTGTTGTATTAGATTTGGTGCTTTTTCAAGCTTTTTTAAGTATGGTGATATAAGTTATCACAAAACAACATAGGGACTGCCAAAATGATGTAATATATAATGTGTTCTCTCAGGTCCTCAACTCCCTATTATTCAGACTGAGCATGACTTCCCTCAGTAAGTCAGTAGTTTAAATACAATCATTTATAGAGATCCCTGTTTACAACATTGAAACACTAAAAGTAAGAACACCAAATTCGTTCACCTTGAACACTGCACACAAATATCATAAAAGCGTCAGTTTTTTACTTCTTGCACGAATAAAAGTTAGTGAATACAAAAAAACACACGCCAGTAAACATAAATTCAGAACCTTCATTTCTAACTCTTGGTTGTCATTACAATTGGATCACGTTGATTTTAGGCCCGTAAATGGCTGCCCGTAAGCCCGACTAGCTTAAAATTACCAACATCGGTTTCAATCAATGAAAAACCATACCATGTGAATTCATTCTTATAACAGAACGTCGTGTTTGATTTAACAGCAGATTCATGCCACAACATATACCCAGAGCACTATGAACTGAAATGATCAAAGAAAAATTAGAGTGGCTCACTGAGACAATGCATTAGCCTCCTTCGTGAGCTGCTTAATTTCTGCTTTCAACTGTGCATCCTTGTCGGAAATTGATGTTTTCTGCAAATTCATATTACCCATTTTAAATACAAAAAAAAAAAAGAACAGTTTTGTGTATTCGAATAAGCTGATTATAATTTATAACCCAAAATCATTGGCTACTATAGCTTTCCAGGCTTCCACTGCCTAGTGGGTTATTCTTAGATAGATGTACCCACTGATTAATGGTAGAAACGTCAAACGAAACATTTTGGGGGGGAATAAGAAGGAAAGAGCATAATCACAGAAGCAATTGGGGGGGAACTTTACCGTCTTTCGGATTTCAAGATATCGGGAGAGAAATTGAAAAACGCCAACGATGAAGAACACCAATGGAGCTGCGATAGATTTAGCGTGCCTTTCCAAAGCTTCGTCCATGCTGCCTTTGTTTCCAAGCTAGCCCAGTCGGTTCTCCCGATCTGTGTTGAATTCGCCCCGGTAGTTTTTTTTCAATCATGGGCGTTTTAGCCCTAATTGCACGAAAATTTAGTTGGAGTAGGGGTGAGCTTGGTAAGGTATTTAGCTCGTACTGATATTGTACTAAATATTTCGTTTCGGTATGGGATTTTACATTGTACCGATCCCGATCCCGATCTCAAGAAATGATCGGGTAACCGTTGAGAAAAGGTGACCGGTCATATCACTATACTTGACTAACATTGGTCCAGTCTCTTAAGCATGGCGAACCACGTCAAAGATCGGGAGACCACCCCGCCGCTCATCCATCACGAGGCATACAGTGAAATAGATGTTCATCATTTTGTAGGGTTGATTGGATTGAGAATATCTACCTTATAGTCTTTGATTGAACAGTGTCTTAGCTTGTAGCTACTAAAATCATTGATTGAATAGTGATTACATTATGTACAGTGACCTTCTTCCAGGCTTCCTATTTTGTCCATAGATGAACAGAGGAAGGTCACAAATCCTCCTCTATAAATATGATGATTATGGATAGAGGAGGGGGGCCAATCTTTATCTCACTAAAAAGTACACTCTTGAGACAGAGTAAGAAATATAATTCGAACTGAGGAGATTTACTTGGTCTAGGTCATACTTTGTGTTCTTGTTGTGTGTATTTTACTACGGGTCGAGTGTGTCTAGATAAAACCCGGTCACCCCATTCATCTATATTTACACCATCAACAACTATTATGTTCATAAATATATATTATAAATTATTTCATTTTTTCATCTCACTATTTTTATGATTCACACTCATTATTATTTTTTCTTCAATTTTTTAATATGAATAATATCATTTTTTGTATATTAATATACATGATAAAATAAGAAAACATCAACATTTTAAATTATTTAAAAAATTATGGATAAAAATAGTTATATAGAATGTTTTTTAATCTAAATCTATATAAGGTAATGATGGATACCCTGGACAGGGGGTATCCGGTCTTTGTATAATATTAGTTGGGGCAGTCCAGTCTATTGGACCGGCCCGTTAGTCGTACGTTAGTTATTTATTTAAGGGCGGCCCAGTATGTTGGGCCGGTTCATTAGTCGCATATTTATTATTTAGGGCGGCCCAGTCTGTTGGGCCGACCCATTTGTTCGGAACCCTAACTCTGGCTCTCCCTATATATACTCCTCTTCTTGGAAGAGGAGGGGAGGAGGGAAAAGGAGGCTACACAATACCCACACTATTCATCTTCTTCTTCACACATTTTCTCCTTCTTCCCTACCCTTGGATTCCATAATCCAACAGGTAAACATCAATATTTTAATCTAAAATATAAAAATTGAATGGGGTGGGGAGTACTACATTATGAAAACCAAGAGAGCACTACATTTTGACAAAGAAAAAACGACCCAAAAAGTGTAAAAAAGAAATTCAGATAACAAATAATATCACCAATTATTAAATACAACTAACAAAAAATTTATACTTTCATTATTTGATCTACTTTTTATTGTCTCTAATATGTAAAATAGTGCGCATATAAATATAAATAATTCAATCAATTTCAACATAATCATAGTGTAAAAACTATACTTCGTTATTGCACATATAAATTTATTGTCTCTAATATGTAAAATATTGTGCATATATATATTGTCCCTAATATTTAAAACAAAATCTTGTAATATATAAAATATAATCGCAATGCTGCATAGCCATAATAACTTTTAAGTATTTAACATTTTGATATTTATCCTAATTTTATATTCTAAGTACTTTTAACAAAACTAGTTTTTCTTGTATGAAAAATAACAATATATATATTTTTTATCTTAAAGCCATTGATTAAGATAACGTGATGATACCACCACCACCAACAGCAACAACAACAACAACAATAATAATAATTTATAACAACAAGAATTAGAATGAGAATAATATAAAAACTCACAAAAAAGTTTTTTTTAAAGGTTTTTTTAGATTTTCCAATTTTTTCTAGTTTTTCATATTCTTTTAATTTTTTCCTGTTTCTTCTAGTTTCTTCCAGTTTCTTTCAGTTTCTTAAAGTTTCTTCCAGTTCCTTCCAGTTTCTTCCAACATCCAGCTCTTTTTTTCCAATCCTAAAGAACATGCTCTTAGAATGACTTTTGGATGTTTTGATCAATTTTAGTGAATCTGACTCGTCAAACAGTTCAAAAGAGTACTTGGTAGTTGGCTGTAAGAGTTTGTTGTTTGAGTCCAAAAAGCCAAAATTTAAAAAGGTAGGGGAGTAGGATTTTGGTTTAGATGTTGGATAATATTTTTTTTAATTATTTGTTATTGTATATAATTTTTATGAATAAATAAAAATTTAATTTTTGATTGCGTAATTAAATAAAAAATTAATTAATTAATTAATAACTAAATAATTTATAAATAAATAAATAGTCATTTGAGACATAATTGAATTCTCTCTCATGGTCTATGGTTTGGAAATTAATGATACATATTGCTTATTTGTTAGCTCGAGCGTCTAATTTTGTGTCTAAATTTTTGGAGTGAGTTTCCATCGCTCAAGCTCATGCTTGCGATGCTTTAAATTTTGATACTACTAAGTGATAAAATTACCATTTTATTTTGAAAAAAAAAATTCCAAAAAGAATTAATACAGAAAAAAGTTATGTGTGTACTTTTTGTTTGTTCGAAAAATAATCTCTCGTTTATTTGTAAATGTCGTGTTCTAAGTAACTTATTTACCATTGCAACCCGAACTTAACCTAAATATCATCCCTATCATCCATGATCTGATTTCATCTCATCGCTTCATTTTGTATTCTTCTTGTTCTCTTTTTCTTCACTCACATCATCGTCGCCAACGATTGAGCCGCCGCCACAACCATATTCTTCTTCATTTTTCAGTTGTTATTCCCCCTTTCATTTCTTCTTCTGCCCTCACCTTTTTAGATCGCCATCGTCGCCGATATTTTGAAAATCTACTCAAGTTAGATCTGCAAAAATTCAGACCAATCCATCAAGCACATCCATTCCACCCTTAAGAGTGGGCATATATGCACAACAAAATGAGCCCATGCGGGATGGGTCAAATTGGCATGTAACATAGTATAAATGGGCTTGTGTTTAATGTTTGGCTCATATGGTCTAGCAAGCCCACCCACATCTTATATATAAACATATAAATACCTACCATATATTATACAAATATGTTTTTTTATATACTCATTGAGGAAATTATAATTTTATAGTTATGTATCGTATAACATTCATATTATGTTCATTTGAACATCAAAATAATATTAGCTAGATACAAATACTAATATATATCTTAATTACAATTATTTGTGTGTAGTACATATAAAGATTTTGGGTCGGACCGCCTTATGACTCTTTGAATCACCTTCATGGGCATGATGTTTGGCCCAAATTTAATGGGCAAGTTTGACCCGCCCAGATATCTGGATAAAAAAGTGACCTCAGAGCTATCCAAAATTTATGTCAGGTTCAGTTTTGTGCAAGTCAAACTCAAGTTAGTGATTCAAACCATTGCTGACATTATCTATCCCTTCCTCTCTAGAATCTAAGATTTCCTCCATTGAATGATTCAACTCATATATCCATTGTCATCATATAATTCTACTTCATGCATATGAGTTCAAATCATCATCGTTGTTCAATTTCCGTAACATTCCTGGTGGCACAATGGTTGCTTGTCACTTGTAGATGGGGATGGTCGGTGGCACAATAGTTGGGGCCAAGGAGTTTAGTGTGCGTTAACGGTGAAATTGAGAAGGGAACGCAAATATTAGTCAACAAACTAGGAAAGTTAATAAAATTCTTTCACTCTCATAAAAAAACGTGTTGAGTCAACTTATAACTCATTTTTAAGAGAGAGATGGTAAGTGCTTACCTTTTTAATGTGAAAAAATGAAACTAAGATGTCAATACTAAAGTAATTGAAGAAAGATTGTTGGTAATTGATCAGCCACGTAGTCTATTTGATCACTCATCAGTTGCAAGTTCTGTTGTCGATGGTTGCCCCTAATCAATTAGTCTTAGATTAATGATTAGCCCATACCTTCTCGCCCAAGCCTGACTCTGTTTTGACCCAAATTCAACCCGATTAAGGCATATTCGGTTTTGAATTCATTCGAATCAATTAGATTGCATACCGCACTAATGTTAATGTACGTTTGGACCTCCGATCAAGGTGTCCACAATTAATCGAGGGAAGTCAATGATGATTCTGGTACTGTCTTGGCGAAGTTACATGAAGGTGAAGTTTAACCCCATAACATGAAGGTGAAGTTTAACCCCATAATATTACATTGTTAATTCAATCTTGATTAAAGCGTTTATGTTATAGTGGGATGCTAAAGAGGCAACCTAGAAGAAAGATAAGACTTGCCCAAAATGATTGAGGACAAGAATTACCAATAAGATTCAAAAATATGATACCTATGTCGACATAATGTCGAATAGGTTCCAGGTAAAAATATACATACAAAAATGGGTGATATGTCGTTGGAAGGTGGCAAATATTCAACCCACCCAACAAATAATTAACATGCTTGAGTGGGACCTATGTTTCACATGGAAAGGTTTAGGACTCCAATATGTTGTACTCCCTTCGTCGAATGAAGATAAGGACATATTGACTAAAGTGGTAAAATAATGGATGAATAATTTTTTGTTGATTTTCCAAAAAATATCCTTGATGTGATGAGTAAAAGTAAGATGTGATATATTGATTATTAGAGAAAAAATATGATGTGATAGATATTGTAAGAAAAAGTAAGAGGTAAAAGTGGTTTTTTAATAGACATGGGAAAAATTTTTGGGGACACGATTTTTTTGAAATGTGAAAGACTTTTTGGGATGGATGGAGTATATATATAGCCTTTTCTTAGAATATATTATGAGCCTAGAACAATATTAGGTTACTAAAGATGTACTTCATCCGTCCCTAAATAGATTACAATTTTTTTTTCTCTCTTCTCTCGATAACTTTTGTTTGTTTACGTGATTTCATTAAGTATTTGATAAAATAAAATATTCTTGTCACCTCTTATTTTGTAGAACTTTTGACGTAGTTTTTTAATATGTAATTTTTATATCTTATTGATATACCAATTTGTAAATAAAATGATTTCAAAAACTAGAAATTTTTACTCCGTAACCCGCAATTTGTAATCAAATTGGGGACGGATGAAGTATTTATTAACTAAATGATGACTACTATCCATATTATGCATTTATGCATGTTTATGTTGTGGAATCATATGGTTGAATATGTGATTGTGATTTGATGCTAGGTGTGGGTTATAGTGTTAGATCTTTTTCATTCAATTTTACTACTTAGTATGTAATCCTTTAATTAACATCACGCACGTCGTTGGTATAATAAAAATATACCTAAAGCCAATCTTAGAGGGTAATGAGAATGAACATAAGACCACTTAGATAAAGTAACCACATGGTTAATACTCAACGACATTGCTCACTCATTGTTCATTATAAGTTCCACGGTCGCCCTTAAGAGTGACTCGTGCATTCAACCTCATCAAGCGTCCAATGCAATCATTGGCCACAGTTGCCCGCTCGCATGTCAATAAAGCCTAACTCCAAAGTTGTCCTCTTCATTGGTCATGTTATTATGTACGAAACAAGAAGACAAACTAGTAGATAGTATCGTGACCCAAAAACATGGGGAGATTCCAGGATCAAGCCCATGGTGGCATTGGTCGACCCCCCAACTCGGCCGACCTTTTATTTTGGCATAGCCAGTTTCACTTGCCCATGGATGTACATATAAGGGAAATAAGTAAACTCTGTATACCTTGATGAGCATTTAATTTAATTAAAAGTTAAAAAATAAAAAACAGGTGAGAAGTTGCACAAAAATGATATTGATGGGAACCAAGCCCATCGAGAGAATACTAGCGAATTGGGCCCAGGCCCAATTTAGATCCCGTCCATCAAAAGGAGTGTCCGGCCCAGAGAAAATATATTGGGCCGGTCAAAGGAAGTTATCCGTGAGGAAAGATAGGAAAAAGGAAAAGGATTGGGGGCTTAAGAATGGGCTGAAGCCCAGCCCACTAAGAATAAGCTACCCCAAAAAGGAAAGGAATCCTATGGAAGAG
>OOIL02003480.1:2017138-2067715 GCA_900332095.2 Cuscuta campestris
GGAGGGAGCAAGAGATGGACAGACAGGCTTGTCCTCCAGTGGACGGCCTCAAGCTGAGATACATCCCCCCAGAAGGAGTAAGGCTGGCACGAATATTCCCCCAATCACTGCCATTATTGAAGAGGATAATGGATGGGGAGTGCCTATAAAAGAAAGAGGGACTTGAGAAGTGGAGGATATCTTGTAATAGAGAGAGAAAATACTTGAGTAAATAATAAAAGATATTCCGGCGATCCTTAAGCATATTCCGTTCCTAAGAGGACCGAATAAAGGAGAGGACCGCCGATTTGAGTTATTATCCAGTGAGCAGTGCTTCTATTACTATTAATTATTATTCTCGTATTATCTTTCAATATTATAAGGCCCGGATACCTATATTTGAACCTGGGCCGATCTACAGTCCTTGGGAAAATATTGGGTATCCATCAGATATGCACCCAAAGTGTACCATAAAAGCACTCTATATTTTATACCTATTGTTATGCTCCCCCGTCCCACAATAATCTTCACTTTACACGTTACGATGTTTGACTGAAATTATTTTCAAATTATTTTATACGAAAAATATTATAGAATTATAAAATAAAAATTATATGAATAGATATACGAAACTAGATGTGACATGACTATATTATTTTATCAGATAACCACAAAAAAAATAAATAAAATGAATAAAATTTGACCTTGTAGATAATGATTTTGAAAATTATTTTAAGACGGAGGAAATAATTATTACGACTCAATTTTTAATATTGATGGAGTCGAAGGACAATGCTGAAGGGATGGGAGGGTGGACAAGATGAATTTTGAACATTGAAGGGGGGAAGTTTAAAATGCCGAAAATGAACATCCCCAAGGGTTTGAAGTCAATGTGCGTAGAAGCACAAAGAAAAGAAAGCACATCGGCAGAGGCCCAAACGGGAATGAGAAGTAGCAGCATCGGCCAGTGAGAGGAGATCACACGGATCGGTGACGTGGCAATGAAGTTTTTGAAATTCCGCCCAAATCCTCCCCCGGACTTGAAATTCCCAATTCTGAGCCTGAAGAATAAAAATAATTTCCCTTCCAGTCCTCTCCTCCCGCCCCCCTTCTTATCTCTCTCGAAAGCCCCCCCCCCCACATCTCTCCCACAATACCCACACACACAAGCCGAACGCATCTCCCTCTCTCTCTCTCCTTCTCTCGCTCGCCTCAACCCTAGATACAGGTAAACTCGCCGCCATGCGGCGCTGACTCGCCCGAGTCCTACCGATTTCCGCCGATTCTCACCGGTTTTCGTCGTTTCCTCGCAGGTCTCACCATGAAGGGGGGCAAATCCAAGGCAAAAGCCGACAACAAGTGAGTTTCTGCTCTCTTCTCTGTTTCAATTTGCTTTTTCTCCTCCCCTGCCGTTTGGATCTGTGATTTTTATCGCGTGTTCTGTCTGCTTCTGAGGATCCGGTAATTAATTTGCTGTATTTGCTTTTGATTTTATGAATTTAGGCTCGCCGTGAAGAAGAATGCCCCCGCGGTGAAGAAATCTGCGAAAGCTACTAAAGCTGCTAAGGATCCGAACAAGCCGAAGAGGCCTTCCAGTGCTTTTTTCGTCTTCATGTACGATCCGTCCTGCTCTATGAAGTTTGAGAGTATTATGATTGATATTATGCTTTTTTTTTTCCTCTTAATTATTGTCTTCTTGTACAATTCGTCCTGCTCTCGGAAATCAGAGAGTATTATGATTGATTTTTTGCTCAGAATTATCGTCTTCATGTACAATTCGTCCTGCTCTTGGAAATTAGAGAGTATTATGATTGATATTATGCCTTTTTCTCGTAATTTTACAATTCGTTTGTGGAATTACAGGGAGGACTTCCGCAAATCCTACAAGAGTAAGAATCCGAACAACAAGGCCGTTTCAGAAGTAAGATTTCCAGATCCGTTTTTTCAGTTGATTGAATATGAAAAACGCAAACTTGACTATGTAAATATCAATTGATTCAATTCTATTTCAAATTCCAGGTTGGTAAAGCCGGAGGTGCAAAATGGAAACAACTTTCAGACGCCGTATGTTTTCTCTTTTGATTGCTTTCTGATCTTTATTAACAACTTTTACTCCAATACGTAATGAATATCATAAATCTCTCTCAGGAAAAAGCTCCTTATGTGGCGGAGGCTGAGAAAAGGAAGAAGAAATATGAGAAGGACATAAAAGAGTATGATAGAAGACAGGTAGTTTGGTAGTTCTTAAAACTGTAATCTTTATGCATATTCTGATCCAGTGTTTACAAATTACTGAATAATTACTCATGAAACCCTAGGCTGAGGGTCCTGCAGAGGAGGACGAGGAATCTGACAAGTCAAAGTCAGAGGTGAACGACGAAGACGGAGATGATGATGATGATGAGAGTGGCGAGGTTTGTAATTTTGATCTGCTTTGTTTTAAAGGAAATTTAATATTGAAATCGCATTATTATTTATTGATTAATTGCCTGTTCTTTGCCAGGATGAGGACTCTGATTAAAAGTACCCAGAAGATTTGGTGATTGGCATCTTTGTGGTCCATGATGATGATGATGTGTTCTAAAGTATTTAGTGCTTCTTAGTTAAACTTTTCCTGATTTTGTTTCTGGGAGGAAGGAGGGTTAGGTGGGGGGAAGGGGAGGAAGGGAAGGGAAAGGGTTTACTCTTTCTAGTGAAGTGAGCTCTTGGGTAAATCCATTGCTCCAATGTACCTTATTATGATATTGATGCTGATTACGTTTTTAATCCATTTTTATGCATTTTAATGATAATACATGTGTTCGTGTATCACTTTGAATTAGCATTGGATCATTTGGTTTATCTTTGGTCAGTGAGGTTTAAAACAAGATGTTAACCTGTGCCTTATGCACATACCTTAGCTTAGTTTGGCTTTCTTTCCGCCTGCATGGGCAGTTCTATTCGTTCAAGGAAAGGATAGATCCCAGGGTTTGAATCTCGGCGGTGCGGTGTCAGTGTAGAAGTTCTATTTGTAATAGGTCTTTGTGTGCACCATGGGGTGTGGGGTGTCCGCGTATCCATTGTGTTCGGCCTTTTACTTGTCGAGGAGGTATCCAAAATATGAAATTTGGGTGGGGTGCACAAACATGAACATGTGCATCAATTGAGATAAGATCTAGCTATAATAAATTTGGAAGGTTTTTGGAGAGTTTCCAAAAATTGCTACATTCTCATTTTTCTTCTGCCTCCATAAGGCATTGTTTTTCTCTGCACAAATTTTGAGTTTTAACCACAAAGATTTATACGGTTGCACCCCAATAAGATTTCAAGTGTTTTGAAATTTGAACGTTGAAGAAGATTTTAAATGTCTTGAAAATTCAACTTTGAAGACCAGAATAGCTGTGTTTGGTTTTTGAGTTCGGAACATTGAAGGCCAATTTTCACTTTCAAAAAAAAGTTACTCGTATTTTATAGGCTATATACTTTAGGAAACTACGGAGTGACAAAACGAGATATCTAATTTAGGAATAAAACCGATCAGACTTGAGGTGCGGATCACTCCATCTTTTCCTTGTCAATTCATTTACTTTTCCTTTTTAGAGCTGTGAATCCGTTCCATCCCCATTCTTTTTCCATTTTATTTTCTTTTTTTAACAATGGTTTGATTAAAATCACCCAAAATTGAAAATAGATATTGTTCTAATATAAATATAGTTATTGGAATTAAAAAAAGTAGAATGTTTATGTAGTTCGAGAGATTTTAATTTATAAGGGTAGTTTTCCTAAAAGTTTAGAGAAGAGTTTAAAATAGTAAAATATTCTTGTAATAATATTTGTTTTGACTTTTGACTACTAGAAAGTTTAAAAAATAAATTATACATAAAAAAAATAAGAAGCGACATAATTATATTATTTTATAAGGAACAAACAATATAATTTGAGATGGAGTGCGATTGCAATTTGTTTATTTTATTGCTCTCGTTCATGACACGATTTCATGACTGGTTCAATTTTTATTTTATTCTTGGGCATATCAAAACGACACATAAACGAGCATGTTATACTCCGGTAAGATATTTTACGGAACTTATGCAATCGACCCTACATCCTTTATTTGTACCCATACTTAACTATTTCTATGATTATGATGCCCATTTACGTTTTCAACCCATTATTATGCATTTTAATGATGATTATACGCCGGTTTATGATCACTCTTAACATGCCGTGAAAATGTCATTTTAATTAAATACCACGATTGACGCATATTGCGTTTCTTAATTGTGAGAAAAAAAACTTTGATGTTTTTAAGTTTAAAATTAGCGACTACGGCTAGATTCTCATTTTGTCTGTCAATGGATGACCCCGACTTCAATTAAAGCATTTATGATGTTTCATTTGTAAAGTTTATGGTTTTTATCCCTAACATCCACTCTGGCCCAGCTTGTACCTATTCCACTAACCTCCTTTCAATTTCATCTCCCCAATATTGTTGATTTTTGAGTCAAATTTTTGATTGAAAAGTCAACAAAATTTAAAGTTAGGGATAAAACTGAATGGGTAGGTGGGAGTCTATCAGGGGGTTAGTTGGGTACGAATTATCAATTTTACAAACAAAGTAACATAGGTGTCCCAAAATTCCAGAGGCACCTTTCTTTTTGTTTTTTTTAAAGAAGAGAGCACATAGGCGTGTGAACAATTTAGTTAATTTATGTAGGTTTTATCCCATGTTTAAAATGAGCCCTATTTGTGACAACTAGACTTGATTTAGTTTTATTCTTGTAATTTGCTCTCTTTTTTTAAAATTTTGGTACCACAAATTATATTACAATTTTTTTAACCAATGAGGGGAACAATATTTTTAACTAATGTTAGTGTTTTGACTTTTGAATAATTTGTTAACAATATAAATTAAGTTCATAAATGTTAGTAAAACTAAATGTTTTCATTAATTTGTGTTAAAAATGTTACTATGTCATTAACAATTTTTTCAAAACATTCTAACTAAATACGGAGTATTAAAATACTCCGTAAATACTAAACGGGCCATATGATTAAAATATACGGAGTAAACAAAGGAGATTTGAGGTATATCTGGCAAATCAGTAAGATTTCAAATGTTTTGAAGATTGATTCTGAAAGACAATAATAACATGATTTACTCTCCGTACGATACTTGGTCAAGCTACACATATCAGAGAGTCAATTCTTTATAAATACCGAATAGTATTCCGTCCCATAGTATTTGTCTACTTTCATTTTTACACACCATCCAATACACTTTTTTAATCCATTTTATCTTGTAATTTGTATATTAAAAAATTATAGAAATTATATATTAATAATCTATATGTTAAGACAAATCAAACAAGTTCACACATGACTATATTTAGGCTTACACATTGAGAGAATTTGATGAGTCAAAATACTTAGAATGAACAGTTCCAAAAGTCAAAAGTGGACAAAAACTGGAAGACGGATATTAGTACGGTTTTGGCTTTCTTAATAATAGTACAAATTCCAATATATTTAACTTTGTTTTGAATCAATTACTCTCTCCCTCTCAATTTTTAACGCCTATTTTGACTTTTTAAAATTGCCCCTCACTTAATTTTTTTAAGTTGGGTAATAGTAAGAATAGGTGGCTAGGAGTAATTACATGGGAGGGTATTTTGGAAAGTCCAAATAAATAATTATACCAAATAAGGAAACATGCATATCATTTTGAGACAGATGAAAAAGGAAAACAAGCATTAAAATTTGAGACGAAAGGAGTATATAAATATCTAATGAATGGAAGAATGTTACTATGCACACTTTAAGATTTTTGAGACTGCCACTGATTAGATGAGTATTTTCATAGAGAAATTTACCTAAATAGTACTAAAACATAGTGATTTTTCCAAATAGTATCATATGTTTTTATTTTCGAATGTAGTACCAGTAATCATTGTCCACTAATCATTGTTCAAGTAAATGTCTACCGCCACTGGACATTGTTCAAACTAAAGTCCACCAAAACTAGACATTGCTCCCGCTATAAGATATTATTGAAGTACTATTTAGAGAATATAAAATTTTTTAAGTACTATTTTGGAAAATGACTAATATTTTAATACTTTGTACTCCTTCCGTCCCAAATTATAATGCATGTTCACTATTCACATGGTCAAACTTCATTCACTTTCTTTCTCTATTTTCGTTAGCAATTTGATAAAATAAAATATTATTATCACTACTAGTTTTGTAGATCTTTTGATGTAGTGTTTTAATATGTAATTTTTATTTTTTAACTATTTACCATTTGTCATATAAAATAATTTGAAAATAATTTCAGTCAAACATCGTAAACCGAAACAGACGTTATAAAATGGGACGGAGGGAATACTATTTAGTGCAAATTTCACTATTTTCATAATGTTATGACAAGAATTTAATTAATTTTTGGACTCTCAGTCCAATTTCAAAATCAACAAAGTATTACAAGTACATAAGTAGTACATTATATATTTATCGTAGATTTTGGAAACTTAGCTTAGTTTCAAAATTTAAGAATTAGATTCTAAAAATTCAAAAAGATGATTACTTGACAAAAGATCGAATGAACAGATTCTCCTTTCAACTACCCTTATATGGAGTAGAATTTACTCTGTAATTTTTTAAATTATCAACTAATCCGATCTCATTCTAATTGTGGTTTATTGAGAGGGCTAAAAGATGAAGAACACCTTTTTGTACGAGGACTTGATCCCGGCCGGCCTTCTCCACGCATGAACAAAAAGTATTTACTGGTACAATGCATTGATGTGAGGGGGTAATTTAGCAGCTTAAAAAACCCTTAATTGCATTCAAGACTAATTGTTTTTTTTTTAGAAAATTGCGTCTGAATACCCCTTATTTTGAGAAACTAATTGTCGGGTAACTCATATTTTTAAAATATACTCTGGGGTATCCTCTATTTTGAGGAATTGACTGTTGGATAACTCACATTTTTAATATATACTCCGGAGTACCTCCAAATGTATATCAACTTACCCGTGAAAGACCTTTCGTTTCATTCGTAACCTTCGGTTAAACTGGATGGATCGTATCATTAAAGTATAAGAACCAAAGTTATTTTTGGAATTTTAAATCCCTATTTCTTAAAATTAATGGCTTAACTGGCTTTAAATCTCGGAGTATATTTTAAAAATGTGAGGTATCCAACAGTTAGTTTCTCAAAATAAAGGGTACCTAGGAACATTCTTAGCATTTACGGAGTACATCATTTAACTTATCAGTGAAAAATTCTCATTTATCCATTTCCATATCCACCAAACTGAAGTTAAGAAAACAATTAGCTAATCCTCCTCATATATTGTTTGTACATGGCCTTTTATGCTAGTATGGGTGCATGCATGGAAATTCATTCCACACATGCATCCTCATGTAGGCGTCCATAACTCCATACCCATCAAGTGCTCATACACATTTCTCGCCTTTGTCTCCCAATGAATTCATACACTTTCTTTTTTTCGGTTGTCTTAAAAAAAAATTTACATATTTTTTTCTATTCCAACAAATTTAAAAAATATCCGACCAACGTTTATTTTTCTAATTAAAATTTAATCACTCACTTTTTTACTTTTCAACACCTTCTTAAAGTACATGAAATCATATTGTCTCAATTGATTGAGGACGAATAGAGTAAGAATTTGATTTTTTAAGCATCGTGGATTGATTCTTACCATTCTACACAATTATTACTATTGTATTACTCCGTATTAAAAAAAGACTAATACTTTTAGTTAATTTGTATTACAATAGTTAGAAGGACTACTCAGTGGCGGAGCCAAAGAGGAGCAATTGACTGCAATTGCAGTCACTCCAATTTTTATATTTTAATATATATATATATATATATATATATATATATATATATATATATATATATATTTTGGTTCTGGTGAGAATGCAATCTTAGGAGAGAAATGAGAATGAATCTGGTGCTTTAGATGGTGAGATCTAAGGGTCAAAATTTCATCAAAATTAGATGCACCAAAATGGTTCGAAAATGCATCACGTCGAAATGCACCATAAACCTTCGAAAATGCACTATCTCAAAATCTGAGCGCAGGATGCAATCTGAGCCACACGATGCATCAGATCCGACGGCTAGATTTTATTCTCATTTCTCTCCACAAGGTGCATTCTCACGGGAACCGGCCCCTATATATATATATATATATATATATATATATATATATATATATATATATATATATATATATATATATATATATATATATATATATATATATATATATATATATATATATATATATATATATATATATATATATATATATAGAGAGAGAGAGAGAGAGAGAGAGAGAGAGAGAGAGAGAGAGGAAACAGAGCAGAGGGGGTCCGGTCCGTATAGTGGAGTTGTGCCTAAGTTTTTTAAACAGCAAGTACGGTATCAATGGATATTGGATAATACAGTATAATTTTTTCTCTACTAATTTGGTGTTATTTTTAATTTTTTTTTTACCAAATTAATATGAGGATTATGCTCAAATCAACACTTGTATTTTAAATTAACCGTTTTGATAAAGAAATTGTACAGAGTACATACTCAATCCGACCCTAAGTATTTATCTACTTTTGATTTTTTTTGTCAAAATTGGTAAATTTTGACTTCAAATTAAATAAAAATAATATTGGATATTGATACAAAAATAATTTTATTAGACTTATTATATCATACATTTTCAAATTTTTATTTTATTTCATTAATAACCAATATATATCTTATTTAATTATAGGTCAAATATTGAAAATAGTTGACTAAAAAAGTCAAAACTGGACAAATACTAAGAAACGGAGGTAATAATATTTTTTAAAATACTTACATTTAAATTATATGAATGTTAGATTGACATAAAATTCATTAATTTTTTTTATTGTTTTATACCCCGTATTACCTTTTTAAATAAATATTCGACTCACGAGCTCCCAGTATAGCGCACCCACTACCCCTAAATCCTGGCTCCGCCACTGGGACTACTCCATCCTTTCGGAATTGAATTAAAAAATCAGTTCTTCAAAAGAGGAGACATTGTTACATAGTGCGGAGTATTTGATATTATGAAATGAATAATAAAATAAATGCATAAAGTGAATAATAAATACATTTATTATAACCATCTCATTTAGTAGCCAAATTGATTTGTCAATCACAACAAAATGACATGGATAGGAGAGAATAGTCATTTATGGGTAGACTTTAAGGTGAAAATATAAAAGAGATAGAAATAGCATGAACCACAACGTTATCTAAAACGAAATTTGAAATGTCCCAAAAAATTAAGAGCCTAAATTTGTAACGAATGAAATATTTGTAAACGTGATTATTTCATTTCATGTGATTTATAATAAAATGAATTAAAGTGAAAAGAGGACAGTTTTGATAAGTTGAAAAAGTAATAATAAAATTAGTGAGCATAAAATCTATTACTTTAATCATTTCTTTTTCTTTTAATTTATTTACATACACATATGATTAATATGTACGGTGCTGTCCGAAAAATAAAATCTAATGAAAGAAACACGCTGCACACAAACAACAATTGTTATGCAAAAACAGGAAATCAATATTGTCCTCCAAAAATTACTAGTGACAACGGTAATTTTGGGAGCGACAATGTCCACTCAGTGCAAAACAGAACACAAAAGACACAATTCAAGCCATGGGAAACAAAGAATAGAAGAATAACTTAAACCACTAGAGTTGATAGTGTGTTAACCAAGTAATTAGTGATCATATGAACTTCCCTTGTCATTCCCAGCATATCTCAGCACCTCCTTAGCCATTGTAGAAAATGATCTTGAAGTCTCCTGCATCTCAGTTGTTCTAAGGCTGATGCCCTGCCCCGCAAACCAATGAAGTAAAGATTTAAAAGAGAAAAAAAAATCAAGAAAGTGAAGTAAAAATGCTATCTTTGATCATTTGTTGTAAAAAATATATATATATATATAGAAAGAAACAGAGTAAAGTTAAAAGTAAATGGCACCTGCAATTTCCTCAAATTTTCACCGAGCTTAGATTTTGCTGTTTCTGCAACACTATGTTCCTGCAGTGTTATGGTTTGTAGCATTCATTGGTAATTGGTCATTAAACTCACCTCATATTTTGACTTTGCACGGTTTTTACTAAGAGTGAAAATTGTGGAGGTTAAATTTATTCAGAAAAGAGAGATGTCAAGGAACCAACTCAACCAAAAGCTCAAGCTTGTAGTTGTGGCTCAGGAACAGTTATTTATATTCTAACAAGAGACAGTATCAAAATATCAACCACAGAATCCTATTGTAAAAAAGAAAACTGATAAATTTTGGGAAGCATGAAAAAAATGGACAAAGGGGTAAAATTGTAAAAATGATGATGGATGATTGCTTTGCTTGCTTACAGAAGAGTATCCATATTTTTTCTTTATTTGATCAACAGTATCTGATGCCTTATCATCTTGAGGTGGTGGTGGTGCTTCAGTTGCTTGAACCCTATCATTTTTTACCTTCATGTGCTTAAATTTCCCTGAAAAGTGAAGAAGACAATGAAAACTAAGGGTATATTTCATGCAAAGGTCCCTACAACTCAGCATAACTGACCTCTGAATGCCTCAAATGAATTTGCAAGGTTCTGTTTGTTCAGTGCTGCAACCATGGGATTTCCCTTAGGTTTCACTACTGGATCTTCAATGTCAATGTCGTCTTCAGGAGAAAGAAAAGAAAATGAAAGGTTTCCAGTCAGCACATCTATGAGAATAATAAGAGCTACAGAAAGTGTTCAACGGAATGAAATTTCACCAAGAAAGAAAGAAATGGTTTGTGTACCTACTCTTGAGTGAGATATTTTTCAAGATATAAACAAAAAGGGAAGCATGAAGAGAGGGTATTTATGGGTTATGTGAAATACCTATACCCAAGTTATCGTCATCTTCGTTCATGCTTAGCTTTTCTTCATTCTCCGTGTCTAATGGAAAATTGGAGAGCGAAAAGGTTACCGAGAATTCTTCAATACTTTCTTGTGGATCTTCAGCTGCTTGTTCAGACAGATTCTTTGCCTTATTTCCTTTGATGACAGATCCAAATATACCCTATACTCATAAAAAGCAGTATGATGGTTTTGTTTAAACGTGTGCTAACGAAAGTTTGTATGAGACGAGCCACAAGGTTTTACATTGAAAGTTGAAAGCAATACATTTCAAAAAGCTGTTTTTTTCTCTTTTTCGAATAGTATTGTTTTCAACTTTTGTAGCATTTTGCTACCATCTCATGAGAAGATCACAACTAAAACAAAATTTGGAAAAATTACCTTTTTCTTTTCCTTAGGGATGATTGGTGCTGAAACAGGCCCCTGTTCAACTGATATATCTCTATGGTAAACTTGAGATGCTGGTTCAAGAAACCTATAAAGGAAGAAGAATCAGCCAATGCAGCAAGAATACCGAAATCATTATGGAACTTATTTTCTGCTTTGACTTGAAAAAAAAAAGAATAAGAAAATGAAATAGGAACTAGGGAAGGGTGGATTGGGAAATGTTCCGCCTTGCCTGTCATTAACTAATGGAATTTGGGGGGAGAAATATAAAATTACAATGCCACCATTCAAGAATTCAAAAGACCGTTCTAACTCCTTTACCTGTAAGAATCCTTCAAGACTGAAACTGAGATGAAAAACATTTCTTGATCCCTGTCAACCTTATCGAGAAGAAATTTCCAAATTTCCTGTGAGCTTTCGACAATTCATTTACAATCGCATTGAAAATGAACCAAAGTTAATTGGGTGTACCAGTATGAGTTCTCCGCTGTTCGAAGAGCATATACAAGAGTCAGAAATTGAGTTCGCTTTTGGAGTGGGAACTCTGAGCCCTCTTATTGAAGTTTCTTTCAAAAGGGATAGCTCTGGAAGGGATCTGAAGTTTTTACAGCACAATCAGCATTTCTCAATAAACTATCTCTGTCGAAGCCCATTGAAAAGAAAATCTTACCTTATTTCAACTTTTCCATTTGAAAAGAGAAGAATAAGACGGGATTGAGGGACATCGAAAGTAGATGCCCAGCAACAAGAAGATGAATGGAATTTCTTTTTGTAGTGCACTTTTTTGATACCCTGAACATATAAATAGGCATGGAAAGACAAGGTAAATAATTCATGTTATATACTCCCACCATTCTCATATAACTGCCCATTAACCAAATGCACTTTATTCACAAATAAGTGACCAATAAAAAGAACAATTACCTGAACTGCATGGACCAAGGAGTACACATAAACAGCTTTCTCAGAACAAAGCAATACCAGTGGTACTCTTGAAGGATTAGCGTCCATGCTGTCTGACATGCTAGAAGAAGACCCTATAAAGAGAGGATAAAACTGAATGTTTATACTGCTTTATATGTCCACAAACCTAATAAGTAACTTGTAATGATACTCTTAATAAATTACCTATAATCTGCATGAACAAGGCTCTGGATGGCTTCTTAGGACGGACCGTTCCATGACTTAATACGTTCCCCGTCTCACCATCAAGTGCCAAGACAGAAGAATCTCTTGTTGCAAGCACTAGAACATTCTTCTCGAATCCATGGAGGCTACACACGTCAAACTGTGAAGAGATGATACCGGTACACAACTCACTTGCTATTTGCTTCTCGTACAATAAGCTGAGGCTCTCAAAATCAAAATGTGACACCTGTATTAAAAAACAGTTGGAACATCTGCTAAATTTACGCATTTATTTAAAAGTCATGACATCCCACTTATACTTTTAACACTTAACTCTTTTAGCTATATTTTTCATATTGAACTTGTTTGTTACTCACACACTTCAAAGATTGGCATGCAACCAATAACATGTTTTAAACCATTAGATATCTTTTACGACGATCAAAATAAATAAATAAATAAATAAATAAACAAACAAAACCAGTAGATAATACTCCCTCCGTTCTCAAAAACACTTCCTCTTTCATTTTTTCCACTTCCAACAAAACACTTCCCTTTTCTATTAAAAAACCACTTTTACCCTTACTTTTTCATACCCTACCTATCACATCATACTTTTTCTCTAATAATCTATCCATCACATCTTACTTTTACCCATCACATCAGGGGCAAAATTGGAAATCAACTATAATTTAACACTTCCTTATTTTTGCCCCAAATCCAAATGGGAAGTGTTTTTCCAAACGGAGGGAGTATATTATTCCTTCAAGAATATCCATTTCCAACATAACTTAAATGGCTCTACTCTTGAGTTTTAATATTCTCCAAATTCTTGAAATTAGCAGATTTGTCATAACACTCAAGATGATTCATAGTGAGAGAAAAAATGAAAAAGAAGGCTTACGTATCCTTGATCAGACCCAACACAGAAACTCTTTGAATTTGCGCTCACAGTAATAGAAAGTACAGCCCCATTAATCTTTACAAGCTTAAGACTTCGGATGATTTGATTGCCTCCTTTCTTTAAACCTATGATACAAAAAAAAGCAAGTCAAGGGAAAGATTAGGGAATTCATCTTTTTGAATGATTTAGGGAACATTTATATGCTAGAAACATATGCTCAACAGATCCCATATCGAGTTGCCACACGATTGTTTCATACCTTGGAATGGCAAAAAACTGTTGTCTGGGGCAAAGACCTCAGTCTTAAATTTATAAATACGAATCTGCAAAACCACATTCGTGTTAGAAGTAAGCTTCTGTGCATTAACTCTACTTGCATTAATTTTATTCATCAAGAGAAGAACTTCACCATTCCACTTTGATCACCAGCTATAAGGATATGTAAGTCGAATACAAGAGACAATGCTGTCACCGGCACCCCACTCAATGAAAAGTTGTCTTCATTCTGCATGGTTAGTATCATATCATATTAGAACCTTCATTGATATCTGAATGTTATACAGTTTATTTACCTCCATATGTTATATTATTTGTAGAATTACCAGATGGAATTTGGACCTAAGCTACTGCCAGATAAAATTTATTCACAATATGCCATAGAAAACGGGAATTCTAGATATCATTTAGGCACCTGCAATAAAGGTTTGTACCAAAAGTTCACATGATAGAGCATTACCTGCTGAGTGAGTGATACAATTGGAAGCAAGAGTGGGCACGAGACGTCCCAAAAACTTATGGCTCCATTCCTATGCCCAGTTATGTACAAGTTCTTAGCCTTTGAAAACTCAACACAGCGGGCTGAGTTAGAAATAGCTCCATCCTTTTGCCTCCCCTCAAATGGAAAAAGTGGAAATATATCCTTTGCCAAGGAATTATAGTCCTGCATTACAAGGAAACAAAGAACTACAGTTTTTTTCACTGACATTGCAGACATTATGCTCCCTCCACCCCCCAACAAAAGTCATGTTCCTCTAAAGGTACAACCTTTTATTTCTAGACATCTCAATCAAGATACAAACTCTTACAATTATGAATGCTCACTTAAGCCCCTAATACGGAGTACTTATTTCCATGAATAATTGGAGTAATTGACTAAAACCACTTGCCACCTGGTTTTACAAAAAAATTACTAAACAGTGAAAGTTGACTTCTAAAATTGGAGTGTTGGTTATTTTCGAACAAATAAATTCTTGAAACATGACTTTCTTGGCATAATAGAGCATATGACAGGTCAAAGGAAATAAATAATGTACCTCATTCCCTGACCATAACATAAAAGGGTTATCTGTTATGATCTTTGCAACTGTGATGTTAGAATCGACAAATGGCAACTTCACCAATATTTCCTTTGGTAGTGAAGGCAAGGATCTGTTCTCACATTGCAATAGGTACCTTTCTAATAAACTATCATCATATGCATAAACAACACCTGACTTCCCAAGCAAAAGGAATGTATCGTATTTCTGCTTGCTTGGTGCTTTAGAGCTTGAAATAAGCTCCATATCAGTACAAGGCTCGGGAAGATGAAGTCCCAACCTAGATGTGCGTGATTCCCAGTGCTCATTAAGTAAAACTACCTACAAAATAACCATTATTATGTGGATGGAAAATTGGTTATTACTCTGTATAATTTAGCAATAATTGTGTCCACTCCAAAAGAGCTAAAAGAGTAATTTTTACAATGTTTTAGCTTTTGGTAAATAATGGACAAAACCAGACATGGCACATTAAACTTCTCTTAGTTCTTACTTTCTATGAAGTTTTGGGTGGTAAATGCACAATGCATGAAAAGTCTAACGGGAACAACCTCACAGTTTTTATAGGGTAAGGTTGCGTGCATCTTGACCCCGTAGAGCCCAATGAAATTTGGAATATACAGAGTTTGTTATTGTTGTTGAGTACTTTAACAACAAAGACAACAACAACAATAATATATTAATAATACATACATACATACTAAAATCAAGACTACTGCAATATAGAGAAAGAAAATACTAGAGGAGCTCATATAACAGTCCTAGAAGTACTGAATGAACCTTAAAGTAAATGAGAGGTATGTTTTCTTAGCACATACTCCCTCTGCCCCAAAAAGAATCACAGCTCACTATCCAAAAATCATGAGAACTTTTTTTATTCATACGTTTGAATCAATTGTTTGATTAAATAAAATATTCATCTCACCTCTTATTTTGAAGAACTTTTGACGTGATTTTTAAATATGTTGATTTTTTTTATTTATATACAAATTTTTAAATAAAATGAATTGAAAAAACTTGAAATTTCACTTTGTTTTGCGTAATGTGGCAAACATTTTGGGATGGAGGGAGTACAAAAGATTTCATGCAAAGAACATGAACGTCTTTGAAATGAAACTCTTGACTCAAAAGTAAAATAAAACAATACTCCGTTTAGAAGAGTGAAAAGAAAAGGGAAACTCACTTGAGACAAATTCACTGTCAAATTATCAGAGAGACCCATAACATATAATCGACTAGCTTTCCCATCTGCATACGTCCACCTTAACTTGGCTATAGGGATCTTGTCTAATTTATATCCAATATTGAGTTTACAATCAGGCGCACTTGGAAAAGAAAAGGGAGACTCTTTGCTAAAATCTTGTTCACTTTTAAAATTTGAAGCAGCAGGAATGCTCCAGACAGATATATCTCCATTGCTGTATCCAACAACTAACTTAGTTCCATTAGGACATGCCCAACAAGCTGCTGTTGCTTTTTTTGCCTCATGACTTGTGAATTGCAGTGACGCTCCTCCAATTGTGAAGATGGTTTTGCTTTCTTGAAGTGCCCACAATACAATGAAACCATCTCGATAAATAATAAGTACCCTGCATCAGTATGAAGTTTCACATACATTCATGATTTGCCTATCAAGATGACGTGTTGGAGTTACGAAAAACTTATCCTAGAATTCAGCACTGAAGATACCACTTGAAAAAAACCTGCAATTTCACCTCTCATATGATGAAAAAGGCATGGTGGTCAATTCAAACTGTGACTTGGCACCAAAGTATTACATGTTAACAATATAGAAACTAATGTACACATTTGATCTGGAGAATAAATCAATGATATATGAAACTTTGCTTTCCGCAACAGAACTCCATAACTGAACAGTCAAGCACCGATATAACTTAAAAGAAAGAAGAAACTGATCAAGTGGAAATCCTACCTTTTACTTTCTGCTGTGGGTTGGGGAAGGATTTCAATTACAGCATTATCCCCAGCTTCATTTGAATTCCCTACACAAGGATTACTTCATGGTCAAATATGAGGTATTTGTATTAGGCTATCAGCGAGCTGTTTTCCAGTATTAAACTAAACTACTACACAACTAAAAGTTAAAACAGGACATTAACTTATTTGATAACTAGTTTTTATGAGTACTCTATATAAATAAAAGGCATTGTACCCACTGTGATGTTTACACATGGGAGCATCTTACCTCCTTACAAGCTTCATGCGTGCAGAATGCAACCGGAGTCTCTATTTTTTACTGCGTTATGACTTTTTTACTCTTCATTATCAAATATATAACGTGTAAAAAGAGTTTAAACAATCAAACAAAGTTTTTCTATTTATTGATGAAACCGTGAAACTTTTCTGCAAATCGAAAGAGAAAACTGAGAGAATAGAAGGGGAAATAAAGGGCCGAGCAAACAATGTTGTATACTTCCTCCGTTTTGAAGAAAAAAAAGTCCCACCTTTTATCCCATCTAAAATATCTAAAATACCCGTAAAAAAACTTCTTTATTGCGGGTAGAAATTGTTTTGAAGGTATTATAGACATTTTAGGTGGAGTAGAAATGTTTTGTGGGATGCACAAAAAATGAAGGTGGAACTGTTTTTCCGAAACGGAGGGAGTATATAAATATATATAATAAGGACAAAGCAGTATATTACGCAACCGAAAATAGATATTTGACCGCTGATGGTTTAACATCCCCAGCTGCATTTTGCGCGCGTAAGGGAGTAAAATCCACCACTTATAATATCATAGGAGTACGCCGTGGTACAAGGCCTTTTTATATTTTCATGAGTGGTCTTTTGAAGGTTATGATTTACACATAGGGATAGATTACAATCTACCCCGATTATTTTGTATACTTCATATTCAACAAGACGAGTAACTGATGTGTAAAATCAATTTATTTTAGTTAATGATAACAGAAAAAGGACTGAGGAATCTTAGAGAGAAAGGTTTCCAACATATTCTTTGCATTCATTGTCTTAATTGACAAAACATGAGCAGCATTCACTAATCCGTAGAAAATATAGACAGTATAGCTAACCCAACACCAACAACAACATTGCCTTTATCTGAAGTAACTTGGGGTTGGCTAAGGATAACTAAACAATAGAAAAAATAATAATGATGAATAATGAGATGGGGTGTCAAATTGTCGATCTCACCATGAGATGCTGTAAAAGGAATATGATATTTCATTTTCACAATGTTGCACACTTGTTTTTCTAGCTTGAAAACCCAAACGCATCCTAGCGAATCTCCCACATAACTGTGAAAGCACAAGCAAGCCATTCACCCAAAATTTGAATTACATTACTAGCATATGTCATACAAGGCGATGGTTAGTGCAGGAAGACTTACATATATGGAGTATGTTGAATAATTGTAAGAGCTGTGATATCCCTTCCTAAGTCATGAACAATTGACAAGTTCTTCTGTTCTACATCCCATACCTGTACTTAGTCATATTTAAAGAACATATTAATCTTTCCCATTCTTATCAATCTAGACAAAAGATGAACTATAAGAATGGGATTCTAATCAATGACTAGCCTCAATATGGTTATCAGCATTTAACTTGATGAGGAAGCCTTGGTTTTCCATAAACTGCAATGCAAGAAGAATCATTTATTAATTTGTAGCAATGCTCTAAGACCAATATTGCCATGAATTCACTTTAGAGTCTTTAATGGCCAAAGAGACAAAGTAGCGATAATTGAAAACAGTCTTTGATAGATTTTAATAGGACATATCAAACATATAACCATAGTTGTAAGGGCCATAGCTCTTAAGTAGAAAGCTCTAGTGGGCGAATATTTGCTACTCCAAACATGACTTTATCAAATTCACAGTATTTCAATTCGTAGTATTTCAATCATAACCATGACAATGCATTTAGCAGCGGATTGAGATGATAAATATGTTACTCCATTTCACAGATAAAATAACTACCTGCAAGAATTTGCTTGGCAATATGTGAGGAGATTCCAGTAAAGCTTGGGCACCATCTCTCCCAAACACTTTGATTCTTCCATCTCTGCAAGACAACCAAACCTTGACTGCATCAGTCTTTGCAGAACCACACAAGGAAAAAAAAACAAATCATAGGTGGTGCAGAGAAACACTGACTTGGTTGATATGGCAAGAATGTTCTGAATGGAGTCATGTGCCAACATAAGAGCTCCTTGTGGAACTCCATAATGATATACCAAACGGGGGTTTACATCCTCTGGCTTTAGGCCATCACTTTTGCCTACAGGCTACAAGACAAGTATTGTTGATAAAGCTATTTGTACTCCAACAATTTGTACCTCATTTTGTACACCGCAGGGATGTATCAATCTTTTGTGTTGGTGTAATGCTAATTTTTGTTAACGCACCAATACTTTGTGTGAATGTAAATTTTTGTTAACGCATCAACAGTTTGTGTCAGTGTGAATCATCAAAATGTTGGTGCATACCTTTGGTGTACAAATTGGGTACAAATTTTGGGATACATGTCGCATGCTCCTTGAGAGAATTGATAAATGATCATGACTGGTTTTTTTAAATGTTATTGACCCTATTACGATGTACGTAGTAGGATTTATTTATACTTTCTCAATATAATGGCACACAGTAAGTCAATGACTCCGTATTTGCTGGGGATTGAATCTTGGGGATTAGACTTTCTACCAATCAATCCAAAAGAGAAGCTCGACTAGATGATTTTTTGTAGTACCATTGACACTATTACTATACAAAGAGTAGTATTTATTGATGCATACTTTTTCAACATACTAAAACATAAAGAGTCAATCTCCCATCGCTGGATTCGAACCTGGGGGTAGGAATTATAAATTTTACCAATGGATCACCATAGGTGACCAGGATAATTTTAAGGTCAAAATAGCCCGAGTCAGAAAAACTGTGGTGTCTCACAACTGAAGTTCCAAAGAATTTGTGGGCCCATGAATATTTTTTCGTCATGTTTGAGAACAATGTTTTAGATTAACGTTAGTATTTTTGAAAAATTTTAAGGATGCAAATTAACTTTGAAACAACAAGAACTAAACATTTTTGTTAGATAAACATTGAAAATGCTAAAGTTAAACACTGAAGCGGTTGTGAAACGGGGGGTCCTTTAGGCTTTGTTTGTATGAGGGGAAGTGGGGAGAAATGAGGGGAAGGAAAAGAAATGAGAAGGAAATTGATAAAATTCCATTATTTGGTTAGTTGGGAAAAAATGTGAAGGAAATTGGAGATGAATTAAAATTAAATTGAAAACCATTTCCATCCCAATTTTGAAATTGGATGTGAGGTAAATTAATTTCTCTTCCCTCTTTTTCATCATTACTCGTCCGTTTCCCTCTCATTTTTCTCTCGTATTTTTTCTCTTTTGCTCTGCCCTTATTTTTCTTGTAAAAATATTTTTACTTAACCTTTTTATTGAATTAAGCAGTATTTATTTTATTCAATATTTTTAATTGAAATAAATTAGTTACATAGTATAGAAATATTTTTTAAAATTTGTTTTGTGATTAACATTTGAATAAGAACAATTTTACTTAGATTTAAAAAAAAACATACGTCCTCCCTCTCAATTTGAATTACAATTTCTCATTTACGAGACAAAACTCCCTATTTTTAATTTCAATTTTTTAAAAATTGGTATAAGAATAATTAGTACTCCGTACATATTACCTAAAAAACTGCATCGAAAATTTCTGCAAAATAAGAAATGATAAAAATATTTTTTATATTAAATAATCAAAATAAATTTACAAATAAAAAAAATGTTATCGAGAGTAGGTCCCAAAATAATTATAATCTAATTTGGGTTGGATGAAGTATGATTGTCATGGGTGATGAACAATTCTTCTCGATAGCAAATTCTCTCGTACTCCTTAAGCCTATGCTCATTGTATAAATTTTAGTACATAAAATGATTATATATAGTACAAAAGATAGAGATCTAAGGGCAAGGTTCCCGTGACATTGAGAATCAATGTCATTGGATGACCCGGAGGTGCTCCCCCAGTAAGCCACCCATCCCTTCGCCGATCTGAACACACCCCCCACCCTCTTCAATTGCACCCCACAAGTTGATTTTAATTTTGAAGTTTGACTCTAAAGTCAAAATCAACTTTTGGGGTGCAATTAAAGGGGATGGGGGTGTGTTAGGGTCGGGGCGGGGTGAGAGGGGTTTACCGGGGGGGTTAGGAGGTAGGAACCGTCAATTTTACAAACGAGGCACCGTACCACCTCCGGGTCATTCCATGATATTGGTTCCCAATGTCATGAGAACCTTGGTGGAGATCTAATTATAAATCTATAAGAAATACGAAGTATATGTGACAAAATTCACTCCCTCGGTCCCTAAAAGATTACCACAATTTGACTTTTTTTGTCAAACTGTGACACTATTTAACTAAAATTATGGAAAATATAGATTTTGTTACGGAGTATAATATAAATTTAGTAAAATTAAGTTTATATTAAAATATAATTTTGAATATTAAATTTTTATAATATTTAATTATTTTAGACTGTATTTAATTAATGATAAAAAGATAACATAGTTTGATAAAATAATCAAATTGTGACAATCATTAATAAACAAAAAAAGTACGAAGTATTTCATAAATGGATTTTATGACCACAAATCCACAATAGAATAACCCTTCTTTCAATGTCCATCATTGTCTTTGAAACATTGGTATTTGGACGTGTTTTTTTTTTTGTTTTGGACCTCATCCCCGTATTAGTCCCATCCATGAACAACTTAAAATTTTCAACCCCAGGGCTTGCGGCCTTGCGGGTGCGAAAATGCATCTGGCGACTTCGAAATGGGCTGGCCTAATATGCTCATGGTGGACTGGGTTATACTGCGTATTCGAAAAGGCTTTTCTGGTCCCGATGAAGCCCAAAGGCCCAATATTGCATTTTTATTTTCTTTTACTGCATTTCTGGCACTCAAACCGAAAGCCACATGGCACCAACCACATCAATCACAATGAATTAAATACGGAGTATAATCTAAAATAATCACCAAAAATAATTCCAATGTTTGACTTTTTTTATTAAGTCGTGTAACAATTTGATAGCAAATTTATTAGTTTAAATAATTAAATGTTATAAAAATTTTGATATATCTAAATTACATTTTAAAATAAATTTAATTTTATTAATTTCTTTAAGTGTTATTGACTCGATTATGATATACGGAGTAGTATTTATTCATACTTTTTCTCAATTTAATAACGCATAATAATTGACCAGTCGATCTCTCCGTCACGTAATGAATTTGGTTGAACTTCTCCATAAAACTTGGGATGTGTACTTCCAACATTTTAAATTTTTATAGTATTATCGACGCGATTACAATGTAGAATCTATTTATATTTTTCTCAGTCTAATGATTCACAAAATTTCATTGCCTATCACTAGGGAAGAAGCTCAATTTAAGATGTTTATTGTTATTCGTAATATTTATTCAAATTTATTTTTAAATAAATGTTACTTAAAAATTAGAGTATAATTGAAAATGAAATGTATAAATTTAAAAATTACATAAAAATTCTATAAGATATAAAATTATATACTCCATACCTACATTACCTATTATTTTATCAAATGTTAACAGAAACTATTTAAAAAAATAATTAAAGTTTGATCATATGAATATTTAATAAATGGTTTTTAGGAAAATAAAGAGTGAAAAGAGTGAAAAGAAAATAAAGAAAAATAAAAGTATAGGAAAAATACTTTTATAAAATAGAGAAAATTACACAAACTTGTCATTTATATATTTAAATGTTTATTTTTAAATTATTTAAAATGACTTTATTCACTTGGGAAGTGCACAAATAGCAAGTTTGTATCCAAATTATTTGTGACTCTAGCATTACTCTTTTTTTACTAAATGACTAACAAAAATATAGAAAGAAAGCGAAAGAAATTTGACTTTTTGAATAATAAACATGTAATTTGATTTCGATAATAAATCCTAAGATTAAATTTTAAAGACTCACGTCTATTATTATGAAAATATAGAAAGAAAGTGAATGAAATTTGACTTTTTGAATAATAAACATGTAATTTGATTTCGATAATAAATCCTAAGATTAAATGTTAAAGACTCACGTCTATTATTATTATACTAGTCTTTTTTAGAGAATGATCATTTTTCGAACACATTTTTCTATTTTTTCTATATTTTTATTTAGTTTTTTACTATTGTCTAAACAAATTGATATGTTTTAACTTTTAATTTGTGTGTGCATGGCTCTTTTTTTAGTGACTATTCTAATACTAGTAATTATAGTGCATAAAAAAGAAAGTAATCCAAAAGTAGCCTCATGCAAATCCTCATACGGAGTATTTTTTAAAGTGAGAGGTCTAAGAGGAAATACGTTAAAATATGAGAAAACGACTAAAATAAAAATAAACATTAAATATATGTCAAAATAAAAGTTTTATACTCCGTATCTTTGTTCATGAAATAAGAGTTAAAATGTATTTACATTCTCAATTGTGATCATGTACATTACCAAAAAAGTATAGTAAAATGTTTATGTACAATGTTACATTACCAAATACAAACTTCTATATAGGAAATAAAAATATGAAATTCTTATTTTGATATTTTTTTATGTTTTGCTCCTATTTAGGGCGATTTCTTTCAAATAATTTGGTTCTTTGCGTGCTCATGTGTAAAAGTACTTAATTGAGCCCTTTGTCCCCGAAAAATTGCTCCATAGGTTCTTCATATACAATATTTAATTGAAATTACTTTAATTTGATTAATAATTGGTGTATAATTAAAAAATAAAATTTATATATGTATATGCCACGTAGTATATCAAAAGCTGTACTCGGTACATAATACAAAGTGACATAACTTTTAATTTATCATATTAGTAAAAATGATAAAATCTGAATATATGAATAGTAAATTAATATGCAGAGATTTTTATAGGACATAATGAATTTCTTTTTCATATATTGTTGATGTAATGTAATGACTTTTTATACCTTCTGTGTATTTTACTTCATAGCATTTATTTAATTGTTCATTTATTTATACTTATAACTTTACTTTTTTTATCCCAAAAAGATCCCTAGACTACCACAACTACTATTTCGGTTTCTTGATAATTTTTGTTTGACATTTTGTGGTGAATTCGAGCAAGTAACGTACGGATCCTAATCATTTGTAATCCCCACTCAAACGGATACAGTAACCACGTGGAAATGATCACAGATCCTCTTTAATTCCACCCAATTAATCCAATCAATTTCTTATCTTTTCAACCCAGTCAAAATTCTTCCCAGCATTTCAAACTTTTCTTTTTTTGAATTGGGATAGCGTAACGCAGAAAACAGTTCGTTCGATCACCTAATAAACACGGATACGAATCCTAAAACCGCCATGATTTCACCGAGCAATATTCAATTCAAATCTCCAGTATTTCAAAATTTAAAAAAAAAAACACAGAAAATAAAAAAAAACTCGTTAAATTTGGAATCTGATCATTCCATTCCGATCAGCGGAATTAAGGCAGTCTCCATTCTAGCCAATCTCTAACAACAACTTAACTTCGGAGAAATCTCCGATTGATCATTTCGATTTCGGATCCGATTTCGAGCAAAACACATAGAGATCATGGAAACCAAACAGAGATTGAGAGTACAGCAGAGAGGAGAGTATATACATACATACATACCTTCTTATGATTAAAAGAAGCCTTCTCCACGAGCTTCTTCACGAACATCTATATATCTACGGCGGGCGAGCACGTATAGATTAGGGATGAAGACGATGAACAGATTCAAGCGAGAGAGAATGATCGCAAGTGTTTTTTTTTTATTTGCTTTGGACTTTGGTGAGAAACTGGGAATTAAGAAGAGAAGGGAGGAAATGTGGGAGAGGGATTTGCAGTTTGGATCTTTGCTTGGTGATTTGGATTTAGACAATGCCTATACGCGGGTCCCGCTGCCCCTTTGTTATTGACTCCTTATATAAATACTCACTCCGTCCTAAAAGTCCTGAAATATTCTTCACGTTTGATTTTTTTTTTGTCAAAATTTATAAACATCGAGTTGAATTTATGGATAAAATATATATTGTATTATGATATAAATTTATATTTAATTTAAAGTCAGAAATTGAAACTGGTTGATTGTAAAAAGTCAAAATTAGACAAATACGGAGTATTTAAAGACGAAGGTAGTAATATAAAACAATTTTATTAAATTTATTTTGTTGATAATTTTTAAAATTTTATTTTATTATATCAAAATATAATACTCTCTCCGTTCTTGAGTATTTATCCATTTTTGACTTTTTTGGTCAAAATTGGTGAACTTTGATCCTAAATTAAATAAAAAACACATTAGATATTGGTACAAAAAACAGTTTTGTTAGATTTATTATATCAAATATTTTCAAAATATTATTTAATCTAATTGATATACAATATATATTTTATTTAATTATAGAGCAAAAATTAAAAATAGTTAATCAAAAAAATTAAACCGGACAAAAACTCAAGAATGAAGGTAATACTATGTATTAAGTAAGAATAATAGAATATAACATTTATGTAATTTGACACGAAAAAAATCAAACTAAACAATGACAATGTTGCGATGGTGTATACTCCGTATTATTTGGACACGTGGCGAGCAGAAAAGGTTGATCGGAAGTCTACGAGAAAGAAAGGACACAGGGACAAATTTGGAACCAGTAATATGAGAACACGTGTTAAAATAGTCATTTTGCCTCAAACGGAAACTTAACTGCAATTTAGACATAAATGTGGGCCCGCCGGTCACCCGCCCTGGTACATCTGTCCTAAAGCAAAAAGATCAAAGTAGTTGAACCCGATAGATCCGATCCATATTCACTTTCAAAAGGACCGACACAAAATTGGTCTTCAGCCCAAGCCCGTTGATCTTAGAGTTGAACACGAGAACCGGAATGCCGGAGTAGTTTCATGCGCGTAACAGATGAAGATTGTACATTTATTAACCTCTTTTCACAATATTGTCAGACTAGGGTGTGGGGCACCCAGAGTGGGCATTCCACCTTTAGCGTATGAAAGTAATGTTTTTAGAAATCACTCTAAATAAAGATAAAACATTCTCTGTAGAAAAAGTACTAAAATAGATCTTCCATGTTTCTATTTCCAAAATAGAAATTCGCACTGTGGTCATGTCGATGTAATGTGACACTCTACACGTGCACATTACTTTATTTTTTGGTAATGTACTTATGTACATGACCACATCTGGTAATGTAAATGTATTTTAGAAATATCGAAAAATAAAAACTAAGCGATTCAAATATGTTTAGAAGAATAATCAAAATTTTAGATCACATACTCCTCAGTATGTTTAATTTTATTATGAATGTAAAGAAGTTTGGTGATTATTTTAGAAAAACCAAAAAGAAAGTTAAGACGATTATTTTGAGACAAAAAGAGTATATTCAAATATCTTTTTATCCTCACCCACTCATTCTCCTATTTAAGAAAACAACAAAAAATACATCTCACCCAAATTTCTGGGCCGATTCTTGTGCTTTGGGCCGGGTAAAGATTGGATTGGTTACTTTATTACCATGATACTCTCAAATCAATTACTTTCTTCGTTCTAAAAAAAAGTTCTTAGTTTGACCAAGTGTAAAAATAAGAAAGTGTTAAATTAATACTCCCTCCGTCCCTAAATAGATTACAATCTTTTTTTCTCTCTCCCCTCGATAACTTTTGTTTGTTTACGCGATTTCATTAAGTATTTGATAAAATAAAATATTCTTGTCACCTCTTGTTTTGTAGAACTTTTGACGTAGTTTTTTATAATGTAATTTTTATATCTTATTGATATACCAATTTGTAAATAAAATGATTTTAAAAAGTAAGAAATTTTACTCCGTAACCCGCAATTTGTAATCAAATTGGGGACGGAGGGAGTATATTGTTGATTTTCAATTATATTTTGGCCTTCATGTAATGTGTAAAAGTAACATGTGATACATAAATTATTAGAAAAAAGTATGATGTGATAAGTAGAGTATGAAAAACACTAAAAGAATCAGTCGATCTACCATGGAAAATTTTCGTCGCAGTTGCGAAAAAACCGTAGTAGATTCATAATCTGCGACGGACTTGCGACGCCCTTACGCCGTCGCAGATAAGGTGTCGCTAGGGATGGAAAATGATATTAATTGCTGACCTGCGACGACTCTGTGACAAGAAAAGAGATTGGGGCAATCCTTGAATATCTGGGACGGAGATGCTAAACCGTTGTAGATCTGCGACGATGAAAACACACCATAAATTTGCTACTAAACACCTGCGTCCGTCGCTGATCCGTCGCAAACGACTGCATCTCAGACCAACGGATATGATTTTCTGACATTTTGCAGTTGTTTCTTTGTTTTTTTCTCAACCATCGACAACATAACATTCATGGGGATGAGATTTATGGAAAACACATATTATAACATGACTACAAACAATTTTTTTAATATAAAAGTCAATCAAAAACTACATAACAAATACTCCGTAAAAATTAAGTTAATGTATTGTGTGCATAAACATTGAAGTGTAATATTTTCAAACTGTCTAACAAATGGCCCCTGGCTGCCCTGCTCCCCCAGTTCCACCGTCATCGTCTCTCGTGGTGGATGGTTACCACCATATAACCTTTTCAAGTCCTCTTGAATGGTGGTGAATTTGGAGGTGAGGGCATCAACCTGTTCTTAGAGGCGTTGGTTCTGCTCTTTTAGGGCCTCAATTTCAGTCTTGCTACTAGCGGAGGAGCTAGAGCGGCGATGGGTGGATGAAGACTTCAACTTTCTCATTTAACGCTCATAGCCACCGACTCCAGGCACCCGATTCAAGCGAGGGTCATACCACCGACACCTAAACAAGACACATCGTAAACTTAGACATCTTCTTTACACCCAGTCCACAGACCTGTATCAACAGCTTGCAACATGTCAAAGAATTTCTTATCGCTCGGATTTGGCTCCTCCTCAAGAATGGAGTGAACACGAGACGGGTCAACAACATCACACACTGTGTCTACATATTGTTCTCTACCCGTATGACTAAAAAGAGTTATGAATAGAAGCAGAGAAAGCAGACCTGAGATGAGTCTGGGGAATAGCAAGGAAATGCCTCTGGGCTAATAGAATCAGATGGATTCTCTGGTACACATCTGCTAACAAATAATGTGAATTCCCACCTGAAATCATCCACAGATCAGATGATAAATCAAAACTTAAGCAAAAAAAAAAACTAATCTTTACACCAAGAAAGAATTACTGCTGAAATTATTTGCTGCAGAAGAAGAAAAGGGAAAAAGATTCAAACTTTAAGCTCCAGCAGTGGAGAGAAACCTGAAAGGATGAAAGATTTTCTGGGAAAATGAGGAAAGAGTGAATGGAATTGAAGATTGTGCTTGGGAGCGTTGAGGAGTGAAATTTGATGATTCTTGAAGCTCTGATGATGACAGTGCGGTTGAAGGAGATTGCCATGCTAATCATCTTTGGGAATTTGGGAGAATCTAAAAGTATATTTTTTGTTTGACCAATGCTAGGGTACACCAAAAGTGTACCCCATTTGTACATCACCCTTTCTCCACCACGCATTTTTAATTAATTTTTATTTCTTTATTTTTTTTGATTTTCTTGCCCAATTATGTGGACAAGGAGGGGGTGGGGGACAAATGGGGTACACCAAAGGTGTACCCCTAGCATTTTTCTTTTTGTTTAGTGATGAGTGTGATGGAAAATTGATAACAGTGTAATATGTCAATGTGATCAATCATCGGCGATTCGCGGAGGCCTTCAAGTGCCGAGCGATGATAGATGACAGTATAGCGGTGGTAGTGGGATAATTATAACGTGACAATGTGGTGAGTTGGCAGTGTAAAATTTAATATTTATAATTAAATTCATACATAAAATTTAATATTTACAATTCAATTCATACAATTGGCATAAAAAATTCCTTTTCCCATTAGAATTGGTAAGTAATTAAATGGTACTGCAATATTTGTTTTAGAATTCCGTGTTATGATGTTAAATAAAATTGGTATGTAAAAAACACAATTGATAAGTAATACTAATAATTACAAGTATAAAATACGGAGTACTCTTTTCCATATACGTGATACTCTTTTAAATGCTCGATTGAATAAATAAAAAAGAAACTCTTAATATCATTTATTTACCGCACGGAAATAAATAAAAAAATCCTTTTTCACCTTAAAATTGTATGATTCGTGCAATTAGTATTAAAATTTCCTTTTCAATTCTGTGCTATTGATAGGTAATGAATTAATTGATAAGTAATACTCCGTAATTGGTAAGTAATAAACTACCCCGGAGTAATAAGTAATTAAAATTTTACCGTGTTATATGTTTTAGGATTTCGTGTTATGATCTTAAATTAAATTGGTATGTAAAAAACAATTGATAAGTAATAATAATAAAATAATCCTTTCTATCTATATCTTACTAAATAAAAATCATTTTTACTGCTAAAAAATGAGATGTAATAGATTATAGATATTAAATTATTTCATGGTAACAAACAAGTTTGCTTTACAAATTTTTAAAAATTTCTTTATCTATTACATTATTTGTATAATTTGTGGGAAAATTATCTTCGTTGCATTATTCGTATAATTTGTTTTACAAATTTTGAAAGACTTTTTTAAAGCAAAAAAGTCTTTTGAAATTTATAAAGCAAATTTGTTTAGAAGTCTTTCGAAGTTTGTAAAGCAAACAAGTTTTGTACCATACAATAATATAATCTTTACATTCTATTACATCTCATTTTTAGAAGTCTACCGAAATTTAGAAGCCTTTCGAAATTTGTAATGCAAGAATGTTTTTACCATTGAAAAATGATCTTAATTTATAAGTCTTTCCGAAATTTGTAAAGCAAAAATATTTCTTTCATTGAAAATTGATCTTGATTTAGAAGTTCTCCAAAATTTGTAAAGGAAAAATATAATTTCTACCATTGAAAAATGATCTTAATTTAGAAGCCTTCCGAAATGTGTAAAGCAAAAATATTTTGTACCAGTCAGTAATATAATCTCTATATTCTATTACATCTCATTTTTTAGCATTAAAAAATGATATTAATTTAGTAATATAAAAATGACCTATGCAGTACGGTGCAGCGCACGAGTGTAATAATAGTCTTGCTAAAGTTTTCAAGAACTAACTACAAAAGTTAAACGAGAAAGAAAATTATGGGAGGGAAGGAATAAGATGATTACATTCTCTCTTGGTGGTGTGGGGGTCCAGTGGCAGCAGTTTGTTGATCCTTATAAACAAACAACAAAAAGCTTACCAATTTTCCAGCGATGTAAAGTGTCATTAGCTTTCGTCCCCGGCCCGGCCCACTCTTTCTATTATTTTCATCCTTTTTCCTAACTCCCACCATTATACTCCTATTATTATCATTGCTCCGGCCCGGGCCCGGGCCCATTTATTCTCTCATTCTATTTTTTTTCTTTTCAATACTCATGTACTTCTTTCCTCTCCCAAAAATCTTCTTTTTATGTATTATTACGGAGTACAAGGCTTGATTGGCTTTTATTTTAATTTAATTTATAGGTTTTTGTTTCATAATTTAGTACGGAGTATATTTTATTGTAGGTGTAAAATTTAAAAATAAATTTACATTAAAATTGCATAAAAAGTTATACAAAACAAGAAATGAAAAGACTATTATGTGATAAAATGAGTAATAAAAATAAACACACATAGTGAGTTAAGTTTGACTCTGTATAGAGAATGATTTTTTTTAGTTTTATTGACTCGATTACAATATAGTATTTCTTCATATATTTTTTTTCAGCCTAATGTTGCACAAAGAATTAATGTCTCTGTCTCTTTTAGGACTCGAACCTAGGTGAAATTTCTCATGAATCTTAGGAAGTGAGCTTTCTATCGCTCAAACCGGGAGAAATTCAGAATGATTAATTAATACGGAGTAATACTCTCTTTCCATGCCATTATATATACACACAAGTATTTATATTCCCATATAACTCTGATCTTAGCTACCCTTTTTCTTCTTCTTCTTCTTCTTAACCTCTCCAAGAATAAACCCCATTGAAGGAATTGCGGCATTGGTGGTTTATTCTACCAATAAATGTAAGTTCATGTTTGCATTTTTTTTATTTTCTTTAAATCAATCCAGAGTTTTTATGCATTCATTTATGGGTTCTTTTGGGTGCATTGGGACTCAATCTCACTCATTTAATAGTACTTTCTTTACACAGAGTACAATTTTTATTCATAGTTTAATAAAATAAAATAATT
Organism: Cuscuta campestris; assembly: GCA_900332095.2. Classification (NCBI taxonomy): domain Eukaryota; kingdom Viridiplantae; phylum Streptophyta; class Magnoliopsida; order Solanales; family Convolvulaceae; genus Cuscuta; species Cuscuta campestris. The sequence continues at coordinate 2,048,147 of OOIL02003480.1, forward strand.
AAATCATACCTCATTTTATACCCTACGAAGCAGATTTAAAATGTTAAACAAGTTCTTCAAACAAGTCTATTCCTCCTTAGTGTCAACTGTCAACAATGTTTTATAACATATGGCTATCTACGATATTTTAGATAACTCGCCGATACTAATTTAAAACATGTGAAAAAAATTATCAGATAATTCTACACTAGTTTTTAGATAATTAAAACTAAAAATTGTTTCAATCAAACACAGTAAAGTGAATCCCGATACTCATTCATTTTAACCTTGAAAATCTAAAACACCTCAATGAAATCAAATTTAAAAAAACTACAAAATATATATATAAACTTTTGATGTACTTTTTAAATATATAAGTTTAACGGAGTATTATTTTGCAGTATACTAGTTTTTAAATAAAATGAATTTAAAAAAATATGAAGTTTTACTTTGTTTTGTATAAATTTAAATCATTTAGGGACGAAAAGAATTTCTGGTGTCATTTTTGGTACAAAAAAAACTACTCTGTGTTTCAGGCCTACCACAAATTCAGTGCATTCAACCTTTTCAGTCAAGTTTTATCCTATGTGCTCATACATATCTAAATCTGCAGCTTTTGTCAGACATGATCCCCCATCACATTTGTACTCCAATTCAATTGGTTTTGATTCACACTAGAAACGCTCCTTTCTCATGAAAAATCCCCTGGCACTCTTTTACACTTCAAATTTGGGAGGAAAAGAAAGAAAGTAAGAAAGAAAAAAATTATTTCTTTTCCTTCTTAATTCCTCAAACCAAACATAGTACTCCGTATTAGACTAAGATTATAGTTCAATTTACCCATTTTTGTCGCGTGGGGAAACCTCGGAATGGGTTCGCCTTTTTTTTTCCTATCACAAACACAAGATGAGAAAGGAATGAGATTCTGAGAGTCACTTCCTTTTTTTTCCCCTCCTTTTTAGTTTTTCCCTGAAAAAGCTTGAAACTGATCATGTGACATGTTGGTCTCCAAAGGGTACACATCAGATAAGTGAGTGGACGACTTTTTGGCCTTCCATTATGTTATACTCTCTGGCTGGCATGCCAGACTAACATGAACCCATTTCATTTCCATTCCTACTGAGCTCCAAATGAAAAACCAGCTTACCCATGATGAGGATGAAATAGGAATGACAAGGAGAAGAAGAAGCTCGAGCAAAGGGCAGAACGGTCAAAGTGCGGTGGCGCGTCTAATGGGCGTGGACATGTCACCTTTCTTGTTAGATTCAATGCCAACTTCAATACAGAACAAGAAGAAGAAGAAGAGTGAGAAACCAACCCCTCGTCGCGAACATCCTCAGGAGGAGGAGTTAGAGAAGTTCAAGAGAGAGTTTGAGGCATGGCAAACTGAAAAACACAACTCCTTTTGTCTCAACAATGTGGGTTCAGAAATCATGGTTCTGAGGCCTGATTTTGATGATATTGAGGCTGCCATGTGTGGGTCCCGGGCCAGCTCTCCGGGTGTTTCAGAGGAAAGAGGAGGCAATAGCATGGAGGACTTTCTTGAGGAGGTGAACAAAAGATTGAGGCGCGAATGGCGCGAAACTCAGTGCAGAGGAAGAGGAATTGAAACGCCTTACAGTGAAAAATCTCCTTATGAAGTCGAGACAAAACTCTCGCCTAGGAGCCTCATCCGTTCTTTGTCTGCTCCCATATCAAGAACGTCCTTGGGATACCTTCTCTTGGAAGAAGCAAAAAGGAAGCGAGGAGCCAGTGACAGGATTGCTTTGAGTGCTCTGGATCAAAACAAGAGAAAAGAGAAGTTCAGCCTCAAGGAAAAAGTCTCAAGCTTCAAAGCAAAACTTTTTAGTAAGAAACTTCAACCATTGGAAGGATCACATGGGAGTTGTGGGACTAACCACATTCTCAATGACTCAACAACAATGAATCTTTATGAGAGACATGTATGATTTTGAAACTTCCCCGTAATGTTTTCCTTTCATAGATTGATGATAAGAGTAAGAAGTTGACATCCGGATCGTTTATGCTCTTACCTTAAAGCTTGTTTGGTTTACACAGGAGAATTTCACAGAAGTGCCACCAAGTCCTGCATCTGTGTGCAGCAGTGTTACTGAAGAGTTGGGGTGGAGGCCGGGAGGAGATTATTCCCAGATTTCAAGCCCAGCTTCGACTCCGGATATACATCCTCTGGTTGAGAGTGACATGCCTCGCGTTTTCAGAGAAATCAGCTCTAACATAAGGGGTAAGAGTTAGTTATACTTTAACTCCTCTATAGAGTAAGGGCAAATCTTAAGTCTTTGTGTTTTAGACTTGTCAAGAATGAACTGTTTCATTTGAGCTTATTAATGGTTGATGTAGCTCAAAAACTTACATATAGGTACAGAAATTATTTATATGGAGTAATTTATCAGTTTGACCTTAATCTTGAAATATTGGTTCAGAGCTTCGGAGGCAATTGAATCAATTGGAAACTGGCGAGGCAATGACTGATGAGCGGCCTCGGGCTCCTCTTGAGGAAGAAATGATGATGGAGATTCATGACAATGCCAAAGCTTATATAAGAGATCTGCTCATTGCTTCTGGTCTCTATGATGATAAATACCCATCAAGATGGGACCCATTCGGGAAGGCCATAAGCGACCATGTTTTTGAAGGAGTAGAGAACACTTACAAGCAAAAAAAGGCAGAGGGAAATGAAGAGGAGAGGTTGAATCACAAGATGCTATGTGATTTATTGAATGAAGCAGTGCCAAATATTCTTCAAGCACCTTTGACACTGTCTAGATTCATGGAAGATGTTATTGGTACAATGTCGCGACCTCCACGGGGAAGGAAGTTACTGGATTGTGTCTGGGAAATGACTCGGGCGTACATTTACCCAGGGGCAGATCTGTCTTATTGTTCCCTTGAGGGTATGGTGGCACACGACTTGAAGTCCACCCCGTGGTTGATTGTCAGCGAGGAAGATGGGAATGCTATAGGCAAAGATGTTGAGTCTCAGATAACTGGAGATTTGATTCAAGAGATTTTAGAAGATATGAAACCACTATCTTGAAGGGAAGTGCTAGTTTGAGTTAGGCGGATTGTAAGGCTCCGTTTGGTTGGACTAATCGGCTTAAGAATAATCTGGTCGAAATATTAGTCCATGATTTTGTCATCTTCCACCAGATAACTGCATAGTTTCCTGGTTGTAGCATGGACCTGCAGCTCCCCTGCGTCTTTCATAATAATCTTGCCTGCTACTGGTTGCTTCAATATGCTGCCACTCTTCCCACCTTCCACCAGCAAGGCTCTCTCCTTCCAACATTCGAACCACCAATGACATCGTGGGGCGGTCTTCGGGTGATGCTTGGGTGCACAACAGTGCCATCTGAATCATCATCTCTACTTCTCTGATGTCATAGTCCTCCAGGTTCCTGTCCACAATGGCACTGAGCATTTTTTCTCTTTGCAGCTTCTTAACCTTCAAAATGGCATGTATACAAACATGGGTCATCCCAGAGCTGATACTACAAGAGAGACCTTAGAGCAATAAAAAAAAATCTTGCACATATTTAAATCAAGGGGAAAATCCCATTTTTATTCCCTGAAGAACAGTTCGACATTTTGTAATCTTGAAATCTTTTTCAGAGTTTGTAAATTTAGGCGCCATTTGGCTTTGATTCTGAAAGCTGATTCTGTTCATTCTGCAAATTCTCATCTCAGAATAACTAAGTGTTGCATTTGTTTTAGATTTTGAAAAGAATCGGTGGTTGTTTCTGCTTGATTCTCCAGAATCTCCAAATTCTGAAACAACTGATTCTGGAAACGGATTAGGCAAAAACAGATTTAAATCCAAATGCGCCATTAGTCTTAAGGTTCATGAGTAATTTTCAGTAATATAGAGTCCCCCCCCCCCAAGTAGCATGAGGTTGCTTAACTTACATGATCAAGCAATAAGACATCTTCCTCTTCTTCAAGACGAGAGAATTCCATTGCACGCTGACCTGTCACGAGCTCTAGAAGCATGATTCCATACCCAAAAACATCAGTCTTTTGTGATGATTTTCCAGTAGACAGATATTCAGGAGCTATGTGACCCATTGTGCCGCGTACTTGAGTCAGCACATTGGTCTGTCTAATGTCTACCAGCTTTGCCAACCCAAAATCACCAACAACGGCTTCAAAATCTTTGTCCAGCAACACATTGGCAGCCTTAACATCACGGTGAATAATTCTTGGATTACAATGTTCATGCAAGTATTCAAGTCCGCGTGCTGTCCCTAATGCCACTTTCTTTCTAGTAGGCCAGTCAAGAACAGGCTCACCAGCTTTAAACTCTGGAAATGAATCAAATCTATTTAGAAGACAACACATGAAACCCATACCTAGGGGTGAGATATCGTAAAATCTAAAAGTGATTTTCGTGGCCATCTGGACTTGGTAGCCATTTATTTGACTTATTGGTCTTATCAATCAGTTTTTTTACCAAACACAAATGTACTTGATTGCACACAAAGAATTGGTAAATTATAAAAAAAATCTAAGGTTAGAGGTACATTTTGCTGAAATTACTGCAGATAATCATTTTAGTCTTTTCTTCATACATTTTAGACAAAAAAATTTCACAATTCAGAAATTCGGAGTGGGCTGTCAATACAACCACAACAACAAACCCAGTAAAACCTCACAAAAAGTAACAACAGGAGTACCTCGTAGACGGTAAGCAACACTTAAATTCTCCATAAATGGGTAAACCAGAAGGCGCTCGGTTGGTGTGGTGCAAAATCCAATGAGACCTAAGATATTCCTGTGGAAGGCCACACTAATCATCTCAACTTCGCGCAGAAATGCAGCATCTCCACCAGGACTCTTATAGTCCGTTAGTCGTTTCACAGCAATTTTAGTATTGTCACTAAGCACCCCTTTGTATACTTTCCCAAAACCTCCCTGACCTAACACATTCTTCTCATTGAAATAGTCAGTAGCTACTTGTAATTCTGTATACACAAATCTCTTTAGTTGATCAAAGTCAATCTCACGGTCCACTTCTCCTGAAGACATGCCAAAGCCAGAAATGATCAAAAATAGAAGATAGTTATGTGGCATGTGGGTTTACAGATCTTTGGATTAGACTAACTTATCAATTGCATTCAATCTTTTTAAGTGATTTGACCCGTTGGGTCAGAATAACTTATCCACAAAATTATCAAAAATAGAAGATACGGAGTACTTCGTAGTTACAGTGCTCTGTTCAACCCCAAAATGGTTCCTACCTCTCCTAAGTCCTAACCCCCAGAAATTCCCTGCCCCTTGGAATTGCCAATTTGCTACAGTAAATCAAATCGATGACAGCCCCCTCAGTCCCTTGGATTCGCCTATTTGCTACAATAACATTGTAGCAAATAGGTTAATTCGTGGGCAAGGGATTTGTGGTGGGAGGGGGAGGGGGTAGGGGTTGGAACCACTTTAGGGTTGAATGGAGCACCGTAAGGCCCCAGGGTCATAATATGACACCCAATACCTATCTCAAAAGAAGCGTGGTCCACAAACATATTGAATAAAGCTTAATATGGATCACAATTAACACAAACCTGGAACATCTACAAAGACATCATGCCTGTAGCAATTGCATCGGTCCCTCCATAGACAAAGCAACAAGCTTCCCAGAAAAACAACGATAAACCCACAGACAATCCCCACGATCATTCCAGTTTTTGACTTTTTTGTGACATCTACAAATATTATGTAAATCAACTTGTAACTGTAAATCAACTTGTCACGGATTCAGTTTAATGTTTCTGATTGTTTTACATTTGAAGAATCAATGTAAAACATGACTTAAATGGAATTGTTTTATATTTGAAGAATCAATGTAAAACATGACTTAAATGGAAGCCACAGTTCTCTTAGTTACCTTCACGATCAGGTTCACAATGATGACTGAAATGGAAGCCACAGATCAAATGGTTCCCTGTAAAACTAGAAAACAAAAAAATCCAGCTAACTTTGTACATAGAACAACTGGAGGAGAAACACTGTTTTGTACATAGAACAATTTATTTTCCCAGGAACAAATTAATTTCATGTAAACAAACGGGGCCTAGACATCACAATAACAATAAGGTTCTAATTAAGCGCCCCATCCTTGAAGGATATGGTACGACATACTTGTAATTGTACGCTTGAAACAAATTCTCTGGTATTTGGCCAGTAAGATAGTTTGAGGCAAGTTGTCTGCAAATAACATTTCACCATAACAAAGTTTTATCTAGATAAAAGAAACAAGAAATCGTATTATCATAATATTTCAAACCGGATGAACAACTTACATGTCAGTTAAGACTGGAAGGCGTGAGAATGATTGAGGTATTGTTCCTATAAGATGGTTGTTACTCAATGACCTGTTAAATACATGGGAATATTAAAGTAAATAAAAAAGGCTACTCTGATTAAGTGACTATAGTATTGCTTACAATGATTTCAGATTTTTAAGATTGCCAAGAGAAGGCGGTATTTCTCCGGATAGTTGGTTATTTTCCAGGTTCAGCATTTCCAAACTTGCCAAATTTCCTAATTCATCAGGAATCTTACCGGTTATTCCATTTCCTTGCAAGGAACTACAATCAGGAGGTTTGCTGTTTATCAACCAATGGAGTAGTGCACAAATAGAACTAATTGATTATCATTCAGCATGATTAACATACAGTGTGTTAAGCCTCTTTAAAACCCCTAATGCTGGAGAAATCGTGCCAGAAAACCCCATATTAGACAATAATCTGCAAACAGAAGGATCTTCAAAAATCAAACACCATCAATAAGGAGAAAGTGGTTCACAAATACTCCCTCCGTCCACCTAAGATGTTCTCATTTTGACTTTTGGTGGTTTTTAAGGAGAGTTGAAAAAAGGTGAAAGTTTACCATAATACCCTTAATGAAAATGGGTGGAGTGTATTAAATGAGGTGGGTGAGGTGTAATAAATAAAGTATGTGGGGGTAGTTGTGGTATTTTAATTGTTAAAAAATGAAATGAGAACATCTATTGTGGACAAAGAAATAGGGTTATTGGGAAGATGTATGGGAGACGGAGGGAGTACCAAATTTGAAACACCATCAATAAGGAGAAAGTGGTTCACAAATACCAAATTTGAAACACCATCATATATATCACAAACAGACAAACGATGAGATTTCGCTATTACATTTTTCATAAACAAAACATTACTTACACCATGGTGACATTTTTATCATCATCGCATCTAATTTTGAACCAAGTGCATGGGTCAACTTGATTCCGGTCCCAATTAGGAAGTTGAATGTTTGATGCATTTAGAGACTCCTTCAATGCATAGAGTGCATCTCCTACAATATATTCAAGATTATTTGATACAAATACTTTCATTACACAATTGTGAAATATGACTCTTTATGGGATTCTTTGGTGGGTGGGTGGCGGGGGTACCTTGGGCATCAGGCGACACAAATGACCACAAGCATGCCAAAGTTAGTATTGCAAAGAATAGCTTCATATCTCCAAACACCACATTTGTCATTTTAAAGCTTTTAAGCAGTAAATTCTGTTTTACATGGACAATAGCATAAAAATAAAAGCTATGTCAGTGCCACCAATCAAGGAACACTATGTAATATGGAGTACAAAACAACAATAGTAACCGATGCTTCATATCACGCTTTATTTTCAATGCTGCCTAAAGCATAAGCAGCATGACCCAAGACAAACTGAAAGTCAAAGAGCCAAAGTCCATAATGAAACCATCTCATGGTGAGATAGCTATAGCTTTTTGGTAAAAAAAAAACTAATGCATCATAGCATAAAAATAAAAACAAACGTATTGTTTTGTTAAGCTAAGGGAATGAGAACATGTATAGATCCAAAAGTACTCCAAATATATGTATCTCTTCACGCGGAAATAAATTATACGTTACATTTTCAAACCAATAACACCAAGACATTTCCATTTAGTACAAACTCATACAGGAGGTTGCCATGTTCCTGGTCTAAACGATTCTCCCAATCCAGATGGCTCTGAAGATTTGGTTTCATCCTCTGCATTAGATGGTTCTGTAGCTGCCTCACCTGCATAGGCATCTGCGAATTGCCTGGTATAACTTTTTAAGTCTGGACCAGCAAGTTTACTAACTCTTGTTGTCTTGAACTTCCCCTCCTTGGCTAGCCTTTCCTCTTCCTCCTTCAAACGAGCAACATTAAGTTTAAGAAGCTCCCTTCTAGCCTCCAGCTCAGCCATCTCCTCAGAAGTAGGAGCATTTTTCCGTTGTCCATTCAACCAGCATATCCATTCAACTGGGATGGAGGTTGGATCATGCTCCCCTTTAAATACCACCAATCGTTTCTCTTTCATGAAACCATCAATCTCCTCCCTTCTGGTAAAGTATCGATTCCCTGTTTTATCGACTCCTACAAAACTCCTGTTGCTCAACATCCCCACCAACTTCGCCCATATCCTCGACATGCTCTACACTCCCCTCTAACAAAAGCAGTGAATGAAAAAACAAAAAATGTATTTATTTTTACATCCAAATGCATTACTTTCGTGCAGAAACAAAAGCAAACAAATACATAAATGTCCTTCACACGTTCGTGTGGTCTCCTAAGTCCTAAGAGACCTACACATTCTGAATGAACACTAAGACCGACGTCTAGAATTCCAGTTTTAGCACGCTATGTCTCAGCAAATGATTTAACAATACTGATATGCTAGCTTTTTTCCTTCAAATTTTTAGCAGACCCACACAAAATGCATACTAAGTGCATCCATAATCAGATTTCTCCAAAGATTCAAAATTCATGAGCTCCGAAATTCTAAGCAGTTCTACCAAAGAAAACAGCAAATGCATTAAAAAAAGAAAGAACTTAGGGTGTGTTTGGTGAGCAAACAAGATATGGATTTTGATATCTCCAAATATCAAAATTCTTTTTAGGTGTTTGGTGAAGCCAAAAAAGATATTGAATTTGATATCTCCAAATATCATAAATCCTTCAAATGGAGGGTTTCGATATCTCCCGAAATTGGGAGATATCAATATAGGGGTTTGATATCTCTCTCAACCATTGATCATTCTCTGTCACCGGCTACCATTGTCACCACCAACCACCTTGGTTGCTGGTCACTCCGGCTTATCACTAATTAAATCATGATTTTAAATCTCTCTAAACAAATTCGTTTCAGATTTCAAAACTCATATCATTTCTCCTAGATTTCATTACTCATATATTATCATTTCTCCAAAACTCACCAAACGGGCCATTAAAGCAACCCATCTCAGTTCATATGTCGCTAACCCACAATACCAATAAATAATTTCACCAACTCAAGAACGAATTTCTTCCCTACTCTTTCAGGATCAAATTCCATTCTTAAATCCACACAGAAGTGGAAAACAGATTCGGGAAATCACAAATTCCAGGAATAAACCAACCCAGAAGAATTTTAAAAATTGAAATTTGAAGAAGAAAAAAAAATGGGGACGCAGTAATAATCAGAGTATGAATATGAATGTAAAAAGCAAGGTGAAAGATATACATACCGCCAAGATTGAGATCAAAATCCTTCTTTGTGGTGTTGCTTGACAATATATGGAATTTGAATTGTTGGAAAATGAAAGGCAAATCTTCTCAAGAAATGGGAATGCAGGAGATTATGGGAATTTGGAGTACACTTTTTGGTGTACCCCTAGCATTGCTTTTTTTTTATCATTCGTACAAAATATTTTTTAAGGTCAAAACAATATTACTCCGTAATATATATAAAAATAGTGAACATAAGTCATTTCCCAATGTAGGATTTAAACTTTTTTACTCCCTCCGTCCTATAATGATCTTCCTAGAGCACTATTCCAACTTCACGGGAATTTATATTTATTTGTGTTTTTTTATGGCCTATATGATAAAATAAAATATTCTTGTCACCACTTGCGTGTTGACAATAAAGTATTCCCTAAATAAGACTTAATAGAACTTAATAATGACTAGTGAGAAGAATAATGTTCAAGTGATGCTGGACATTTAGTTGAATAATGACTAATAAATAATGACCAATAGTCATACATTGGAAAATAAAAACATATGATCCTATATTAAGAAAGTCATTATCTTTTAGTCATATTTAGGTAAATTACTCTAAACAATACTTGAGACAGGATAGTTTGGGTAGGACTAGTCCAAATTTGGTCTGATCTTTATTTTTGATATGTAAATTTTGTAATTTTTGATCTTTAAAAAAAACTAACTTTTGATTATTTAATTTAATTTATTTATATACTTTGTTGATTTATAATAATTAATAACTACGTATGCAATATGAACTTTATTACTTCTCATGTCCTTAAGATTACATAGTTTGATTTTTTTGGTCAAATTTTGGCATATTTTAGCCACGAATTAAATATAGTTTAAAATAAGTTTTAAATACTTCGTATAAAAAAAGTTTGATAATTCAAAACTATATTTTAAAATAAACCCAACTTTTTTTAAAATTTACATTATAACTAAATATTTTTTTCATAATTCACAATCAAAAAGTGTCACAGTTTCACCAAAAAAAGTCAAACTGTAAAAATTTTTTTAGAGATAGAGAGAGTATAGAGGGTAGAAATTTGATGGAATCGGCTAAAAAATCAGTTTTGATGTACATGTTATATAATATGGGAATTTTTATTATGTTATCAATTTTATTATGCACTTTTTTTAGTTATTGTGTATGTTGCTTTTGTGTTCTAAATGTGTTTTGGCATTCATGTTGAACCAAGTAATATCATGGAATTGTGTTTCCATTAGTGATGGTGCATGTTTCCGGCGTTTTTGTGTTTATGTTGCAGCGTGAGGATGCATTGTGCATTATGTGTGACGGACTTAATATGTTCATCATGCATTACCAATCGTCCATGTACTTTGTTCTTGTTGCAAAGGCGTTGCAACCATGTGACGAACTTTATGTTCATTGAAATTATTAGTCATGCCGATTGTCTTAACATTATGTTTTGTTAATGTCGCAACCTTGCAACAAATGGTGAAGCTTATCGCAAACATGGAAACAAAGACAAATATTTCCCATCACAAGTCCATCGCAACATATATAGTCAATTACGACACCAAACACAAGTCTTCCACAAGAAATGTTCATCGCATAACTAGGTGTTGGATTTGTGGATCCATAGTTGGAGAAGAAAAAGAAAATGTATGAATAGAGAAGAAGAAGATGAGTGTAATGTATTCAGTTGAATTCTCTCCTTCCTCCTCCTAAAGGAGGAATATAAATAAGGGTTGAATCAGGGCTAGGACTCAAGATTAATAAGCCGATCCAACAAATTGGATCACCATAAATAAGTAATTAGTATACGACTAATGTGTTGGTCCAACAGACTGGATCGCCTTGACTAATATTATACAAAGACCGGATACCCCATATCCAGGGTATCCATCATCACTAGGCATGTTTGTGGTCAAAGTATGGTTGGAACAGATAACTAGAAATTGTCTTGAATATATTTTTTTAATTTTCATATACAATTAGGATAAGGACTCCTGAATACCAAATGGAATAATAATAAATAAATCCCGGTAGATCTTTGTTCTTCCCATTAGGTCTCTAGCTCCAAATGCTGTATGTCCTTTCCCAAATTTTGCAGAGACTTTGCTCATCCGCGTCACAAGATGTTTGACGGGATCATGTTGCAAAATCTTTTTTAAAACGAAAAATTTAAAGTCTAAACAAAAATAACCTCTTTTAATAAATAGAGGTTTTTACTTTGTCAAACTTTTACAAAATATGAATATCTATTTTGCCAACAGATTAACAAAGAATTTAGAACTAAGCGATACAATAAATCTCAAGTCCCCTAGTACAAGATCTTTAGTCATATCAATCATAGATGTCTTACCTCAATTAGCAATACAATGTAAGAGCCCGAATATAATCTACTTGCAACTTGATGGTAATCTGTGGTCTATCTAGGGTCAACTCAGTATAAAATGAATCTTTTTGTTCATAAGTGTATAAAAAATGTACGTGATATTTACGATTTTTAACTAAAAATATTTTTAATTAAATTTATTTTAAAATTGGTGTGAAATTGAAAATACTTTATAAAATTTAAATATTCAAAATATTTAAAAAAAATTCTACAAAATAAAATATGGCATGAGTATGATTTTATCAAATGAGTAACGAAAAAAGAAATGACACACCGAAAATAGGAGTAAAATATAGCCCTTATCTCCAAAATAGGGGTAACATATGAAAGTCATATTTTAACTATTTTGGTTCTTTTTAATGTTTTATTTTCATTTTAATCTTTCTCCATAACAAAATAGATAAAAACGTAAATAAAAAAAGTTTGATTATATAAATAATGAATGAGAAGTTCATTTTCGAAAGGAATGAAAGTATCAATAAATGAACATGAGCTCCTATGTAGTAGGTACACACCTCCAATTATAGTAAAATTTACACTAAATATTACTAAAATATGTCTTTACCCAAAGTATTGTCTAAATTTTTTATTCTCAAAATATACTTGAACAATATCCAGTGGCATAAATAATATCCAATATCAGTGAACATTTACTTTGAACAATATCCAATGTCTAGTAGACATGGAACAACATACCTACATTAAGATATTAAAACATATGGTACTACATTGAGAAAATATCTTTTAGTACATAAATTTCACTCAATTACATTGGCTCAAACAAAGGTGCAGGCTTTCGGATATGTTTGGATGAGAAAAGAAAATAAAAGGAAAGAAAATGAGGAGAAAGAAAATAGAGAGAAAAGAAAATGAGGAGAAATTAGAAGGAAAATAATTGGTGTTTGGATAGATAGAAAATAAAGAGAAAATAAGATGGAAAATCTTCTCCTCTCCTTGTGCAATTTTCTTTTCGGTTCCAGGGGAAAAAATTTGAAGTGAAAAGTCATTCTCACTTTCTTTCTTCCTCCCATTTTCTTTTCTTTCCAAACAAGAGAATTTATATTGGGATTTGTGTTTTCTCTTCCTCCATTTTCTTTCTCTCCATTTTCTATCCTTCCAAACAAAGGCTTAATTTTCATGTAATTTCACTTGAGATGAGTACATAGGTTGATGAAGAAATGACAATGGGATAAGACAATCGAGAAGGTCACGAGATTGAAAAAGTGCAAGTACGATGATGGTAAAAAAGACATTTTATAACCGGGCCGGCCGGGGAATCAAATAACCACAAAATCACATAAGTACTATTGTACCAGGCCCATGTAGAATATAACAACTCAGTGTGTACATATATATATATATCTATATGCCTTAATTGTCAGTGTTCGTATTCTCAAGAAGAAATCAAATTACCCAACCAATCATTGTTTAATTTGGATAACAGAGGAGCCAAGTTGGAAACTAATAAAAGAAAGGAGCTTTATTATTAGGAGATCAAAGAAAATAACAGAGTGAAAAATGGGTGGATTTTAAACGAGTTATTATACCTCCTCTTTATATTTAATTTTCATTTGTTCCTTTTGAGAAAGAAATATTATGTGGTAGGTAAATTTTTCTCGAATAATGCTAGAGGTTCATCAAAGTGTATCTTATTTATGCACCATCATTCTTCTTATCACACATTCTTTATCCATCCTCTAATCTTCTTATCCACACCCAAATCTGTGTGATGGAAGAGTGTGGCGTACACTTGTAGTATACTTTTGGTGTGCCACTAGCATTTTTTCTCTGTAAATTTGGTGTGCCATTAGCATTTATTCTCGAGAAGAAAATCAAATTACCCAACCAATCACATTGTTTAATTTGGATAACTGAGGAGCCAATAAGTTGGAAACTAATACTCCCTCCGTTTCTTAAAACTCTTCCTCTTTCATTTTTTTATTTTTCTTAAAACACTTCCCTTTTCTATTAAAAAACCACTTTTACCCCTACTTTTTCATACCCTACCTATCACATCATACTTTTTCACTAACAACTAAACTATCACATCTTACTTTTACCCATCACATCAAGGGCAAAATTGGAAAGTCAACTACAATTTAACACTTCCTTATTTTCCCCCAAAGTCAAAAGAGGAACTCTTTTGAGAAACGGAGGTAGTAAAAGAAAGGAGCTTTATTATATCAGGAGACCAAAGAAAATAAGAGATAAAAAATGGGTGGATTTTAATCGAGATATTATACCTCCTCTTTATATTTAATTTTCATTTGTTCCATTCGAGAAAAAATATTATGTGGTAGGTATTTTTTTCTCAAATAATGTTAGAAGTACACCAAAGAAGAGGATGCACATCGTCAATGTCAGATCGGAACTTGATAGAGAAAATAAATTGGTATATAAGCCCTTGAATTGAACTTAAGTAATCGATGGAATTCGATCTCTTAAATATGATTCAATCAAGTGTCTTATAGCTCAATTCAATCACTCAAACCCCATCATAAATTCTATCTGAAATGAATGATTTTGTGTTTGATTCAAAGGAGGATGGAGGGGGAAGTAATGAACCTTGGTATATAAAATGAAATATTTGCACTAAATAGCACTAAAATTTAAGTCATTTCTTTAAATAGCACTTAAATTATTTTATTCCCTAAATAACACTTAATAATATTCATAATGTCTAGTGATGATGAATATTTACTTGAATAATGATTAATGCATAATGACTAAAAGTGCTACATTTGAAAGAAAAACACATATGGTGCTAATTAGAGAAAATCATTATGTTTTAGTGCTATTTAAGTAAATTCCTCTATATAAATACCATAAAATTTTAGATTTTATAAAATAGAAAAGATTCACTTATAAGCTTTTTTGTCTCCTTGCATCTCTTTCCCTAAACCAAACAAACCCTTACGGGTGAGACTACCTTTATGCTCTGCTGAAGGCGCATGTCTGATGTGCCCAATGAAATACTCCCAATGAAACGTCAAAAAAAAAAAAACAGTATGCATATACTTCATTAGGAGAACTTCTTTCCCCTAGGATGAAACTCCATTATAATTTTGAAAATATAATCCTTCCATCACAAAATAAATTTTACTTTTAGATTCTTATGAAATTTAATAGAAATTGAAATTCATGGTTGTGATTTAAATATGAGAAAAAAATAATATGAAATGTCTAAAATGTAAGTTTATTTTAGTTGGAGGTGGCAACAATATTTGAATTTAACTTTAGCATTTTGAGAAGACTATCAAACGATAATTTTAACTAGCGTTATTTTTTACCATTATTTTTTTATTCAAAGCCATAACACTAATCGAAAACATAATTCTCACGCAAAAACTATATCTACAAAGTTATATGTTTAGTCGATATAGCAGCAATTCATAACTTGTTTATTAAATGAGAAATTTACCTAAATACTACTAAAACATAGTGACTTTCTCAATATAATATCATACTCCCTCCGTCCCCCAATTTTTGTCCACTTTTAACTTTTGGAACTGTTCATCTAAGTACTTTGACTCATCAAATTCTCTCAATGTGTAAACCTAAATATAGTCATGTGTGATCTTGTTTGATTTGTCTTAACATATAGATTATTAATATATAATTTTTATAATTTTTTAATATACAAATTACAAGATAAAATGGATTAAAGAAGTGCATTGGATGGTGTGTAAAAATGAAAGTGGACAAAAACTGGGGGACAGAGGGAGTATGTTTTATTTCTCAATGTAGTACCACTGTTCAATATCCACTAAGCTAGTCATTGTTCAAGTACATGTTCAGTGCTACTAGACATTATTCAAACTAAATGTCCGCCATCAATGGACATTGTTTCTGCCATTAGACATTATCTAAGTACTATGCTGAGAATAAAAAAGTTTAAATACTACGTTGAGAAATGACATATATTTTAGTATCATTTAGTATATATTTCACTTTTTTAAAAATAATAATCAATGCTCCTTGGCTTATTAATACGGAGTAGTTCTTAGGATTAAAATTAACAATCTCAGATCACAACTAACATATACTCCGTAGTTTAGGCTCAATAATAAACAGAATAAATACTCCCTCTATTTAGAAATGTTCTTCTCATTTAATTTTTCACGATCTCCAATATTGTACTTTGATCATTAATGTCTATATTTATGCATAGACATATTTTGTAAAAATTTAATGTTTCAAAACTACGTCTCATTAAAAACATATTGATATTAGATTTATATCATAATACGATATATTTTTCGACATATGGTAGTATAAAGAGAAACCACTTAAATATCTGTTTGGACCATCAAATAGAAAGCATTATTAATTTTCTGTTTTGTGAAGTACTACTACGTGTAGTGAAGGAGTAACATTTAATGCACTGTTGACATTTATATGTACAAACAAACATAGACTACAATAAATTCACACGTAACAACCTCATTTAAAAATAAAAATAAAAATCTGTCTTCTATTCCAAGAAAAAAAAGAATTACCAATTTAATTTTTTTCAAAAATTAAAAAAAAAAATGAAATGTTGAAAAGTTAAAAACATATGATTAAAATACCCTGATGAGTATTAAACAAAAGTCCACCAATAATCAAATAATTAATTGTACAAATAATGTGAAATTAAATATCTACCGCACGTACAAAGGTACTAGGGGTTGTAGAAGCGGTCACCGCATCTGCATTTCCAACCAAGCGGCTTGTAATTGGAGTACCTGGGCAGGTCAAAGTAGTCAACGGGCAAGACTCGGGCTGCCCCACCGGGCCGAGCTCGGCCGTGACTCGGCAGCGTGGGCACCTGCGCCGCCATGCACGGGTGGCACTGGTTACACTTGTTGTGACAGCTCGGCGGCGTTGAACCCAATCTTGTTTTCTCTTCAACTACCAGCATATCCTAATTAATTAATTAACAATTAATTAACAATTAATAAGTACTCCCCAAATGAATTATAACAATAATAATAATGATAAATAATCCCCAAAAATAATAAGAATAATAAAGAGGGATGAAATGTTATATTACCGGCCGGGTGGAGGATAGGGAATGGTGGTGGTTGATATTTAGGCAATGGGAAGGTGAAAGAAGATGAAAGAGGAGAGGGATAAAAAGGGGAAAGAAAAAGAGGGGAGAAGTGGAGGAGAGTGAAGAAGTAGCCATGGCTGCATTTTTTGTGGTATATTTATAATAATAATAAAATGATATGATGATGATGAGGGTGATTGATGAAATTCTTCTTCATATGAACACAAGGCAAATTCAAGCAAGCTAGCTTTAGCGTCTATATATAGGATATATATAGGAGCAGCTATAGCTAATAATATGGAGTAGCTATAGCTAGTAGCTAGGTAGCTAGGGGTTAGAGTATAGGTAGTGAAATTAAAGAAGCTAATTAAGTAGGCATGACTAAGAACAATTCATCATAGAGACACTTAAAAATACTCGAGTTGCGTAGGTCAGGTGATCAATAAGAAGTGTAAAAGGACGTTATTTGTGGTCATGTTTGATTCCCGACGAAGGTAGTGTGGTACGTTTATGCTTAGCATTTGGTCTTTGCTTGTGCCGACCGGGATTGGAAGCTCACTCATTAGAAATACTTTATATTGTCTTCAGAGTAAAAGGGAGAGCCTTAAGTGTGAATTCAGACAAGGGACTGGTATCTAGCCCAATGAAAACTCAGAGCCCAAACAGAGGCCCAATAACACAACAGAACTAAAAGATCGGATTAAATGTTATTAGCATTACACCGAAAACTCAACACTAGACCGAGGACGAGTTAGAACACGGGTCATCCATAGCATGGCCCATTGTTGGAGGTCCTCTACTCGGCGGCAAACCACACAAGGATCGGGGACTTATAAGAATTTACAGTTACACATTTGCGATTTCTACACAATGATGTCCAATTCATCACCCCTACTTATGGACAACATATACTTGTATAATGCATCTATATAGTAAGAAACTAAGCAATGACACACAATAACATAGTTACGAGCAATCTAGCATTTAATCTCATATTTCTCAGAAGCTTGTTCTTAGCTCTCTTTCTAATCTCTAGTCTACTCGATCTAGACTCGAGTTGCTAAAACCCATCAGTTATTAATTAGTAAACTACTCCAACTTATGGATAGTGATCAATATTGTTATATTTATGTATCACTGATGTGACAATTCACTTATTATTGTTTTTGTTATTAGATAATTTAATAATTAGATTGTATAGTTTACTTAATTAAATTATATGATTTAGTTAATTAGATATGGTTTATTTTGATTGTATTTTTGTATAATATAATGTCTTTATTGGATAGATTGTTGTTGTAGTTTTACTGATATTTCTAAATCTGCATTATTTGGCTAAGTTCATCTCATTCATAATAAATATCTAATTATACCCTTAAGGTAGTTTAGCAACACCTTATTTCTAGATAATGATGTACGGAGTATAATAATTTTCTAACCAACCATGCATAATGCATTGATGAAGTTTAGTCACATAAGAAAATGGAAAGAGTAATATTAATTCGAGATCAAAATGGGACTCCTTCCAATCACATTACACTCAAAATGCTCCATAGAATTCTAAGAAGAGGATGACACTCAAAATGCTTGACCTGGATAGTATACCTACCTGAGAAGAGGTAAATGAAGTTCTGATTTCAAGAGAACAATAAAAAATGAGATCTGTCTCTAGTCCAGCAAAGGATGATTATGCAGAACATAAGTCACCTCACACTTGCCTACGCTAAGAGTACTCGAACCCGGCCATTACGCAATTTCCCACCCCCTATATTGACCACTTGAACAACGCTCTTCGGGCGCTCCATAGAATTTAAGAATCGAATGGTGGCTCGGGTAATCATTCATAAAGATATTTGTAATACTTGTTTTGCACCGAAAACAAAACAAACATATTATTTTTTAAAAAAAAAGAAAGAAAACAAACCAATTAATATTGAATAATATCAAATTGTATCGTTGTTCAGAATTGGTCGGACAATTATCTATTCATGTTGACCACTCTAATAACCTACTCCCTCCGTCCGGAAATATTCTTCCCGTGTTGACTTGGCACGCTTATTAAGAAATAGTAAAAAAATGCCAAATTTTCAAAAATGCACATACTATAAACTTTTAAATATTCTTTTCTATTAAAAAAGCAAAAAAAAAGTAGATTAGTGATAAAATGGAAGAGTATTATTAAAATTTATCCCTAAAAAGCATACTAAAAAAGGAAATGAGAAGAATATTTTCGGACGGATCAAAAAGGAAACTGGGAAGAATATTTCTGGACGGAGGAAGTATCTACAAGGAACAAATGGTGGCAATTTAAACGGAATATGATGATATACATGTGAAATTGTCAAAGACATATTATTGGTTTTGGCATAGAGTTTGTTGTACCCTTTTTGCCCCTCCCCAAGCCAATTAATTAAGCTCCACTACTATACACCTATGTGGGATTAGAATTACTTTAGAATCTCAGTTGAAACTCGAATCAAGCCAAGCAAATGGATGGATGGGAGGAGTACAAGTACTATACAATAATGATTTTTTTTTATGAAAAAGTTTTTATTAATTAAATTGCACAGAAAAAGAAGAGTGAAAAGAACAAAGGAGTGGGGGGGGGGGGGGGGGGGGGGGGG
>OOIL02003480.1:2079818-2150248 GCA_900332095.2 Cuscuta campestris
TTGTAATAAGTAAGGTATTTTCATAAATCAGTCATCAATAAATTTTAATTACTTATGTGGTTCTCTATAATTGATATTTATTCTCAATATGATTCTTTGTAAATAATGTTACTCAAATCATGATTTATTGGGAGATATTTTAGTATTTTGATCATCAAAATTTAAAGTATATTCTTGAAATAATCATTTATGAATTAATTTATGAAATTAATTGACTAAATGTAAAATTTAAAAAAAACATTAACTATAAATAATTTATGAATTATTTAATACTTAAAAAAATCTTTTAAATTTCAAATCAAACACACATCTTTAATTAGAAAAACCATTTTGGGATAGCACTTCATTATAAATGATTATTTTAAGAATTAATTCTAAATTTAATGGATAAAAAATACCCTTAATTAATCCTCATTTGAGTAACATTATTTACGAAGGACTATCTTGGGAATAAATCTTAATTATAGAGGACCATGTAGGTAATTAAAACTTATTGAGGACTGATTTGGGAAAAAACCTTATTACAAAGGACTATTTTAGGAATAAATCTCAATTATAGAGGACCACGTAGGTAATTAAAACTTATTGAGGACTAATTTGGAAAAATCCCTTATTACAAAGGACTATTTTGGGAATTTACTCTTTTTATTTTGAAAATAGAGTAATTTGAGAAAATACTAAATTAAAAAGGATCATTTAAAAAATTTAGTATAAATTTTGACATCATTTTAATGCTTCTTTCGTTTGTTAGTCTAAATATTAAATTGAACATTATTTTCAAATAGCAAGTATTTTCTCAAAATAGATTTGACACATACATAAAAAGAGTTTAAACAAAGTTATTATCAATTATTTGAAAACTAAATAAAAATTATTAAAAACAAGAGATGGGATTATTATACGAAGTATTGTTTTAATAAACGATTAATTATATATATATATATATATATATATATATATATATATATATGTATGTATGTATGTATGTATGTATATTTTGACTACTAAATGGTAATTAAAAAGCTAATATGGAGACGGAGGGAATATTACGGGCTTGTTTGAAAATAACGTTAGAGATTAACGTTAGCGTTTTTTATAAAATTTTAACGGTGCAAATTATTTTGAAAACGATCATTTCAAAACGGTAAAGCCAATCTCTAACGCTAACCCGAAACAGGACCTACATTTCATAGTTTTATTTTATTCTTGCACATAACTTTGTTGAGTTTGATAAGCTCACAATAATTGTAGATTGTGAATTTAATCTTTATTCGCAAATAATCTTTACTACCCTCCATCATTTTAAACGTTTTGAAATCCCCTAATTCCCTCTAAATTCATTATTAGTGTAAACAATAAAATTATTTTAATTTGGTGTATTGTATCATGGACACCTAACAAAATGGCCAGGTGCACGAGGAAAACTAAGTAAGGTATAAACGTAAATTAATCAATAAATTAATTACTTAAATAAATAATTAAATATAATTAATTACATGAGTTTCCGTGTGACTATATAACAGATTTCACTTTCTGTGGAAAAATGTGACTCCAACCAACAAAAGCGTTTCCATGAAGACTCGCCTCTAATCAGGCACAAGCACCATTTCCCACCACCATTTTTTCCTCTACATAAAAATGTATATTTTTTTAAAAGTATAATTAATTAATTATCATAGCAAATATCTGCCCTGTTTTTTTTCAAACCAGACACGCCTTTTCTCGTTTTCCTGCAACAGAAGAAGAATCCTTCTTTTTCTTTTTCACCTCTTCTTGTTTTTTTTCTCTTCTTCCCTTCTATTTTTTCTTTTTCTTTTTATTTATAGTGCTAGTAATAGAAATAATAATATTAATATTATTGTTATTGATAATAAATATATAAATAAATAAACAAAATCTGCACCCCCACCATCCACCGATCAGAGCTCACCAAAGGGGTGACTACTTCCTTCATTTCTGCCGGAGAAACCGGTGCTTTTTCCTTCTCTAGTTCACAGATCCAAAAGGTGGCCACGCTTTCTTCACTTCTCCAGGGACTGGGTATTTCTTAAATTTTATTTTTTTTATATATATATTACTATCCTGTATAAATTTCTTCAAGATTGAAAATGAACCTGTGCTGTTCTTTTTCCTCAAAGTGAACTAAAAAGCTTCCAAATTGTAATTTTTTTCAATTCCCTTCACAAGTTGAGCAGAAAGATTTGATCTTTCGGGTGCCAATTGTTTCTTGTGAGCATTCTTCATTTCTGGGTCCAATCTATGAGTTACATGCCTCTCTGTTGAGGTTTGTGATTTCTTGGGTGCCTTTGATTTGGTTCTATGATTTTTTTTTCTTTTCAGACTGAAAAATTTTATGAGTCATTCACATTTTATCCATTTTCTGGCCTTGTTTCTAGGATGCTCTGTGTTCTTTGCTTCACAAAGTGTCAAAAACTGGAGCTTTACATGCCCCATATAGTCAAAGAAGTTTTGAATTGAAATTACTACCCTCTTCCTGAATAGAATTTGAACTTAATTTGGACATTTATTTAGTGTAAATGGAAGGTTGGAAAGATGTATACTTTTTCAATTGATTTCAGAATAGCTTTTGTCTGTGATACATAAGAGGAAAAAAAAGAAGAAGAAAATAATGGTATAAATTTCTCCATCAATTCCCTTGGATGGTTTCAGTTTAGTGAGCATTTCTTTCTCCCTTTTTGGGTGTCATTTTGGCCTGAAACAAGCAAAACACATTCAGGGTCTCTTTCATACACACGGTTTGTGGTAACATCCATTTGACACACACAAATGGCCTTAGTTGTGTGTTCTTGAAGTGAAAATCTCTTTATCTCTATTAAAGCAGAAGAAGAAGGCCAAGAGTCAAGAATGGAGGACGAGAGCAACTTTAGGCACTGGGCTGATTTGATACCGGATGCCCTTGGGTTGATATTCCAGAAGCTTCCCCTCCAGGACGTGCTGACCGTCGTCCCAAGGGTCTGCAAATCATGGGAGAGAGCCGTTGCTGGGCCCTACTGTTGGCAAGAGATAGACATTGAGGAATGGAGCATGAATTCGCTGCCCGAAAACATTGACCGAATGCTTCGGCTTTTGATCCCCAGATGCCAAGGTTCTCTCCGTAAGCTCCGTGTTTCTTGTGTCTCCAATAAAGACACCTTCGCCTTCATTGCAGACAAGTAAGTCTACACATCTATCATCACTTTGCTCTAGTTCTTACTGCATTTGCCTGAAATATAAAAATACCATTTGTAGAGTTTTGAGATCCCAACCTAAAACCAATTGGAAATGACAGAAGTAACTCACATTCTTATGCATTAGTCTCTTTTAGCGCGAGTTTACTCAGTTTCCGAAACAAAAAATATATATAAAAGTAACAAATGGGATTTGGTGTTTAGTGCCAAACATATGCACACATTGGGGTTGCCAAGGAGTGAAATTGATGAATGTTTGGTGGATGAGCTAGCTGAGAAGTTCAGCAATGTGACTGTGCTAGACATCAGCTACTGCAACAACATGGGGGAGATAGCTCTTGATGCCTTCGGGACGCACTGCAAGAACCTCAAATCTCTTCGCAGGACAATGCACCCTCTAGAGGTCATTGACAAGATCTCCCAGGACGACGAAGCATTAGCCATTGCTGACGCAATGCCCAACCTCAAACAGCTTGAGATTGCCTACATGCTGGTGAGCACGGAGTGTGTTGTGGAGATCATCAAGAGCTGCCCTCAGCTTGAACTGCTGGATGTCCGAGGTTGTTGGAGCGTCAGCCTAGACGAAGAGTTCTTGAAGAAGTTTCCGGGGCTTAAGGTTGTGGGGCCCGCGATTGTCGACTGCTACGCGATGGACAGGTGGGACGATTGCTCTGATAGCTCTGACTCTTCTGGGTTCTATCCATGGGACATGGATGATGGTGATGAAGATGATGATGGGCTGTGGGAAGTCGGCGAAGGTGTTGAAGATGTTGAGATGTGGTTTTATGATGGGTCCAATAGTATGAATGCTGGTTATGATTGGCCTCAATCTCCTTGAACTCCTTGAAGCCTTCTTCTTCTTCTTCTGGCTATGGGAGACATATTGAAACTTTTCACATACAGAAAAAAAAAACAGGGTTATGAATGTTGTTTGTTGTAAAAGTGATATGAGTATACCATTGTTTATCAGTCTTATTATTATTATCCTCAAACAAACTCAATAATTGTCTTTGTTGTAAGGGTTTATGTTCTGCAATTTATTATGTAATGAATAAATGTAATGTTGTGTCAGCCTGCTGATACATCATATATAAATGTTACTGTGTTTCTTTTGAGTTGGAAATGGGAAAGAAAACCCAAATTTGATAGCAAAATTGAATCTTTTTCTTTAAGTGGATGGAGAAATAAAAAAAAAGGAAAATAGTAATTGGAGTTTCCAACAAACACATAAAGGGAGAGAGCTTTTAATGCAGTGAGATGTGAAGACAGACAGCAATGCTCTCTCTCTCTCTCTCTTTCTCTATCATGCTAAGAACAGTAATGATGACAAGGATGTTGGGAGAGGAGACAAAGCAAGAGGACTGCAGCAGCAGCAGCTGGGATCCCCAAAAGGTCCCATTTTTTTCCCACCCCATGATTCATCATCTACTCAACACTCCATTGACTTCTCCCCTAACCTCACCAAGCCACACTTTGTTTCTTCCAAGTGCTCCACTTTTCTTACCCTCTAAACTCACATTTTGCCTGTCCCAAAACTGAATTCACACTTCCATTCCATATTTGGTGTAACTAATGCACCAGATACCCGTTTCAATCACTTTTTATATCTAGCGATCTCTCTTATTGCAATCCACATGACATCGAGAATTCTTTTAAAATTTGTCTTGTCCGTGTGAGTTGCAATGTGAATTCAGTTAAGGGACAGAGGTAGCATGTAAAAATACTATACTGACATACTGTAGTCGAAGAAGTGGTGCATTATAAATTTAGGATGAGAGAGCTATGAGAATTCAAAATTAAAGAATTCCTAATTTTCACACTTTGACTTTTTCATTTGGTACTTTTCTCAATTTGAGAGTGGTCCTACACAGACCCAGTTAAGTATTTTTAACTCTTACTTTCACAAGTGGTTGAATTCTGATGGACTCCACAATGTAAGAAGATAATAATAATAATAATAATAATAATAATAATAATAATAATAATAATAATAATAATAATAATAATAATAATAACAATAATAACACTACTTGTAGTGAATTGTGAGTGGGAGGACACTAGTAGCCCCACCTGTGAATGGAGAGGGGTTTTTTAAACAGTGGAGATGCCTTAGGTTCTGGGTAAAAAAAAAAATTGCATGGACATCAATATATTGGAGGGGGAATATTTGGTGAAAGTGAATGAAACTTGTCTGTCATCACGTGTGTACACTGAACCATTGGGAGGGGGGAGGGGGATTCTGATGGCCTCTATCACTATATATACAAAAAAACAAATAAACATCCTAAGAACTATTTCTATATCGTTTGTGTTGTTTACGTATAATTATCGTCTGTATAGATATAAAATCATCTGCATTGTCATCGATAGTGGCATGGATAGCCGGTATGTGACACGGTCCAAAATTTAAAAATGTTACAAACTACAAACCCACTACGGTTGACACCACCGGTGACAATCGTCTTTGGATTTTGATACACACATGGGCAGTAATCGCATGTGAACTCTCTGTGCTCATAACGGTTATCGTGTGTTCATTTACAAATTCATAGATGATTATCATTCATGGTGTCAACTGTAGTGGGTTTCTAACACCACTCTTCTAAAAGTGAAATACTTTCTCACATGGCCAAAAAGTCAAACTCTTGAGGAATGGCTTGTCAATTAGCGCCATATGGTTGGAAGAGAGAGGCTCATTTGGCAGAAGTTTGATGATTGTCAATAATCCATTTCACTATGCATCATAAATTTTGACCTAAGGCAACAACATAATAATGAAGCAAGTGGTCCCAAATATGGTAAAGGCTTAAAGCCCTGGATTGTACTCATGGGCTGGCTCAAGGAACCTTGAAATGGTAAGTTTTAGTTCAATCTAATTTCTTCTGTTTATGCACACAAGTTTGGAGCATTACTTGGGTGAATCAAAGACCATGCTGAAGGCAATCAAGAAAACAAAAAATGTAGGCTATATACTCCACCAAAATTTCAAATACATATTGAAATATCTAGAGTGTAACAGGCATAACCAATTAAAATGTCATGTACAGAAATAGATGACAAACAGAGTGTTATATCATCTTCTCCATCACAAGCAGGAAATAAAGCAAAAGTAGCAAACAAACATAAAGAGTTGTTTACACAGGTCAAAAGAAATCCTCATATGTCTGTAGGGCCCATTCCCGTGTAATAGCTATCCACTAAATCTTAGACATAGGTTACATTGGTCAATAATAACATGTCGAGACACACTTTCCCACACTATTATGACCAAATTTGAAAACTAAGACCAATATCTCGAACCCTACATAAACACTCCTATATAAGGTCATATCCTTACTAAGGGCAAGAAGACCTAAGTCCTTTTTAATCACTTTCTTCGAGGTCCTCTTAGATTTACCCATTCCAGTAGTCCCATCTACCATCGTAAGCCTCTTGCATCTTTGCATAGGAGCGTCAACATTCTGCTGCCTCACATGTCCAAACCACCTCCACCTAGCTTCCCGAAGTTTGTCTTCCACAAGTGTCATGCTTACCCGTCTTCAGGTACCCTTGTTCGAGACCTATCCAATCTTGTCTGTTCATACATCCATCGTAACATCCTCATCTCCGCAACATGAAGTCGATGAACATGGATTTTCTTTAATGCCCAACATTTTGCATGATACAGACCGATAAAGCTTTACCCTTCATCCTAGCCAAAATCTTTTGATGGAACAGAACCCCTAAAGCCAACCTCTACTTAACACAGGCTGCTACAACACAATGTACTACATACCTGTCCAACTCCCCATATGCTTGAATGGCCGAGCCAAGATACCAAAACTTATCTACCTTAGCCACCAGGTGAGAATCAATCCTTACTTCCACAGTTGCACCCTTGTTTCCGTGTGAAACAACATTCGATGTATTCAGTCTTGGTCCTATTCAGTCTGAACCCTTTGGATTCAAAGAAAAGGCGCCAAAGTTCCACCTTGTCATTTAGCCCCTCATAAGCACAACGATAAGCACAATATCGTCGGTTTAAAGTATGCACCAGTGGACTTCTCCTTTATCGTCCCTTATTTAAATACTCCGTAGTAGTTTTTATTCACTTGTTATATTTTTAGGTTTTTGTTCTATTACTTTATATTTGACTTACCCAAACTATATTTACTCCGGAGCAAAAAATTAAAAAAAACTAGCCGAAGACCAAATTGAAGCAAAAAAAATATTTGAAAGAGTAAATTCCATAAAAGATTCCCAGTTATAGGTCATTTTACATATTTAGTCCCTACACATCAAATATTACTATTTTAGTCTCCAATTATTATATCATTTTCACGAATGGTCATTTGTTAACGTTTTTATTAAGAACATAAATAAAATTATATATTCATACTTCTCTCTCCTCAATTAAGCTTACTCCTTCCTCTTGTACTCTTTCCCAGACTCGTCGTTGAGTATGAAATTCTGAACCCAAAACTGAAATGATCATTCCTCTCTCAATTATTAGTCTTCCTCGTGGAACCTAAAATCAAAACCAATAAGCTTTATAGATGAGTTTTATCGGTTAGTCTCAAGAAATTACAAATAAAATAAACATTAAAATTCATTCATGAAGGTTACTAGTTTCAAATTTGGGTTCCACCAGTTAGACAAATAATTGAGAGATGAGTGATGATTTCGATTTTGGGTTCAAAGTTTCAAATCCAGTGACGGGTTTGGGAAAGGAGTGCGAGGCGAGGGAGGAAACTTAATTGAGAAGAGAAAGGAGTGTGAATTTACAATTTTATCCACGTTCTTAATGGAAATGTTAAAAAAGGATCCTTCGTGGAAATGAATATAATAATTGAAGACTAAATTAGTAATATTTGATATGTAGAAATTAAATATATAAAACAACATATAATTGGGAATCTTTTATGAAATTTAATCTATTTGAAAATAGTAAATTGAGTTAGAGCAAAAGCCCAAACGTGAACAATATAGGGTAGCAGTCCGCGTGCCCAATCTCAAATCCAACTATCGTCTCTCTCGCTCGATCTCTCTCTCTCTCTCAATTCAGCTGCGGCGAAGGCGCGAAGCAACATTGAAGCAGTCAAGGCCGAACTCCAAAGTCAAGCATCTATTCGGATCGAAGCCAAAACTGCAGAAGCTTCCGTCGCCCAGACCGCAGCCCCGGCCCTTCTCTCTCTCACTCTCAAATCTGAAACAACGAATCTGCCGAATCCAAGCCCAACAAGCGGCTCCATCTCTGAATCCGACGTTGCAGTCAACGAAACCCTGTCTAAATCGCAACTGAGACCGGTTCGACATTGGTCACCAACGTCTCCTATCACAGACCAACGGAAGCTGAAAGGCCATTTTTTGTGAGTTTTTGGATAGTATGAATTTTGAATTCGAAAAGTGAAAGTGTTTGGAGAAATCTAAATGACGATTGGCCTACTATAATGTATTTGTTTGAGTAGGAGAAGGTTGTTTTGCTCGAACCTGTGATATTTAGGTTCGGAGAACAGTTCTTAATCTGTAACTATCATTCGATTCTTGTCACATAGCATGATGGACTCCCTATCTCAAAATTCATCTTTGCAGAGGCTTCAGAATGTTGAAAAGGTTATACATGTGGATGCAATTTTAATGTAAAATCTGCAGGAATGCATATGGTTAATTCTTACGGTTAACGTTTGGTTGGTTTTAATGGCAGAGGATAGTTAAGGTTTTGGAGCTTGCGGGTGGAGTTATGGATGAACTGGCAAAGCCAAGCGGGCCTAGGAAGGAGCTCATTAACAACCAATGCAGCGAGTTTATGCAACTAATCAAGGTCTTTTTTAGTTTTTTAAATCTGTCCTTTCTCGCCGATGTGTTTTTATATGGATAATTTATATGAAGAATTACTTAAAAACTATGTGTGGAATGTCCTTTTTTTCAATGCTGCATCGACACTTCTCTATTGTTTTGCAATTTTTGCACTTGCGTCCGTTGTCTTTTTCCTTGGTTTCTCATGAGAAAGCACTTGATATGCCCTTTTAGTACCATCTTTAGAGGTAAATGATTGCAATGCAGAGAAAGGATCTTTATGTGGATACTTCCCCTTCTCCTCTTCCTTCTCCACCAGCGCCGCCGCCGGATAGATCACGGCGTCATTCCCCGGGTTGTAGAAGGACGCAATCGACATTCTGTTCCCGTCCGTCTGGGCTATCACTCTGTGCATCACGCTCTTGTACCTCCCGTTTGTGATCACCTGCACAACATTTGTTAGAATATAAAAATAAAAACCTTTTCTGTGCTTGAACTTTTGGTTGTGTTGGGTTTTTGGACAGCTAGATGACGAAGTTACCTCGATCTGGTCGCCGATGTTGATGACGATGGAGTGGCGCATGGGGGGGACGTCGACCCATAGGCCGTCCTTGAGAAGCTGGAGGCCGCTGACTCTATCGTCCTGGAAGAGGAGGATGATGCCGCCGGCGTCAGTGTGGGCCCGGAGGCCCTTGATGAGGTCTGGGTTGGGACATGGAGGGTAGCTGCTGACCTTGGTGCCAAAGTTAGGACCCTGTGACCCACAGAAGGCATTCTTGAGGTACCCTTCCTCCAGTCCCAGATTCTCACACAGCAAATCCAGCAGCTTCTCAGCCAGTTTTTCCAACTCTGTTGCAAATTCCTTCATCACCCTCCTATAGTCATCTTCAAGATCTGGGACTTGGGAGATGTTGGAGGAAGGGAGATGCCTCAAGAAGAAAGTGGACTCCCAGTCAAGATCATTGACCTCATCCTGGACACCATCAAGTCCCCTTGAAGCCACCATTTCCTTGAACCTTTCCTCCATACTCTTCTTGTAATGCTCCTTTGTCAACTTCTCCACTGTGTCCAACAGCTCCACTGGTATCCCATGATCCACCACCTAATTAGCATGAACCATTATAGCATGTCCTTAGAAACAGACTCCTTTGTTAATGAAATCAATTTTTAAAAGTTATCATAATTATAATGATTTCATTAGATTTATCTTGTTGGAGAATTTTCAGAACTGATTTCATTGTATTAACACGCAATACAAATTTAGAGTAATTGATGATTAAAATTTGTCCGGTTTGATTACAAAAAGTCAAACTAGACAGAATGTATTACGGAGTAGTACGGAGAGAGTATGCTTTAGTCTTATTTAACTAGATTTCGTTAACAACACAAACAACTGCGCAACACAATGTGAACAATTAACAATATGCCAGAGAAAATATAATATTAAATGAGAAAGAAGAGTTTTTTTAGAGGTTTTTTTAATAAAAAAAACCTCAAAGAATCCCCAGTTTTGGCAAGCATCGTTAATCAGTGCCATAGTGGAAGCCCTTTCTTGAGTGTTATTAAGCTTCTCCAGGCTAATAATGGGGAAACAAGCCATAGCCATTTCTCTCTGTTTCTCTCTCTCTGTTACTCACTCACTCACTCACTCAGTATGTTTAAAGGACAGATGAGGAAAGATAGGTCATGCATGGAGGGGTATTTATAGTCCTATGAGGAGGGCTTTATTGATCAATTTAGGGAAATGAGAATTCAAAAGCTTTTTGGATAAGCTTTTTATTTATTTATTTATTTTGACATACATTTTTTATTTATTATAATATACTTATATACATTATAACGTATATGACCTTTTTTAAACGGAGTGATTCCATTTTTCTTGTCGAAGGATAGTGATTCAAATTATTTACGAGTATTATTTTTCTATTTTTACAATAATCTTCATTTTGTATATATATATTGTACTGTAAAAGTTTTGGATAAATTTCTCCGTCCAAAAAAAAATCTCAATTTGATTTTTTTGGTTAGGTGTCTACACTTTGACTATTAATAAATATAATTTTAAATAAATAAAGGTTAGAAATTTTTGATATACTACAATCATATCTTAAGTTGAACTCAATTATACTCCCTCCGTCCTAAAATTAATTTCCCAGTTTGACTTTTGTAATCAAAGTTTTTAAACTTTGACTGTATATTACGGAAAAAATATATTGAATTTTCATACTCCGTATAAATTTATTATCAATAGATTCATTTTGAAACATAGTTTTGAAATATGTTATTTTTGTAATATATATTCATATAAAAATGGAGATATTAATGGTCAAAGTGTCGCATTGGAGACTGTGAAAAGTCAAATGGGAAGTTAATTTTAAGACGGAGGGAGTATTAGGTATACATTATAATTAAAAATATATTTCTACGATTTTTTTGAAACACAGAGAGTTTAAAGCAATATTTTTTTTAAAAAAATGTTATTAGGTTTAGTGACGAGCATAAGGACCGAACCAATAATATTGTTTATTTTAGGACTGGGTCTGAACCCAGGTTAACGCCCTTTGATACTCCATACTACTTTAATTCTAAGGGCAGTGGAAACGGGTGTGATGCCCACCGGCGTCAACCCTACTATTAAAGCCTGGGGGGCGATAAACACTGCCCCACGAGGGCGTGAAACGGGCTTCATCCCTTCGGCGTCAGATGTTTGACACTACGCCTCCCCATTCTAACGGCTAAAGTAGCCGTTGCAATAATAATAAAAAATTAATTTTTTTTATAAATTTCAAACTCATCTCCTCCAATTCTCACACATTTCAATCTCCAATCCTCACAGCTATCAATCTTCTTCACATCTTCTTCAATTCTCCAATTCTCCAACTCTCTTTTTTTATTATTGTTGCTTTCTTTTTTTTAATTCAATGAATGTAATTTTTTTAAATTATTTTTGTTTCAATTTTTTTAAATTTAATGAATGTAATTTTTTAGTTATTCTTGTTTCAATATAATTAAATAATAAAATAATTAAATTTTATTAATTTAGTTTTAGAAGATGTATATTTAAAAATGTAAAAAATGAAGGTTTGAACTTTGAAGCCCCTGTTTGAAGCCCCGGTGCTTAAAACCCATTTCCACTGAATCTGTGGGGTAAGTTAAAGTTGACGTGGAAGAGAGAGAAATTTTGAAGCCCCCAGGCTTCACGGGTATTTCCAGTGCTCTAATTATCATCTTTAGTCTAAAGAATTCGACACTAATTTAAGCATGAAAATTTTGAATTTTACACAATGTTTAGATTAATTAATTTTGAAATCATATCAATTTATAATTCAAAATGGATATTACTCCTTTCTTGAAATAATAGTCTTTATTTTCTTTTTAGGGACATTGAAAAAAGAGTCATTTTTTTTAAATTTTTGGCTCTTTTTTTCCTTCTATTTTATGTACGGTATCATTTTTGATAATACAAATTCGTTGATCTTAAAGTTCATGACATATCAAATTTAGATAACTATATTGCGATGAAGAATTATATTCTATCCGTTTCAAATTAAATTATCTATTTACTATTCTCACGGCTAAGCATTATTCATTTTCTTTCCCTATTTTTGTTAGTCATTTGATAAAATAATATAATCCTATCACCACTAGTCTTGTAGATCTTTTGATGTAGTTTTAAAATGTATAATTTTCATCTAACTCTATACCATTTTTTATATAAAATGATTTGAAAATATCTTTAGTCAAATATCGTAAACTGAAATATGCGATTTAAATTGGAAGAAAAAAAAAAAGAAGTCTCATATGGAGTTAAGTAAGTTGTAAGTTGTAAGTAACCTTTAAACAGGTCACGTGATCACACATTTAAGTAAATTATAACATCCATATATTGTTGGATCCACCAAATGAATACATCAATTAAAATAGAAGCGTGCTAGTGAGGGGCCAGCAGAGGCCCTGCTTCCCCCAAAAATTTGTTACCATTATTTCTTCCGTCTTAAAATATTCTTCTCGTTTTTATTTATGAGGTTTGACTTATTTTATTTTCAATTCAATTTCTTTGATTGTAAGGCCCCGTTTGGTATACGGAATTCAAACTATGGAATTGGAATTGAGGATTTCAATTTCGATTTTGGTGTTTGGTAGCACAAAAATTATGTGAATTTGGAATTGGTAATGGAAAAAATGAATTGAAATTGATGAATTCAATTCTATTCCATTGGAATTTCAATTCCAAATCCATCAATTCCATATACCAAACGGACCCTAATTGTAAAATTAAAAAATAAAATTTATATATTTAAAAACTACATCAAAAGTTCTACAAAACAAGAGTCAAGAGGTGACAGAACTATATTTTTTAATCAAATAACTAAAGAAAATACTCCCTCCGTCCCACTGTCTTTGTCCACTTACCTTTTGGCACACCATCCAATGCACTTCTTTAATACCCCGGAGTACATTTTATCTTGTAATTTGTATATTAAAAAATTATAAAAATTATATATTAATAATCTATATGTTAAGACGAATCAAACAAGATCACACATGACTATTTTTAGGCTTACACATTGAGAGAATTTGATGAGTCAAAGTGCTTAGATGAACAGTTCCAAAAGTCAAAAATGGACAAAGACAGTGGGACGGAGTACTAGTTAGGTTATGGGGGTGTGGTTCTTCTACCAATTCAGCGTCACTTTAGCCTTTTTGGTTGTTCTTCCCTTCTTCTTTCTTTTTCATTTTTTAATATTATCTTTTAACACTTAATTTATATTAAATTACTTAAACTAAAAATGTAAATTAAATATTTTATTAATGTTAAAAGCACATAAAAAATTAGAATTTCATTGAATTTTTTTTCTTAAAAGTTTTTTTTACATTTCATTAACCAAAAAACACAAAAATATAAAATCTTTAAAAAAAAAATAAATTTTAAAAAAGTAAAAATAAAATTACAAAGCTAACAAAAAAGTAAAATAGTTACAAAACAATTAATAACTAAAATAAAAAAATGAAGAGCAAAAACTAAAACGTAAATCTAAAAAATAAAACAAAAAAAAAACAATAAGAAGAAAAGGAAGAAGTTGCGTGGAAGAACAGAGGAAAAAATGAAAATGAAGGAAAGAAAAAAAAAAAGAAAAGGAAAACACAGGAAAATTGAGGAGAAAAACGGGAAGGGAACCCATCTTTCCCGTTCCCACGGGGGGTGTGTTCCCCTTCTTCCCCCTGATGCCACACAAGCTTCCGGAAGGCCCTTCCCGTCCCATACCCCATGGCCTTATTATTGTACAAAACCCTGAAGCCAATCTTCACTTTGCCCAAGCTGTTCCAACATGATGCCCAACATTTTCGTCCAACTCTCCATCCGACTAAATGACAGATCCAAGATACTGGAACTTGTTTACTGGACAATGGATGTGAATCAATTCTAACTTTCACCCTCGATTATGTCTCGTGACCAGTGAAACAATACTTCAAATATTCACTCTTGGTCCTACACAATCTGAATCCTTTGGATTCTAGGGAAAGGCGTCAAAGTTCTAACTTGTCGTTATGTCTCTAGCGGGTGTTGTCAATCAACACAATATCATGACCAAAAAACATGCACCATAGGACCTCTCCTTGAACTTCAAGTGTCAAGATGTCCTTCACTAGAGTGAACAAGCAAGGGCTAACGACAGACCCTTGGTGTAATCCTACCTCTACGGCGAAAGGCTTAGAGTCACCCCTGATAATCTTTACCCTAGTCTTTGCTTCTCGATTCAAGACACCTTCACAAAACCTTCCTTGGTACCCGTATGCCTTCTCGAGATCAATAAACATCATATGAAGGTCCTTCTTCTTAGCCCTATACTCTTCCATTAACCACCGTAATATGTGAATAGCATCTGTGGTTGATCTACCAGACATGAAACCAAATTTGTTCTCAAAAATGTGCACCCCTTCCGCAGCCTACACTCAATGACTCTTTCCAAACCTTCATAGTGTGGCTAAGCAGCTTGATACCTCTTTTATTCTCGCAACTCAGAAGGTCACCCTACCTTTAAAAAGAGGGACCAACACGCTCTCCCTCCACTCGCCAAACATCCTAGCGGTCTTGAATATAATATTGAAGAGCTTGATTAACCAAACCAACCCACCGTGGCCCACATACTTCCAAAACTCTACTGGAATCTCATCCGTTTCAAGGCTCTCCCAACTTGCATCATGCAGATGGCCCGAGCCACCTCCTCTTTACTAATGCGCCGGCAATACTCAAAGTCACGAAATGCCTCCTGTCCCAACTCACTTAGTTCTAGCCTTGAATCTCTTCCCACATTTAGGAGTCCACGGAATTACTCCCCCATCGATTTGCCACCCTTGCAGTCTTAAACAACACTCTGCCATACCATCGCTGCCCTTCACGCATCTCACATGATCTAGATCCCGAGCCTTTCTCTCACTTGCCTTAGGTAGCCAGAAAAGTATATTATCAGTTTATCACCACCCTACTCCTTTATGTCCTTATAAAGGCGTTCAAAAGATGCATTCTTTGCCCTCGTAACTTCTAACTTAGCTTCCTTACGGGCCATCTTATACTGTACTTGAATTATGAGTGGGCTATGTATTGGCTCAAATTAATAAGGTTGCCCACAACATTTATAGGATATACTGGAGGGGTAAACATGTTGTCTTGCAGCATTAAAGGCTTTAGAATATAAGTTAAAAATGCTTAATAGAGTTTAAGAATAGTGTAAACACTTATATTAAGGTTATTTTGGCGGTACTTAAAAAGTTTCTAATCAGATTTGTTTTAGATGAAGCAAATGTCATCCTATGTACGAAACATACTAATAGGCTCTCATATTTAGAATGCAAAACCGATTAGACATCGTTGTTGATATGAACTAACACATTGTTTCAGGTAGTATTTGAATACTACAAAAGCATGTAAAACTCTAGTTTGGTTTGCAAGTCTTTAAGCATTCAATATTATGACATCCAGAGTTCAGATGGACTTCTGTAAATTCTTAAACATTTGAATACTAGTGTTAGTATTTGAATTGCTGAAAGTTGATATAGTATTCAAATATTACTCACTTT
Source organism: Cuscuta campestris (assembly GCA_900332095.2). Lineage (NCBI taxonomy): Eukaryota > Viridiplantae > Streptophyta > Magnoliopsida > Solanales > Convolvulaceae > Cuscuta > Cuscuta campestris. The sequence goes on from OOIL02003480.1 coordinate 2,095,862, forward strand.
TTTTGCTGAGTAAAAGTAGTTACTCAAAATAACCGATGACACTAACATCACCAGCGAATGGATCCACTGGAAAGCCAAATTTATACTCCTTTTTTTAACTTCTTTTTTTCATTTTCATCTGTCCATATTCTCCACCTCACCAGAATGGGTTTCACACACCATAATTCCATCTCTTCTGATTGGCTTTAAGGGGATTATCTGGTTTTTGACCAAAGCAAAACCATTCTGTATCTCTGCTCTCTGTGTCTGTGTGTCTCTTTACAATCAATCAACAAAGTTTGCATTTGTTTAGTTCAGTCCCTCAGACAACAGCTGAATTCGTTGTATTATTAGGCGCAACATCATCCCGGCAGAGATCTTGAGAGGGTGAATCCAAGTTGTCCCATAACTTGACAGTTCTCCCAATTGCAAGGATCAGTTCAAGCTGTTTCTGTTGTTGGTCCTGCAGATATATTCAAGAATGCAATGGAAAGTGAGATATGAGAACGAGAGAGAGCTAATCAAGAACGACGGGTAATCTAAATATAAGCAAGATTGATGATGATGATGATGATCATCATCATCATAATCAAGAACGACGGGTAATCCAACAATTATTAATTTCACATATGAAAATAAAATCATTGAATACATGGAAACTATTCTTCACTATAAAGAAGATTTGAAACACTTGCCCAAACCCCAAACGAGAATTTTTTTTCTGCGATCGGATTTCAAGAATCATTTGAATATGAAATAGAAAGGAAAATTGAGCAACCAAATTAAAAGAAAAAGAGCATTTTTCAAAAATAAGAAAAGCAAATGGAATCTATAAGTAAAGTTGTAGAGGTGTTGATGGCATCGAGCCTTCAACTCCTCTCTTATCTATCAGCTTAACTCTTCTCCTCTCATTTCCATTTATTGTTTTGAATAGTGAGTAGGTGTTCGAAGACATTGATTTTGTTCTTCAAGGAAATCGTATTGACCTATATTAGAAACAAAAATCACTTCAAGAAATCATCATTTACTCCGAATTAAATTGATTTCATTCCTCAGGGAAATCATCAACAACAGCAAAAACAAAACCCAATGCCAACTCTATAGGGGTCAAGATTTCGCTAGACCCTTGATGCATTGCTGCACTTACTAAAAAATAGAACCAATCATCCGCCAAAAAATTCTACCTGCATTGCCAGTAAGACCCTTTGTATTTCAAGAAGCTCTCTCTCAAGAATCTCCCCTTCCACAGCCAATGATCTAGTAGCCTCAGAGTTCCTCTGGGCCAATGCTGCAGTCTGCAAGCAAATGAAAGAGTAGTCAATAATACAATCTGAATTTACTTCAATGGTCTGCAGAAGCTCAAAAAATAACCCTTTCTGGGATGAAAAAACACTTCCATTATAGTGCATCGAAACGGCAAAAAATGTTTAATTTGATCCAAAATTGATACGAATAATTACCTGGGTTATAGTGTCCTTAAAGTTCCTCATTTTGACCTGAAAACGAGTTCCCAGCTTCTCAAGCTGCCTAGATAAGGCTTGAACTATCCTCTTGGAGCTCCGGGAATCTTCTTCCAGCTTCTCGATCCTCTCTACCAGATTGACCCCCTCGTAACCCTTACCTGACCTTGAAACCACCTTAACGCTACAGACTCTCCGCCACTGGCGCCTCCTAATTACAGCTCCGATCAACACTCCACCCGCCAACACCGCACAATGTCCCACCAGCAGCCGGAACCCTACCCAGCTCTGCTGCCGGGAAACCCACCACCGCACCCCAACGGCAATGGGTACAGCAGCCGATGCGGCCAAGCACATGAATTCAAGAACCGATAAGAGAGCATCGAAATTGAATCCATTATCGGACAGATTTTTCCCGGGTTCTTCCAATTCGAAACCCGCAGCCCTGACGGCGTAACTCTGGCGGGTCCTGAGGAAATCCCAACCGGAAAAATGAGTTCTTGGAGCTGCTTGGACTTGCAGGGTGAAGGGTTTCGGAAAGAGGGAGATGACGTTTCGGGAATTCTCCGGACGAGTTCGCCGGTAGCAGCAGCTGAAGCCTCCGATCCGGCAATGATAAGGTGCCAGAAGATTTTGGGACATCGTCGTTGCAGGAGCAGTTTATGGATGCGGAAAAAATGGAGATGGAATTTAACGGGTCGGGTCAATGGAAACACTGTCAAATGAGGGGATTTTAGTAACTGGTTGATGAGTGAGACTGTAGACTGGAAGAGAAGTAGACGGGGCAATGCTCATTTAGCTTAGTTTCTTTATTGGTTAATTTTGTGTTGGAAATCAGTTGTTCATACACTTTTCTTCTCAAATTAAATTATCTTTCTTAATTGAATTATTTTTCATTTTTATTTATTTAAAAATTACATTAAAATTTAAAATCTCTACGAAACAAGAAAATGAAAGAATTATGATCATGTGAATAGTATACATACAACTTAATTTTAAACAATGAGGTTAATTAATAAATTTGCCTTTGAAATTCGCAAAAAAAAAACTATGCAATTGATCATATTTTAAAATGAAATCAATTAATTATTTTGTTCATTTTTTAAAAAGGGCAATACTCTGTTAATTCTGATATAAGAATTTGTAAGATAAGGAATTAATTTTTCAAAATCAAAGCTAATGGCCGAGAAAACAAATACATTTCAAACCATTATTAAATTTAGTCCACACTTCAAAACAGAGTGATAGAGCATGGAGTGTGACATAATATTGAGTTGCCTGATAAATACTGTATTAATTAGATTTCTTGCAATAAAACTCGAACAAATTTTGCTATTCATGAAAGTCTTAGCCTACACATCTAATTTAGAGGCTCCAAGAATGCCTAAAAGAGGGCCTTGCATTTAGTACTTTGGAGTCGACATGTTAGAAAAGTGTCATAACTAAGTGAGGTCATCCAAGATATGCAAGCACGAAGTATGGTTTTGAGAGCATACCACGAGGAGAAAACCACTTCAAGTATTTTCAGTCAATCATCAAAACAAAGATAAAATCAAGAACAACAAGAAACAAATACAAATACCGTGGTAAAAATTGGCAATCGTTTTAAAAAAGCCTTAACATAGACTTCAATCAAATCAATACAGGTTTCAAATTTAGGAATGCTTAATTAACATAGACAAGAAGCATTATTTTTATACATGTCATTAGGAATTCTCAAAAACTTGGGCAGAGAAAAAGAATGAAACTCTCCCAAGACAACATGACAAACTCACATTATAAGCTATACAATACACATAGGCCTCATTTGGGAACAATATTTTAAATTAACATTTATACTTTATATTATTTTTTAATAATCCAAACTAACTTTGAAAAAGCTAAGCAAAACACTGCCATTAAATAACATTTTCAAGGTTGCCAAACAAGCATTCCATATATAATAGACCTGTCTTTCAACAATTAGAAACTACTTAAAGACAAGCTAGATCTAAGAATAAAACGAGAACATCTTTACTAGAGGCTAGAGCGCAACCTTGTTTTACATCTTCACGATCTTAAAAGCAAAAGAAGATAGAGTGAACGACGACAAAAAAAACCAATGAATCTAGAGGAATGAGAGGTTAGGACGGAGATAGTAGAAGGTCATCTATAGGAGTGTTGTATTTATCTTATTGTAAAACCATAATTGCTCTCAAAAGATAGATTTTAGGTATGATGGGTTGCCATATTGGGGTATTATATAGAGTAATAAGAAAAAATTATGTTTGATTAGAACTAGGTAAAAAGGGCATATTTAATAGAGTTATAAACCAGAAAACCTGGATAACAATGCCCACACTAACACTACCAGTTAGTAGGATAGAATCTCAACTCTAAAACATCCATCATCAATCAGATGAGACCAAGTACTTCAAACAACATATTTAGAAATCTCTATAAAAGGATAATAGAGAGAGTTAAAAAAAGCATGCTTATAACGAAGGAGGTTTTGAATTGCTCAGTTTCATTTGCACTTCAATAGTAAGGCATGTATCGCATTGGCCGCCTGAATCTTGGTACCCTCCTGCATTTTATGCACAAAAAAAGAGATTCCGTTCATGCCCTGGATTCATACGAATGTTTGAAAGAAAGTGGTGAATTGATTCTTACCCGTATCCATAAGGGGAATAAAAGTAAGGAGGCACATAAGGCCTCCGAAAACCATATGCCATGTAAGGGTTGAAACCCCTCCCACGAAATTGTTTCATTCCAGGAAGATTTGTCCTCTTGGGCATAACCTGCACGAGTTAAGTACGGAGAACCAAGTTAATGGCAGCAATTCAGCATAGTATGAATCGTATGATAGGGGTAGTAAAATAATTAGACATGCATTTCATGAGCACCCATTGCCATTACAGTTAAAAGAGTCATTATTGATAATGTTTTAGCTTCAAGCCTTTGAGTGTATAGTGGACTGAACTTCCCTTTCTTTTTACTGTACTTTCTATGAAGTTCTTGGCAGTAAATGCAACAAGGCATCAAGGCCCAAGAGCCTAATGGAAACAACCCCTCTACTCTTGCAAATGCGAAGGCAATGTAAATTGGATTGTGATTTGTGAACTGAATAACTCATGCTGTGAATAAATCGCACTCAAGATTAAAATATATACAGACGGGGGGTGGGTGCACAACTTGTACCTTCAACTGGCGTCCATGCAATTCAGATTCGGTCAGCTTGATTGCCTCCTGAACGGCTTCTTGTTCAAGGAATTCGACATATGCAAAGCCCTTTGGCTGGCCAAACTTGTCTGTCAGAATAGTGACTCGGTTCACTGTACCACATGCTTGGAAATGTTGTTGAACTTCCTCAGGGGTGCATGTGTAATCAACCTGAAAGATAACATTATGTATAAGAATAACTATAAAGATATATATGTCAACAAACAAATAACCATTGTTTGTCATAAGAATAATATCTTTACATTTAACCCCTTCAATGAAGTAAAAAATACAAACACTCCTAATATGTTCCTTGCTGCTATAGTAATACCAAAGGCATTCCCTTCACATGGTTAAAAGTTAAAACATGAAAAAATCAAGCCCTTCTCCAACCGCTTATTAGCTAAAAGAATATATAATCATTGCAAGTTTGGCGGTCTTTAAACAATTGAAGTTTCCACACTTCCCTGAGGAACAATGATTCAGATCCTTTCAGTGTAAGTTACTGTTTTTCTTCCTTTTCATTTTTCATTTCACAAATTCTTTTGCCTATTTTCTTTTCACTCGCTTTAAGCCAATGTGACTCCATATTTTTATTTTCAGCAATCACATTTTCCCCACCTCCTTTTTTGCTTGGAATTAGGCATTTTTTCAGGAGTCAGGACTAACATCATTGAAATTCTTTATCTATCTTCCACCATAAAAGCACGGGGTAACAGAGTCAGAGTCAATGCTATTCAGTAACATCCAAGTGATCATAGTCAGATAAAGACACATCATGACTCCCAAGAAGCTAAAAAAAAGTTAGTGTTACGAAGAGAATAAAAAGCTTCTAAATAACCAAACATTAAAAGAAAAAAATTGATGTATGATGGTGAAACTGTGAAAGTTACCAGAAACACGCATGTGAACTTCACCCTTCTAGAAGACTAGAAGGGTGAGTAAAATTAGGTTGAATTGCATCTGATACACAAACAGGCAACCATTATTAGTTGTAGAAATTTTAAGTAGGGGTGCCACTAGGATAATATTGGTTGTGTTCCATGATGTGTGTGTTGATTCTACAGTATCAATCCATCAATGAGACATGACTATAACTCTCTCGATTCATTATCCTATATTCTTGTCCTTATGATACTTTTATAAGATTATTGTTTAAAAGAATTCATCACTCGGAAATAGTCTGTGTACATCTTTTGATCCGCAGACCCCAACAAAGTGGGGATTATATTGGGTTGTAGTCGTTGTTGCTTTTGAAAATTTGCAATTCACACTGAATTACTCAGTGCATGCCACATACTCCAACATTGTTGGGATTACGATGATGGTGACGACGACTACTAGGACAATACATTACAAATAGCAGGACAAATATGAAAGAATAAGATTTAAACAGACTACTAGCCATACAAAGAAACTAAATACAAAGTACAGAGTACATCATAATGCAACTCACATTGCCAACATATACTGATCGTGAATCAAGCTCCTCCTTGCTTGCCTGAGAAGCAGCATCGCTGGCAGGATCTACTCATAATAAGAAATACATATTTGGAAGAAGAATAAAGTATTAGAAGACATGCCAATCTAATCAGACACGCAAAATAATTAAAATATGGAAGAATTTGATTAATGGCCGAACCAAATCAAACTTCCTAATCCAACTATAAACTTCGAAGTTGGGAGTATTTGATACATACAATACGCGTGAACGAGCGAGCTTCAAACCCTAATAAAATTCCAAAAGCAAATTAAAGTAAACCACGTACCACCATGGACGGCGCACATCTCCTTCTCAACTTTGGCTTGCATTTCTCTAAGCGCCGCAGCTTCTTCTTCCATCTCCTTCAGACGTCTCTTCATCTCATCCAGGTCCTGCGATTTCCGTCCGATCAACCATTCTATCCGCAAAATCATAATCAAATAGATAAACGAACAAATTGAAAGAGATCATCGTCAGAGCTATAAGAGAGGACCTTAACGGCGCCGTCATCGGCGGTGGACATGTCGACCTCGGCTCCGTGAGCCTCCGCATCTCCGTCCAATTCACCTTCTATGGGGATTTCGCCTCCATAAACCTCGTGCTCCTCCTCCTCCATCTCCGTTTCTATCTAGTCCCCACAGTCCACACTCGCCCGCACTTGTGGCTAACTTTTTTAAAGGGTAAATTGCTGTTCTTAATGTCCTGAATCAGACCTGAAAAAAGTGCGAGCTGGGCCGGGTCTAGGGGCAAACTGAAACGAGAATTTTTATGTGTGAGCCCGGCCAAGCTTATAAAGCGGGTCTAAGAGTTGAAGTCCGAGTCTGGCTTGTATGGGTACTTATGGACTTCGGGTCAACTTGGTGCACATTGATAACAATTTCTAAATAATTAAAAAATAATTATAAAAACAAAGTTCTAGGTTGGTTGCCGAGACCTAACACAACCCCCTCATGTTTTATTTGGACTTAGGCCCCGTTCCGTTCAACTTATTATTTCTTATTCTTATTAAAATCAGATCAGATCAGATCAGATCACACCAGATCAGATCAGATCACACCATATCAGATCAGATCGAATCAGATCAGATCAGATCAGATCGAATCAGATCAGATCGAATCAGATCAGATCAGATCCTATCAGATCAGATCAGATCAGGACTTATTAAAAATCAGATCTCATCAAGAATTATTATTATTATTATTATTATTATTATTATTATTATTATGATCATCATCATCATCATCATCATCATCATCATCATCATCATTATTATTATTATTATTGTTCTTAAAAATGAAAAAGAATAAACTTTAGAAATAGGTTAAATAGAAAATTGAGAAAGTAATCCTTAATTATTAGACGTCGGAAAAATTAGTTTTAAAATACATTGACAATATCAATCTAATTCTACTTTTAAAATATATTTTTATTGCTACTTGTAGTTTGAGTTTCTAAACTTTTGATCTTTTATAAGGATGAAATATTTTAATAAAAATACTATCTCTTCTATATATTGATTATCTAAATTTAATTACTTTTTAATGTATATCTAAATTAAATATTTATTCTAATGTATAATTCTAATTTTACAAAAAAAATTATCATAAAATAAAAAATATTATTACATTATAATATGAATGATTATTCTAATATATGAATTAACTATTTTTATTTTATTAAAAAATAATCATGAAATAAAAAATATTGATTATATTATAATATGAATTATCATTACAATTTTCAAACGTTATTATAAAGTCAAATTAAATTATTGATTTGAAATTTTAAATTAAATCATAATTAATCAGATCAGACCAGATCAGATCCAATCAGATCAGATCAGATCCAATCAGATCAGATCAGATCAGATCCAATCAGATCAGATCAGATCAGATCCAATCAGATCAGATCCAATCAGATCAGATCAGACCAGATCAGATCAAAATTTATTAGAATCAGATCAGATCAGAAAAAATAAGTTGAACGGAACGGAGCCTTAGGAGCTACTATATAACTTAGTTACATAGTCATAGTTAATTACATTTTAAATCATCGAGTTAATACCCACCATTCCTATAATAGATTAGATCAATATTCTATACATTATCACAAAAAAATCAAGATAGATGTGCTTGCGGTGAATTGAAATAAATGTAGTAGTAATCAGAGCATGTTCTCTTCAACTTATTTTTATTACTTATTTGTATCCAAATCAGTTCAGATCAGAAATAGAGTTTTAAATATAACTACATTCAAATCAGATCGAAACAGAACATCTCTGAACTTATTCTAATTAGATCAGAATGATTTAAATCAGGTGAAGAGAACAAATTCTTAGTTTCACAAATATAGTTTTATGCTTTAGGGCTCATTTGGTTAGGGGGAGGGATGACTGGGAGAGATGGAAAGGCATTGAGGTTATTATTCCAATCTTTCGATATCTTTTATTTGTACGTACATTATTATTAATTATTTAATAAAATAAAATAGATATTTTACCACTTATTTTATAAAAATTTTATATAGTTTTTAAATATGTAAGTTATACTTTAGTTTTTTTACTAATTTGTTAACAAATTCATTTTTAAAAAGATGAGAATTTACTAGTTACTCAAAATAGAACAATAATTTTAAGACGGGGGTATAAAACTCAAAAGAATTAAACTGCAAGGGGACTTGCATAAAGAAATATTCAATTTTTTTAAAGGTACTTCTCGTATTCACAAAGTAATTTCGTAAAGTATGGTGTTATTATTGTCTTAAAGTTTACATGTAAAATATAAATCTTCACACATGCTATGTATTTTTCACAAGTATTCTTATTTTTTTTAAGACAAAACATGAAAATATGAATTAATCAATACATGTTTGAAGACTCAATACATAAAATAATTTTATGTTTGAAGGTCCATAAAACAATTGGGCAATTAAAGACCACAAAAAATTGTATTCCTTAGAATGGAAGAGTTCAAAAAAAATCGTTTTTTTGGACGGTAATTCGTTTCTTTTTCATTCTTGTTGTAGTCCAAAAGTCAGTGTGAGCTGCAAAGCGAACGGGTCAACGAGATCTCCATAGTCAAGATCTACGGCAGCAGCGTCGTCGGTTCACATTTTCTCCCGTCTCTGAGCCTCCGATTCATTCATTTCCACCCATTCCCCCCAACGCAGCTACTGTTACAGAAGAAGAAGCGGGGAGGAGAAATGGGAAGCAGCGGCGGCGGCGGAGGATACGGCGACGGGGCGGCGCAGAAGATAGACTACGTGTTCAAGGTGGTGCTGATCGGAGACTCGGCGGTGGGAAAGTCCCAGCTGCTTGCACGCTTCTCCCGGAACGAGTTCAGCCTGGACTCGAAGGCCACCATTGGGGTGGAGTTCCAGACCCGGACTATGCTCATCGAACACAAGTCCGTCAAGGCTCAGATCTGGGACACCGCCGGCCAAGAACGGTATCTCTTTTCTCTTCTTCTTCTTCTTCTTCTTCTTTTTCCTTCAAATTCTACTTCACTTCAATTCAAGCATGTCTTCTAGTGCAAACTCCTGTGACATCCACTTGGTAATCTCTTCCTATTTAGAAGCATGGTTGTTTGATAAGGAAAGTTATTTGACTGAATCCCCAATAAACATATAATCTCATATCAAACACCCAAGCTAAAAAAAGACCAATGCGGGTATATAAGAAGAAGCAGAAGAATTACTCCTCCCATTGCCAATTAGTTTTGGGATGAAATCTCGTAATTCTACAGGTATTGCCAATTCTCATAATGAATGAGATTGTGTTTGTCATTTGTATGATGTTGGATCAATTCCAATAACAAGCAGATATAGAGCCGTGACGAGTGCATACTACCGGGGAGCAGTTGGGGCTATGTTGGTTTATGACATAACAAAGCGCACAACCTTCGACCACATGCCGCGTTGGTTGGAAGAGTTGCGGGCTCACGCTGACAAGAACATAGTCATCATTCTAGTTGGAAACAAAACTGACCTCGAAGGGCAGCGTGCTGTTCCAACTGAGGATGCCAAGGAATTCGCAGAGAAGGAAGGGCTGTTTTTCTTGGAGACTTCTGCGCTGGAGTCGACAAATGTGGAGCAAGCATTCACGACGGTGCTTACACAGATCTTCAACATCGTGAACAGGAAAAATCTCGCAGCTGCGGCTGAGAATGGAGGGAATGGGAATCAAGGATCTTTAACAGGGAAGAAGATCTTGGTGCCTGGCCCTGCACAAGTCATCCCAGAAAAGAAATCAATGTGTTGTAGCTCCTGAGGTGTGATGATCGGATAATACGTTTCTTCTGCCACTAATATCTGTTGTAATTTGATTTTGTACATCTTAAATTCCATATATATATATATATATATATATATATATATATATATATATATATATATATATATATATATTTTATTTTCACAAACTGTTTTGTACAATGGAAATTGTTGTATACCATTGTGCATCTCTTTCCTTTGCCACTGCTTTTGCGATGATTAATTTACACTTTCATTTGTTTACTGTCATCCCTTTTTCCCCCAAAATCATTGGTCTAAATTCTTGCATAACCACCAGTCCACCACATTAATTCCAACATGATTAGGACTGACCAATGACCATTTGTAGTTTTGGACTCCGTACTTTATCATGTCAGTGAAGGGCTTGTATACTTTGGGTAGCTGATCAATTCAGGATTGTATTCATACAGTTTTGTCCCTGAGTAGATAAACTGAAATTTAATTAACACTAAATATAGACTAACACTATTCTTACAAAACAATGAATTATGAAATCTTTCTATATGAAATCCACATAAATGAGGGCAACTACGTCTGCAGAGAATCAGTAATATCTTGCAAAACAAAATCTCAATGTAAATGGTGAGTAAAATAAATTACCCTAAACAATGGGGATTTCAGAATTTTCTGCACTTTCAGGAGCATCTCTTGTCTGATCTTCTGCCTCAACAAAAGATTGGGTGTTTCCATGTAAAGATGGCATCTTATCTGCTACTGTGTACTTAGACATCCTTTCTAATAGTTCTTGACAGTCGAGCGAAGAGGCCATCACAGATATGCTAGTCCTCCCTCTCCAGCATGCAATTGCAGTCTTCTGATCTGTAAAATCAGATAAGGCCTTTCAGAATGAGCGCATAAAAGCCTACTGCTCCAAGACGGTAAGAAACACAAATGCACCTTTATTGTCTAAAACCACCACACAGCAACCCAACAATAGGTTTGAAGCCTTTTCTCCAGTGTTTGAATCAACAAAATCGGTAAATTTGATGTTTTTGTACTGCAATAGATGTTTGAGGTCTACTAGAGATGTGTACAGAACTTGTTTTGTTATGTGTGGCAATAGAAGTGGCACTCCTTCAGATGAAAAGCAAAATGCGCATGGTGCAGATGCACCGTCTTTAGATTTTTGTCGTTCCTAAAAGGGAAAAAATAACTGAAATTGTCACAAAATGCTCTGTATGAGGATAGACCCAGTTATCCATCATACATACCCACACTATTTTTTCTTTTGATTTTAACACTTGTAGGTACAACTTTTAAATTTTGGTAAGGTATAACTTTTCATATAAACAATAATCAATGATGCCAATCCAACCAGGTAGTATCAAGAAGTATGAAAAAGAAAATCAGTGTCAAGGAAAACTTACAAACATCTTCAGACCAACTGAAGCTATCTTAAGCTGCTGGCTGGCAAGAAAATTGAGTTCAAGAACCTCCTTCACAGACTTGGATACGTAGTAGATTCGCTTCACATTGTTAACATCACTGTTTCTGGTAATGAGATGCCCATCAAAGGGAAAGGTTTCTTTTATGCCATAGAAATCTCGAATCTTATTAGTAACTTCATTTTCCCTGTAAAAGATAACTGGGTCAACCCCTCTCCCCTTGCCCTGTGTTTGTAACTTCCGTTTTCTTCCAGCCATTTGAGGACTAACACTAGTATAATTAGAGGGGTGGACATCATCATCAGCTTCATTTTCTTGAGATGTTTTAACAGAATTATTATAAAAAGCAGCGTCATCTGTTTCTTTATCAAGTAAATCTGCATCTTTAGTCCCTTCAGGAAGTTGAATGCCTCCAATATCTGCTGACTCTGCTTCCACCCCTTTTGAAGCATCCTTGATCTCAGCAGTTGACTTCTCAACAAGGTCTTTATGATTAACTAAATGAATAAACATGAAGTTAAAAAAAAATAGCATTATGATTGCATAACGCTTTTGTCGGGGCAAAGGGGATTTAATGCCGGGCACACCGACTCCCGATCGGGTGGATCGGCAGGGGCGGTGCTGCCGATCGGCGACAATGCCACATGGCCATTGTCGAAGCCCACAGCCAACATCCTAATAAGGTGGAGACAAGGTCATTGGACGTAAAACTTTGCCATTATTTTTTTTGCATAGATTAAATTTGAACCTGACACAACAAATTTTCTATCACAAGTCACAAACTTCCAAATAGATGCGGATTAGGGTGGCCATGCCAACAACCCAATTGAATTCCACGAGAGTAGGGTCTGTGGGCATGTGTAGGCATACTTTACTCCTACTCGAAAGTAGGGAGGTTGTTTCCAAGAATCCCCTGGCTCGGGTATTACAGATAGCACAAGATCACAGAAGACATATAACACAAAGAAAGCATAGAGCACAAAAAAAGCAAAGAACAAACTAATATTAACGAAGGAAAAACACAGCAAGCATAAAAAGCACTCAACAACAAGTGCGAAAACTACCCCCAAGCCCAAAATGCCTACCCAACTACCTATATCCTAACTCTCCAAACGCTCCTATGTAAGGTCATATCCTCAGTAAAGGCCGGAAGTCCTAGATCTTGTCTAATCATCTTCTTCCAATTCTTCCTAGGTCTACCCTTCCTCTACTCCTACCCTCCACCGTAAACTTCTCACATCTCCGCACTATGGTCTCAACACTCCGCCGCCTCACATGCACAAACCACCTCAACCCAACTTCCTGCCGCTTATCTTCCACAACCCGTCCTTGAATAACCTCGCTCTGAGACCTATCTATCTCCGTCTGTACATGCATCCACCGCAACATGCAGTTGACGAATGTAAAATGGCAGAACTTACCTTACATCCTAGCTGACCTCCACTTAGCCCAAGCAACTCCAATACAGTGTACAACATACCCGTGTAACTCCCCATCCACCTGAATGACCGAACCGGGGTCAATGGGGACTATTTACTAAATTAACCTATTGAGCCAAAATGACTGTCGCAAGTTGGCACTTGGCATATTATATACTTCTTCCGTCCCAAAAAGATGTTTCCATTTTGACTTTTAGGAAATTTAAGGGGGGATTTTTTTGTTGACTTTCCAAAAATACTTTTGATGTGATTGGTAAAAGTAGGATGTGATGGGTAGATTATTATTAAAAAGGTATGATGTGATAGTCAGGTTAAGAATTAATAGGATAAAAGTTGTTTTTTATTGAAAATGAGAAGGATTTTGTGGGACAAGTAAAAAAAAAGGGAAGGAGATTTTGGGACGGAGGGAGTATTTGCTTAATTCGAAAGAGTTCTCCAAACAGTAGAGAATGACACATAAATTTATCAACTAACAGTTTATACTCAGATTAAAAGCCATGCAGCGGTTTGCACACCCATTTACTTTTTGGGATGCTTACCATGCTATTTCTTTGGCATGCATATGCAGCACCTGAGAAGCACGTGTCCTGGTGTCATCGACGTCAAATATGTACCACTCACCCCCCCCCCCAAATGACACCTAACAAAAAGGAACATCTACGACCAAGCTCTAAAAGTGCTCCAAATAATGTACTGCCAGAAGGCCCAGAACTGAATTAAACAAAAACAAGTATTCAGTACTTCCATAGTACTTACATGACGGATTTGAAAGCTTGTGAAAGACAGCAATAAAGAAAGCCCCGGTGTTCTGATCATGAGGCACTATCCTCATACAGCGTTCTAAAGGTAATGTGGACACTTCCTCTTCCAGGGTGTTAGTGGGAGTTGGTTGTTCGACTTCCACACTTCTTAAATTCCAGTTACAGCCATCATCACATAATTCAGTACTGGTCACTTCATTCACAGATGAATCCACATGGGTCTTCCTAGAAGGAAACATTCCAGAAACAATTGAACCTCTTCGATGTTCTGGAACATCTTTGTAAGAAGCCAACCACACTCCTTTATCTTTAACCTGCAGTTTAAGTTAAATGATTATTAAAACACGTGTTATGCGGCCTACAAATGACACAAAAAATTATGGATGTTAATAGTGCCACTCAGTATAAGTATAGCACTTTTTCCCGGTGCAAAAATGGAATGTTTTCAAGCAGCATTTGATTCGATTAAATTGCACAAAAAAAGTCAGTTTTCCTTTTGTATACACACTAATGTACTCATAGCACAAGCACACTCATGTGTTAACAGTTAGCTAGCAGTGAGCCATTCCAAATTCATTTGTTTGTAATTTGCTAAAATGTACTTCGCAGATGCTAAGCTAAAGACATTGAGAGGAACCAAAGGGAAGAAGTGTTCCTCTAGGAACTAGGCACATTGTAAAGCTAGAGAATCGGATCTTGACATGCATGATTACTACCAATGAATTCTAGATGAGATTTTTAAATACTCTCTCATATGAGTGTGCTCATGTGCATGCGATCCATGCATATGAAATATGTAAATAATTATATATGCATAACATGTACACACATATAAGTTCCGGCATGCCTTTTCGCTTATTCTGGGAAGTGGGAACTGCAAGCTATCAGTTTTCAAGTCATGCCTTGCTTCTATGTAATCACATTGAGGCCTACCTCTGAATATTCATTATCTAATTTTAGGTAGCGCTTGGCAGCTGTGATGCATAGAAAAGTTGGAAACTCTTAAGATATAACATTTCTAGTTTTCTACATATCAGACTGTCTTGGGAAACTTTTCCCATTAAACTCTTTAGCTGCCATCCAACAACTTGCCAAACTATGTACAACCGCATTCGACCATTACTCTAGGACCACTTAGAACATCTTTTAAAAGCAAAGTCAATTGACCCCCCCACCCCAAAAAAAATGAAGCGACAGATATCAATGCATATACATTATAAAAGCTTGCCAAAGACCTTCCATCTCTTAAGACCTGGGCGGCGAATAAGATGAGGAAGCTCATTGGAGACGTCAAGAAGTTCAACAGACTGTCCGCACCTATGCAGAACCTGTGGAAAGAAGACAATCATGAACTTGCATTGGAGCATAATGATTGACATAATAGTGAAAAAGGATAGATAAACAAAAGAGCCGTTAAATGTTGAAGGCGTGGGTATGCTAGAGCTAAAGTTACTGTTAAAATTGAGATCAGCAGCCTAAAAATTGACGTTTGGTGATTATCTGGTTGAGCTAAAAACAGCTGTCAGTATGCCATAGGTACGAAAATTTATGACTAAGGTTAGAAAGGATCCAAAGGAAGTTGGAAAGAATCAAAAGGTGGAAATGTGGAATGTTTATCTGGTTGGACCAAAAGCAGAGAGAGATGTCAGAATATCATCATTAGAGCTCTTCACAAACATATGCATGAACAAAGATTTGCCTGCATTTAACAAGTTCTCCCCAATCAAAGTACTAAGGTGTGATGGAAAAAGGAAAAAAAACTGCTACGTACTACTGCAAATTATACGCAATGTCAAACGAACACATATATCTCTCTGAGCATTGTATTTCTTTTTCTCATCCAACTGCCATGAACTTAACACAAATAACCTTCTTAGAAATCCAAAACAAAAACATTCTCTAAGTAAACATAATAGAACGAAACATCACCTCAGCAACTACAGCTTCATTCTCAACAGGATTCATTGAACAGGTGGAATAAACCATTCGCCCACCAACTTTAAGCAAAGAAATACCTGGAATGCATGGGTGAAAAGCCATAAACTTAAGCATGGCTTGGTAGAACGGATAATGTAATGGAAATTGCATTTTCAATCCAAGTAGTCAGCCAACACAGGATTTACGTCAGTTTTAAATGACATGCATCTTTGTTGATCCTAAGGGTCTCCAGGCGGAATCTAAAATATCTTAGCTTATCTTCCTTATAAAATGAAGGAATAAACCAATCAGAAAGCTTTACAGCAGTGAAAGTATCCAATCATGGTTTGCATATTCAATCTGTCCACCTAAACGTTTTCATGAGAAGGGAATTAGAGAATAGACATGTTTAAACTTTGATGCGGGGAAAAAAACAGATTTAATATTTTTAACGCAGATGACTCCTTCATTCTCATTTAAGAATCCTATCGACAGTTGGAACCATCCATGTCAAATGTATAAAACATGTTCCAAGCTCCAACATAAAGCTTAGAGATGGTTGGCACACGCAGGTTAAAGTTGTGCTAGACATATCAGCTGAACACACCACCCCAGCGCATGCACGCACACACGCATGTACTGCAAAAACACCTTGCATTGCTATCTGAACTTGTAGACCATGCAGACCATTGCCCATTCCCCCAGTCCTACAAAGGGAAAGAAAGGACTAAGATCTAAGATACATATATTACAAAATGAAGAAAAGCTACAGCAATACATATTTTATATTTAAATACCATTTACTCCAAATATTAGGTGCCTTGCGTAAAGTGCCATCCCCACTACACGGAACATCACATAAAACACGATCAAAAAGAAGCTGAGTTATATTGGGATCCTTGAAATTCCTAATCTCAGAACTGTTCAGATGGAGTCTATCCACGTGACAGCTGGGAAAATGTTGTGCTTTATGATTTGTGACAATTAAGTTGGCATTGCACATTCTCTTTGTTTGGTGGATAAGAAGGTTGCACCTTTGCACATCAACATCATTTGCTATTACCTGTAAAGAGGAGCGTCGAGATAAACAACAAACATTTGCAAATGAGTGAACACACTTAATCAGACAGAAAAGATAGAGATACCAATTATGTGAAAGAAAAAAGCACAGATTAGCCAAAATGTTACTCGGTAAAACACATTAATAGTTAATGACCTAGAAGTAGAATGGGAAAAGTGATAGAACAGGAGAGTACCAGTCCACTAGGTAATGATCCAGGTTCAGCCATGTGGGATATCATCTCAAGCAATTGAAACGTTTTGGAACCGGGAGCAGCACACACTGTACTTGTAAAGAAACAGTCTTTGCAGGTCAGACTCAGATCCTTCACATCCAAATGAGGGTATTTTTCTCTCAAAATTGACATATAAAAAGAAGCTTACTATCGATAACAAAATGATCAGGACATACATCTAGGAACAGTGGAGGCACCTGAACCAAAGAAGTCAGAAAATAAATGTAAACTCCAGTGCATTTAAAGAGTACACTCTAAATAAAAAGGATTGTAAAGCTGGTCCACCATGCTAACAGCTTCCTGTCTTGTAATGTTTCCAATTTCATTTTGCAGTTTCAAGAATTCATGGAACCTGAAATTTTTGTTATTAAAAGACATAAAAAACTGATTCGACAATTTCTAGCAATTGCATTATATACACAATGCCCCAAAATATGAAGCTTTTGCATGCCATAGACCTGAGTTATGTAAAGGATTCTTTTTTGGAAAGGTGTGGCAAGGAAAGCTTATGATCATCAGCAATTTCCGGTTTCTTTTGCTTGTGTGTATCTAAAGCCTTTTTTGCAGGGCGGTGTAGCATGATGTGAGAGAGAGACGGGTGGGGGGCTGGGGGCATCGATATCGAATATACCTTCTTTAGTACTCCATAATTTAAAAAAATATCATGTACCTCTTAAGCGTCTTGTTCTTTCGTAACTGTTTCCGAGAGAAATTGGAATGCCAAGCTAGGTTGTCCGGGTACCAAGGCAAGGGTCTGATTGCCTCTACTTCACTCCCATCTGCACTCTGGGGATGATTTAGTTGAGTGTTTAAAGCTACGTATATGGACTATGGGCCATTAGCCTCAAACTTAATGCAGATACATTATATGATTATAATGTGTTTGCAGATGGGTGGGAGGGGGCACGAACCTCTGCCAGAAGAGAGTTCATGAAATCATCCTCCAACATCAATCTAATCTCTGTATAGCACTGGCTACTGCAATTGGCCATCAATGAAAATAGCAGATATATATATACACGAAATAGCAAGTTTGTTTTCTAAAAATGGGCTAATTTAAAAAATTGCACATTGTCTATTTAAAAAACTAACTATATTGATGAGTTCAACAATAAAAAAGATCCACGAACCACAATCTCAAAGGCAGAGAAACCAATCAAGGTTCATACAGAGTAATTCATTCACTACATACAAGAAGATTTCAATCCAGGGAAAAAAAAGTCTAAACGTAGCTAAAATCCAAGTGTACTACCCTACAGCATATGCAGTGATTGATTCGGAGAGAAACGGAGAGGGACCTGGAATTGATTCTGAAAGCAGCAGGAAGAGGAGTCCGGAGATACTCAATGAAAGTCTCCCACTCTTCCGGCGGCACTATTCCTTGCTCCTGCAAAATCGCAATCTAAAATCTAAATTGAGCCAACGCAAAGTACGCGCTTCCGGCGAGGGGAAATAACGATGGAGATCGTCAATGCACCTTGTAATATTCTTCGAACGAATGATTTCTGGCGGGGAAAGGCTCCCTAGGAGGAGCGCGAATGGTGGAGGCGTCTCCGTCACCGTCATCAATGACAGAGGGAGCGGTATCCGGCGGTTTATCGGAATCCGGTGCCTGGAGTCTCCCGACGTCATCTCTGAGCTGCCGGAAGTGTTTTCTCTGCGTGCGAGATCGACCTATGCCTCCCATTACTATTCTTCTCCTTAGATTGCTCTGCTGCAGCCTCTCAGCTTAACTGCCCTTGTTCTTCTGAACAGAAAGGCGGGTAAGGTGATGACCATTTGGGCCGGAGCTCATTTTCCAGCAAATTTTCATTTTCAAATATTTTAATATATAATTTTTATTTTTTAATTCTATACAATTTGTCATATAAAATAATTTATAAATAATTTTAGACAAATATCGTAAACTGAAACAAACACTATATAAATTGGGATGGAGGAGTATTAAATTATTCTAAAAACTTTCTCAAAAAAAGTACTCTAAAAACTCAAAAATCATACTCGATTTATTTCATTGTGCAAGAGAAATGCCATTTGAGATTGAAAGAATACGTTAGACAAATATGGGGAATTAAATTTTTCTAAAATCTCAAAATCTTTACTAACATTGGAGATAATTTGAAGTGTTAAGATTATTTTATTTATTTTAAAATATAAATTTGTTGCTTTTTGCTTTTCAATTACTACCTCCGTCCCGCTATATTCGTCCACTTTTGACTTTTGGAACTGTTCATCTAAGTACTTTGACTCATCAAATTCTCTCAATGTGTAAGCCTAAATATAGTTATGTGTGATCTTGTTTGATTTGTCTTAACATATAGATTATTACTCTCTCAATGAGTAATATATAATTTCTATAATTTTTTAATATACAAATTACAAGATAAAATGAATTAAAAAAGTGCATTGGATGGTGTGCAAAAATGAAAGTGGACAAATATAATGGGACGGAGGGAGTATTTCTTTCAATATTATATTATTGTTTTCTTTCTTTTACACTAAATTGTACGGAGTAAAATACATAGTAAACTAACCTAAATTAACGAATTGTGTAAAAGAACATGCTAAAGGGATACCATAACATGGTGAAAGAATGCTTTTCTTTCACTCATTTTTTGAAACATTCAATATTCAAATGTGACCCATATTCAGTTACATTGGATAAAAAAAATACACACGAAAATGGCACTATTTAGGGAAGTAGAACATAATCAAAGATGAAATCCGTAAAATCTAACTTCAGACCATCATCTATTATTTTGGACTCCCAATTCTGTTAAATATGTAATAAACATGTAACATTAAATCACTTGCGAACTATGGAACTAGTAGCTTACTACATTAATTCTTTTTGTGTAACAAAGTACAACAAAAAAGACCAATTATAAACAGATAACGAGCAGTCAAAACATGCTTAGTCTGTAAAATTGGGGACTCAAGGAGTATAAAAGATCACAAAACCATCTCTATGCATAATGGAGACCATAGACAAAAACAATACTTTAGGGAGGAAAATGGATCGAAATTGTAGAACTTCAAAAAGGAGATAAATAGCAACAAAAAACACCAAACTCAGTAGAAATGCCAGTCTAAAAGTCTCATCATCAACTGTTTAGCAATTCTTCAAAACTTAGAACAGAAAAAACTGATAAAGAAAGCGCAAAGTTCAAAATAACAATAAGGAGGGTTGGGGGGTACATGACAAGGAATTTCATGATTTAGGCAGCAATGGAGGGCTTAGAAGTAGCAGTGGAGAGTCTGGACCTCTTCTTGGCTAAACTCTCAGAGCGCTTCTCTCTTTGCTCCTTCAACCTGCTAGCGAGCAGCTTCTGGTACTCCTGAGCTTCTGCCTTGGCCTTGACAACCCTCTGCTTCTTCTCAGCAATTCTAGCTCTCTTCCTCTGAAGAGTCAATGGAGTCACCAGTCTCTGTATTTTTGGGGCTTTGCTCACCTCCTTACCTGTATCCAAACAAATATTGTTGTTTGATATGAGAACCAAACAAATATTGTCGTTTGATGTTATTCTTTAATTTGTGCACTTCAACTTTGGTCATCAAATGTGGTGCTAAAATGGTGCTTACAAATTACTCCTACTTTAATGGCGGTCACTTAGACCTCCTGGTAGCATCTTTCAATTTCAGTAATGTGGTCACTTGGACCTCATGCAATCCTACTTTTGTGGTTATTTAAATCACTTTGTACATTTTGCTTTCAGAATAACTAATTGAATCACACTCAACTTGTTTGATATTAGAAATTAATTTTAAAGCTGGAGTATTAGGCTTCATTTTATACAAAACAACATTTGTAACAGGATGCTAAAGAAGCAAATTATGCAGTTCAAGAAAAAAGTAGTGATTACCCTTTTTATTAGTGAATGTCCGGCGGTATGTGTTGACATACTTCCTCACATCATCATCCTTGGAGAGGTTGAAGAGCTTCCTAATCTTTGAGGCCCTCTTAGGACCCCTCATCCTTGGCTTCTCCACATCAGTGAGGCCAGGAAGCTCATTTTCACCCTTCTTCACAATGACTAAATTCAGAACTGAAAGGTCCTGGCTGACAATGCACCCACGCACTGACTTCCTTCTGCGCTCTCCGTTACGCCTTCCATACCCTCTAAAGCAAGGAGTACCTGCTCATCCTTGATATTATTAGCTCTTGACAAATGTTATGAGAAAATGTTACACAATTAAACGAATAATCTAAATACCTCTGTGAAGTAAGAGACGAACACGTCCTGGAGTCAAAACTCCCTGCTTCATGGGAAATCCCTGCTTGTCACAGCCACCCATGATCTTGAACACATAACCTTTAAACTCCTGCCAATAAAAAACATGCAAAATGTCATATACAGAGTACTTAGTATTGTAGACACCAAGACAAATATGGGCCACATGTGAGAATACCTCGCCCAAAGCATCTCCATCGACTTCATGAGAGATCCTCTTCTCATAAAAGGCACGCCTGCATTGTTAAGATATTGAAAATTCCTTACTACACCATATAATGATAAGTAATACATTCCACAGCTAGACAAAAGAATAGGTTGAAGAATGATCAACTACAGGATAAAATGGCTCCATTAATAAATTCATCGTGCAATGGTAAGATGAAGGAATACAGTATAAACCATCATGGACGAATTGTAAATGGCTGTGTAGTTGGATTACAGTGAAGTAATTGATTAGGGGAAACAAGGTCTTATGCAGCTTCAGTTACACATTGGTAGCTGATGGTACTGCTGGTGTTCACTTTGTTGGAGAGTAAAAGATGGTTAGATATCATAATCAGTAGGCTTCCAGTTCTGGCCAAAAGGTGGAAGTTTGACTTTTCATTCCAAATCATCTACAATCGTATACCAATTGAAGTCTATAAACATTCAAATCTGTGAAAGAAGTGATCTTGTACTAATTTCATTCCATAAATCAAAAAAAGAGACAAAGTATAAAGTGCCATACAGAGTTATGACATCATTCATTTCAACAGATCAAATTAAACCCAATAGACAACTAATCAAAAAATAACAGATGATTTCACTAGAGACAAGCTAGTGAGCATGTCATTGTATAGTTTTCTGAAAAAGAATACATCATAGACCAAATCACATCGATATCTCTATATAAATAGGTTGTTATAGCCTCTGTTTCAGAGTAAATTGAATCAAAACAATACTAGGTAATCTATACGTTTCTAAGATGTTAATCAGCTGCGATTAGAAACAGATCACGAAGAAAGAAGCAACGAATAACACATGCAAAAATACGATTAATATAAACCAAAATGAATCGAGTCATACAGCTTCTGCTCATCGTCAATCTCGAGCTTCTTCTGGCAACCAGTAGTCGGATTCGCGATGTTGAACTACATAACACCAAAATCAAACAAAACAGATTATAAACGTATACGAATCCGCACACATTGTCCACGAACGCAGAAATGTTTACAGTCGCATACCTTCATCTTCTCTCTTGGGAAGGAGAAGCAGCAGCTGCGACAATCAGCTTCTCTCTCTGATGCTCTGCGGCAGCAACGATGATTAGGGTTTTAATGGCCACAGCCCAGGAGAGTATTTATTCGTTTACTGTTGATTTGTTTGGGCTAGGGTTACTTAGATATGTGTGGGTCAAATATTGGGCTTTTCACGATTCGTGTCCACATATCAAGTCCTTCAATATTTTTTCAGACTTCATTTTTTTCATATCCATTATTTTCACTTTCATTTTCCCAATGTCCTTCAATAGTTTTTCAAAGTTCACCCCATTGGTCATAAGTTCTAAAACTTCAACTTATTCTTACTACTTATTACTTATATTTATTATAATTATATCAGATTAGAGGTAACTTTAAATATAATTACATTAAAATCAAATCCAAATAAATTAGCGTAGAATTTATTTCAATCATATCAAGTGATGAAAATAAGTCTTTCACTATATCAAGCATCAAATATACCCAATTGACTTGGCCGCTATTTATTACCGAGTATGAATAAAATGTCCACCTTGATTGTTAATAACGTAGGCCTTGTTCTTTTAAGTTGGAAAAATTAGCTTTTAATTTCTTCTAACTCATTCTAATTTCTTGCAACTCCTTCCGATTCCTTTTAAGTTCTTCCAATAACGACTTAAAAATGTATACTTCCTCCGTCCCACAAAGTTTTATACATTTTTACTAAAGTGGAAATTAAATGAGGGATAATTTTGTGTTGACTTTTCAAAAATAACCTAGATTTGATGTGTAAAAGTAGGATGTGATGTATAGATTATAAGGAAAGAGGTATGAAGTGATAGGTAGAGTTTGAAAAAGTAAGAGGTAAAAGTGGTTTTTTAATAGAAATTGGTAGGAGATAGTGGGACACAATTTTTTTGAAAGGTGTAAATCTTTTTGGGACGGAGGGAGTAATATTTTACCCCAACCACGGACTGTGATAAAAAATTTTTATCTAAAATTAAAGCTTTTTTATATATTTATTTAGATCATCATTTAATTCTTTCTACATTTTCCAACTCCTTCGAGTTTCTTCGCAAAAAGCATGTACCACATGACTTCTTCTTTAACTCTTGTTGTCTTAAAAATTTACAGTAAATTTCATAAAAAATCTCTAGTTATAAGTCGTTTTTCATATTTAGTCCTCACATATCAAATGACAAATATCAATAATTTAGTTCCCAATTATTAAATTGTTTTCTATTAATGGTCCTCTGTTAACATTCTCGTTGAGAGTATGGATACAATTGTAAATTCACACTCCTCTCTTTCATCAATTAAGCTTCATCCCTCCTCTAATACTCCTTCCCAAACACGTCGCTGAGTTTGTAGCACTGAACCCAAAATCAAAACTATCACAACTGCCTCAATTATTTGTCTTCCCGGTGGAATCCAAAATTAAAACAAGTAACCTTTATGGCTGAGTTTCAAGGGTTAGTCTCAGAAAATTACAAAGAAAACAAGCCTTGGAACTCATTCATGAAGGTTACCAATTTTGATTTTGGGTTCCACTAGGAACACGAATAATTGAGAAAGGAATGATGGTTTTGGTTTTGGGTTAGAGTTTCAAACCAAGTGACGGGTTTGGAAAGGAGTACGAGAGGAGGGAGGAAACTTAATTAATTAGAGGAAACTTAATTAATTAGAGAAGAGTGTGAATTTTTAATTTTATCTATGTTTTTAATTGGAATGTTAAGAGAGGATCATTTATGGAAAATAATTTAATAATTGAGGACTAAATTATTGATTATAACTGAGAACCTTTTATGAAATTTACTCTAAAATTTATCACAATTTGATTTGTTTAGTCAAATTGTGCAACACTTTGACCCTAGCCTAAATATTTTTTTAATTTTTAAATAATTAAATGTTACATAAATTTTATTCATCAAAATTAGTTTTTAAAATGAACCCAATTTTATTAAATTTAGATTATAATTAAATATTTTTTTAATAATTTATGATCAAAACATAATACAGTTTGACCAAAAAAATCAAACTATAATGATATTTTGGGACGGAGATTGATAATAATACTCGGTAGTAGTATTTCAGACCCACTTTGCCAATTAAGAATGTGATCCATCTTGTTCATTGTGTGTGATGTCATTCTACACTAACTTTGTGCGGCCTGAATGCTCCCTCACTCTCAAAGATTTGTCTTGATCACATTTCACAACATAACATTTGTATGAAATTTTCATTTAATTAAAATGTGAGGCAAATGTCATTCAAATCATTTTAAAATAGAAAACTATCCAACCTCATTCACACATATGGGGAGTTAGACGGAGATGTTGTGCAACGTATTGGAGCAACTCGGGCTAAATGGAGGTTAAACTGGCTTCAAGGGTGTTGTGCGAGTATGGGCAATGTATGCATACAAACACTCTCCCAGACCTTACTTTCATTGAATCCAACTAGATGTTCTTTTTTTATTGATGGTCAATATCGTAGTATGACATAAGTCTATTTGAAACTTGTTCGACCTGGGAATAATTTATGACAAATTCTTCTGTGATCCTAAAGTTCACAGACCTTAGTATATAAATACCCTAAATAAATTTAACTCTTTAAAAAAAATAAAAAAACTCTATGTCGGCGCACAAAAAATGTGAGAAGGTCTACATTTCACATGTGAACATTGATATCACGAAAACATAACTCATAATTCATTCGCAAAATTCCTCCTCAAGCCTGAACCCCTATCCCGCCCTTTTACCCCACTCCACCCCTCCCCTTAGGCACCCCCACCTTTGGGTGACAATCGATTACGGAGTATCAAAATCTCCGGTATTATTACTATTATCTTTTTTTCTTTGGAAAAAATTACTATTGTCATTATTCTTCAGTTCAAGCAATAACTCCTTTAAATTCATACTATTTCTTCAATCTCACTGAAAAATTTCCAACTTATAGTGCAGATTACATTACAAGTTAGAAATTTTTCAGCGCAACAAAGAGAGTAGAGAGCACAAACATATATAGAATGATGAGGTTCATTGACAATGGCATGAAATAGTAGTAGTGACTTTGGCTAGCTCACAAATGCACGTATGAAGTCCCCACTTGACTCCATATCATCATCATCCTCCTCCTCATCTATCTCCCCATCAAAGTCTATTTCGTCCATGTCATCAACCAGTAGGCCACCCGGTCCGGTCGCCTCGCGAGCCTCTTGTATAATGGCCAACACTTGTTCAACACTCTGCCAAGCTCTATTCTTATCATCATCATCATCACCATTTGCTTCTCCATTGCTGTCTTCGAGTGAAGAGTCCATGGTTTCTTCTGAAGAGCTATTAAGAAACCATGGGTGTTTCTTGATCTCCTCTATGCTTATCCTCTGCATACATGTTTCTACTTAACTTTTATTTCTTGGTTTGCACGATTTGATAATCCCATACAAGGTCGTGTGTGGACAGGGTGGGTGAGTGTACGCAGGACCTTACCCCTACTCAGACCTGACTTACTTTTTTACGGATTATTGTTAAAATAAATAAACGAAAAAAACTCAAAATAGTAACCTCGTCAGGATCTGACACGAATATCCGAGATAAGAGATGCTTGCACTCCTTGGATATCCGGACGTAGCTCGGGATTGAATATTGAACACTTAATATTCTCTGCACCAAAAGAAAGAAAAAAAACCCATAGCTTAAAAAAAAAGACATTAACAGAACCAAAAACCAAAAGAGAGCAAGTCATGTTGATGTGTACATACAGTGATGGTTTTCTTGAAATCTCTTGGGTCCTCAGGGTCTTCAAAGGGATAAGCACCAACCAGCATCACATATAGGGTAACCCCACAAGACCAAACATCTGCAATCTTTATTCATTCATTCACATATAAATAATTATTTTATTTATAATGAATTAGAATGTGGGTGTTGACTTTATGAAGCACATTTTGAGGCCAACTAACAGATTACAAGTAGTTCAAAAAAAGTCCAACCTTTCCATCATACTCTTTTCTTGAAAAGACTTCTGGTGCAATGTATGCTGGGGTTCCAACTGTGGACTTGGGCTGTGAATGCAAAACTGCAGACTAAAAAATGAACACCAATAGTCATCAATTTCACACACAATTCAACACAAATACTAAAAGACTGAATCCAATCGATAATTAACACATTAGAATTTTTTCCAATTTTTTCCCTGATGTGAGATAGTTTAACAGATTTAATTGTTTTAATGAATATCTATCTCAAAGAGTGAGCATTTATTATTGCCTTGGAATAGCCAAAATCGCATATTTTGAGGCGGGGCGTCGAGCTTCCATCCAAAAGCGTGTTTTCAAGCTTGAGATCTCTATGACAGATTTGCTGCACTCAACAAAAACAAATAAGCCCAAAACATAAGTTAGGTAATCCAGAACACAAGTTAGGTTTATTTCACATTGGTATGACATTACTTGATAAAAGAATGATTAGACTGGGAAATCAAATTACCATAGAGTGGCAATAACTGACTCCAGATATTAGCTGTTGGAAGAAAAATCTTGCCTGAAAAGTAGTCAATATATCTTAAAAAATTAATGTTGAAGATATAGTCCCTTATCAAACATTCAAACTAAAAAAAGACTAATATACAAGAATGCGAGTTACTCATCTCATTATCATTTGATTTTGGATTGGAATACCATAATTCTACAATTTTTTTAAAGAAGAAACGCTTTTGGCATTTTTTTACTCAATCTCCGATAATCATCCAAAACAACCAATTACAAAAAAGTGGCAGCTAAACAGACAACAACACAATATAAGGCTGCATTGCCGATGTGGGATGAACAAGTCAACACGCCCCCCTCACACGAGGCGCATATTTCTGCGGGCGCGGTCCAAAATCAATGGCTTAGCTCTGATACCATGTTGAAACGATAGACTTGAGCCCAATTCAACCCCAAAAGTTAACTCAAGAGGTTGAGGTATTCAAGCTATTAAATAGTAGCACAATATAAGGCTGCATTGCCGACGTGGCATGAACAAGTCAACACGCCGCAACCTCATTTTGGATAGCGAACTCGATTCTACAACTAACAAATTCATAAACAACTTGAAGAGGTTGGAGTTGTGCAAACCTCATCCTCACTAAATCTTCCCGCATTACAAATTCGATCGAATAGCTCTCCCCCGGAGGCGTATTCCATCATTATGGCCAAATGGGTCTCTGTCAAAAACACCTGCACAGTAACACCAATCATCATCATCGCCGCCACCCAACCGCCACCACCAAAGTGGCTGCAGAAAGCAATACACACTCTTTCTTTTCTCATATGCATAAATCTCAACCACACAGTTTTCCATTCATTTCATTAAAAAGATTAGGACCCAATCAATGACTAGTAACTGTTTGATGATTGCATACCTCTTTGAACCTAATAATGTTGGGATGCTTGAGGGATCTATGGTTCATGATTTCCCTCTGAACATGCTCATCAATCTACTAACAGATTAAATGGTGAAGATCAATTTTGCTGCAAATAGGAAATGAAAAGGAGTACTTTTTTTTAATTAAAAAAAGGGTAAGAACAAAATGAATAAATTACCATATGGCCCCTCTCAATATACTTGACAGCCAAAAGCTCCCCACTGCACTTGTCCTTGACCAGCTTGGCAACCCCAAAATTGCCAGAGCCAATGTCCTTAAGAATCTCATACTTTTCCATTGAACTTTTCTTAATTAAGTTATATTTCTCTGCTTTTAAGAGATCAGAAGACACTATTACAGTAAAGGGAATATATTATATTATAATATAGAAGTTGGAGGTCATGTTTTTTTGGAAGCAGAGAAGGTGGAGAGAGGGTACATATATTATATATTTATAGAACAGTTTATTTTTTTTTAATTTTTATTTTGGGTGCAATAATAGCAGAATAAAAAGAGGGAGAAAGAAAGCAGGTGAAGACGTGGCGCTTATGGAGTTTTCTGCAAATGGAAGCAACTGGAACTTGGGTCCTCTTGATTTTTATTTTTTGTCATATATTTATAAGTTACATTGTGACAGGGACGGGTCAAAAACATAAAAACACTAATTTTTTTAAAATTTTTTGTGAAGTAAAAATTCATTCCAATAATTTAAAGAGTTCGGGATACAATCAAATCGAGCAAAGTCCCAAAACGAAAAGATTGTGGTGTTGGAACATACCAAATATCCAAACATGGTCGTTTTGAAGACTCAAATGACATTTATTTGAAAAATCCGTATCACAAGCTCCTGCCATCCTTGAAAGTTTTTCTTTTTCATCTGTTTTAAAAAACTTTTTTTATTTCTATTGAAAAGTCACTTTACCCCTACTATTTTAAACTACCTATTACATCGTATATATTCACTATTAAATTGCCATCAAATCTTACTTTTATCCATCATATCCAAGAACATTTTAAGAAACTCAACACCAAAATACTCCTCTTAAATTCATTAAAAATAAAAAACTCTCATATTTACAGGGAGGATGGGAGTATTATTTTTTGTTTAATGGCCATAACCAAGGAAATTGAAAAGATCAAAAGAAAAAAAAACAAAAGAACATAAGTGGAGTCCGATTGGATCCATCATCGTCCATGTGTTGTCTTTCCTGAATTGTTTATTAACAACCAATTTGGTTTATGGTTGCTAGAGATTTCGTGCTTAACTTTATCAAGTAAAATAATATTCTTATAAGAAAATACTAGTTCTACAACTTTGACTTTGATAAATTAAATTGAGATTGATGTTATAAGAAGCCAAAGATGATTCATTTTTTGAACTTATTTCATTCAATAAAAATCAGACATGCGTAATCAATAATAATTATTTTTTGAAAATATAAAATAATTATAATTATAATTATTTTGTGAATTCACTATAAAAATACCTTATTAGAAGAGATTATTTTGATTTACTATAAAAAATTGATACTCCCTCTGTGTAGTTTTTATTTGTGTATATAAAATTAAATGAACTAACTCAATCAAATGTTTAAATTTCTAATTGTAAGCTCAAAAAGATATAGAAATATGTTAACATGCTCATCATGTAATGCATAGGCGAGGCTTATTTATAGCCCGCATGGGCAACTCAGTTCGTCGAAAACGTGAAATCTTGGACCGATGACCAGGGGTCGAGTCCCGCAATGTGGGGGCTATCCAAAAATCCCATAAAGGGTGAGGAGACTCCTTGTGCGCGGTGGGCACGGGTCTAACGTTCTTGGCCGACTGAGTCACCATGATTTATCTCCTTCACTATTCTTGTCGGACCAGGGGGTGGGGGCGCCTGGGGTGGGCAATTCCACCTTTTGGAGTTTGGACCGATTAAATTTGTTTTTAAAAAATCACACTAATAAAGAGTAAATCATTGAGAAAATATCAAAATAAGAGTTTCATATTTTTATTCCTTAAATAGGAGTTCACACTGCACATGAGCACTTTACTATACCTTTTGGTAGTGTAAATGAATTTTACTCCTATTTTATCTTTTTTCCCTTTGTTTTTCATATAGTTCTAAGTTTCTCGATGGGCAGGGTTGATCATAATTCTTTTTAACCATTATAAAAGCAGACTGTACATACATACATACATAGAGTAGGACATCACTAGCACTAACAGAATACAAAGTACCAAAGTAGTGCCTTTTCTACTTCCTCAGTGCCATATAAGTTTCTGTTTCTGTTTCTTTGTTTTGAAGTTTCAATGTTCACAGACATGATGGCTCTTAAATTTCATAGCCAGGGAACCTGGAATTCTCTGGGCTCATCAAATCAAACCACAAGCAGACCGCTCCGGCTAACCCTTTGAACAGGGAGTAGGCGTGGTCCCCTCCGTACGCGCTGTGGTCCCTACCGCCATGGTGGTGCACGAAGCTCGCGAACGCCACTGCTCTCTCCTTGTAGATGCTCTCTCCGGTCAGCCGGTACAGCGACAGGAACGCGTACGCGTTTCCTGCCGCCCCATCCGCCAGCCCCGGCTTCTTCACCAGCCCGTTCTTCCACACCACTTCCCCCGCTTCTATTGCGGCATTCCGGAATTCCCGGTCCTCCGGAAACACCTAATTAGATATCACAATCGTTGTTAAAATATACTCCGTAGAAACTCTTTCTAGACTTAAAATCACAAGCTTGAGCTTTTGGTTGAATTTGTTCCTTGATGGCCAAGTAGTCACGAGTTCGAAACTAATCGCATCTAGTTTAAAAAAATTGTGTGCAATGCCCAATTTGGTCACACCTGCACGTGAGGGGCGTGTTACAAGCTTGAGCTTATGGTTGAATTAGTTCCTTCATATGGTTTCGGAACTTTGATGACCAAGAGGTCACGAGTTCAAATCTCACTGCTACCAATTTTTTTAAAAAAATTAATTTTCATATGCAAGGCTCAAGCAAAAATAAATCTTGTCTGCATGTAAGGGGCGTGTTAGAGTATAAAACCCATCATGAGCTTTTGATTGAATTGGTTCTTTAACCTAGTATCAGAGTCTTATTGACTACGATGTTACAGGTTCAACAATCAGCTTCACCCAAATTAAAAAATAAAATAGAATTTCACGTGCAAGGCTCGAAACGACCACGTCTGCACGTGAGGGGTGTTAGAAAAAAAAACCTTTCATGGGCCTACAACCACAATCTTACATGGTTTCGGAGTCTTGATGACCAAGAAGTCGCGAGTTTAAACCTCACCGCCACCTAAATTTTTTTTAAAAATTATTTTCACGTCAAGGCTCGGCAAAAATAAATCTCGTTTGCATGGGAGTGATCTTTTCGTTGAGTTAGTTCATTGACACACGTGAGATAACGTGTTAGAATATAAAAATCTTTCCTAAGCCTACAACCACAACTCGAGATTTTGGTTGAATTGGTTACTTGACTCAATACAAAAGTAAGTAAATTACGCGCGAATAGCGAAAGCCAACCTGAGATGCTTTGCACAAGGTGATGCAAACGCCGGTGGCACCGTGAGACCATTGAACCAGCTTATCCCTGGGGTTTCCCTCGCTGACCGGGTAATTCCCGCTGTGAGGGAACCTATTGTTCATCATGTACCTTAAGGTCCCCTTCACATCTTCGATGCCACCATCAGATAGTGGGAAATGGAGCAACACTTGCAGAATGCCAGCAAGACCGTGCGCTGCGCCCCAATACCGCGTGCCATGCC
Source organism: Cuscuta campestris (assembly GCA_900332095.2). Classification (NCBI taxonomy): domain Eukaryota; kingdom Viridiplantae; phylum Streptophyta; class Magnoliopsida; order Solanales; family Convolvulaceae; genus Cuscuta; species Cuscuta campestris. Next base: position 2,127,689 of record OOIL02003480.1, read on the forward strand.
ACCTGTACATGAGCGGGCAGACCGAATTGTCGGCCGACCCTGCCCTACCCCCTTCAAGTATGGCTTCCACCACCGGCATTAGGAGTTCATCTGGCACTGCCTCACATCCCAAGTGCCTCTTTATGAAAAGAGCTGCCCACAGAAAACCTGCCCTCCCGTAGAGGAGATCGTACGACATTCCGAACCCTCCTTCTTCAGGACCAACTGGAAGTGCCTTCTCATGTGCCACCTGAAAACAAACATTGTTTGTACTCATAGCACCTTAGAGAAGATCCTTCCAAACACCATTTTTTGCTTATTAAAAAGGTGTGACTAAATCCCCTCTTTTAACTCATTTCTGTAAAGTCCACTTAAGTAGATGACAAATATCAAATTTACACTCCCCCACCCCAAAATAATGTTCACATCTTTATTTTTTAGTTTGTCCAAAAAAAGAGCTTCTCATAGGAGTATAATTTAATGAAAGATTTAAATGGTTCCCATTGTCATTTTCATAAATCTAAGCCACAGAGTTTCACTTTTTTTTGCAGTGAAGGAAACACAAGGATGAGTAGTACCTCAAGGAAACAGTTCAAATAAAGTTCTTGCTTCTGCTGGTCCCCACAGTAACTGGCTGCAACTGCACCTAGTGCATAGATCCCTCCTCTACCACAAAGGAAAGTTATATGTCTGGTCCCCAGCAAGAAAAGAACCAATACAAAAATAATCAAGTTAGGGTCACCCCAAAGATGACCCAACTTTGACGCATTCTTTTCTAGGCACAGACGATGAATGTTTCTGAAGTGTCTATGAAAAGAATGAGATGAAAGTTGGGCTCGCCTTAGCATTGTCCACACAAAAAATCCACTCATATTTGATGAGTTCAAAAAATTTCAAGAATTATTATAAAATGTCTCCAACCAGTTCACCCAAATAGTTAAGAGGTGAGTTGTCAAACAAGCTCAATGTCCTACTCATTATTTGTTCAATACTGTTTTTTTAAATTCCCATGAACTTTTTTTTTTCCTATAGTATCTTTTCTGAATCATATTCATGAATTTTTAAATAAAAGTTGCCCTTTTAAAGAGTAAAACCAGAAAAGTACCAAAATACCATCTAACACCCAAATATTACAGAATAACTACCACCGTCACATTGATTCTTAACTCGGTTTTAATTCATTTTTGTTTAAATATTGATATAAAATCAAAAAATTAAATTTTATATATTTAAACATCAGATTTACATAATAAGAGGGACACGGCTATTATTTTATCAAATAATATCCGAAAATGTATTTAAAAAAAGTAGAAGTTATAAGCTGACCAGTAAACATAAAGACTGAAGAATCCAACTGAATAAAAGTCGGGTAAATTTCACCAATGGTACCTGAACTTTAGCTGGAATTTCGAAGTGGTACCTGAACTTCAAATCCTTTCACAAAAATCCCTGAATTTACACAATCCTTTTACTAATGAGCCATTAGCCCGTTTCTAGGTTAACTTCCGGTCATTAGGGCCAAATTCGAATTTTATATATTTTAAAATTTTCAATTTGACCCCATTTCTTCTTTTCTTTTCTTCCAGGCCCCGCCGCCGCCGCCCGCCGGTCAAAATCGCCGGAAAATGAACTTTTTCCGATTCCGGCGGGACCAATGTCATTCTCTTTGTCTTGTGACGAGGATCAATAATATCCAAACCATTTTGTCTAATTTGTCCTGTAACTTCTCGAATCTGAATTTTTCTACTCGAAAAAACCCTAAAATTCGAAATTGGGTCTAAAATTGGGAGTTTTGCAAATCGTCATCAAATCTTGCAATTGAAGGATCCTTAGAGGTCGCCCGGATGCCACGACCACATTGGAGTTGGTGCCCGCCGTCAATTTCGCCGGAGTTGGCCGGAAAACGCTCCGACCCGCCGGAAACCGCCGGCGGGTCGGAGCGTTTTCCGGCCAACTCCGGTGAAATTGACGGCAGGCACCAACTCCAATGTGTCGTGGCATCCGGGCGACCTCAAGGACCCCTCAATTTCAATTTAAAGATTTGATGACGATTTGCAAAACTCCCCATTTTGGACCCAATTTCGATTTTAGGGTTTTTTCGAGTAGAAATTCAGATTCGAGAAGTTACAGGCAAAATTAGACAAAATGGTTTGGATATTATTGATCCTCGTCTCAAGACGAAGAGAATGACATTGGTCCCGCCGGAATCGGAAAAAGTTCATTTTCCGGCGATTTTGACCGGCGGACCGCGGCGGCGGGGCCTGGAAGAAAAAGAAAAGAAGAAATGAGGTCAAATTGAAAATTTTAAAATATATAAAATTCGAATTTGGCCCTAATGACCGGAAGTTAACCTAGAAACGGGCTAATGGCTCATTAGTGAAAGGATTGTGTAAGTTCAGGGATTTTTGTGAAAGGATTTGAAGTTCAGGTACCTCTTCGAAATTCCAGCTAAAGTTCAGGTACCATTGGTGAAATTTACCCAATAAAAGTCATATACTCCGTAACTATTAGAAATATCCAAATACACCTAGATTTTTAAATTATTTACCGATTTCACTAAACCTAACGCTATAAACTTGTTTTATGATTGAAATTTGTCAAGGGATAAATTTTCTATAGCAGAAAAGTGAAAAAAAGGATAAAATTCAGTTTTTAACATTAAAAAAAATGGATAGGGTGAGCTTGGTTTAGAAGACAGGGAGCAATAATGCAGACTAGATATGCCTTTGGCTAAAGTATGTGATGCTTATACGGAGTATATCTCAACAAGATATATGGGTCCTAGCAAAATATTCTTATTTTTCCCCATTAATCTCCTATCTCTTCAAGGATCGGTTAGCTCAATTGGTCGAGCAAGAGATGCAAAAAAAGTAAATCCGAGTTCGATCTTTGACAACTCCGATGTGAAGTAACTATCCGAGTTCGATCTTTGACAACTCCGATGTGAAGTAACTATGTTAAACATATGTCCTCTGCAAGTACTAAGTGCAGGACAGACCCCACCCTTTGTTAGTCAGAGTGTGATTATAGTTTAATATATCTCATATCGTCCGGCCGGTTCTGAAGACACCTCCGGCCCTTTTTAGTTATTGTCAACTCATCAAAGTAAAACTATTTCCATCTTTCGTATAAGTAAAAAAAAAACCATCTTTCATATATAACCAATGGGCCACAAAAGTGACAGGCTGTAACATCAATATCCCTTTGGTCGGTCAGGAATCCATTTCAATAAAGAACTTTCCTTGTTTGAAAATGAAGTAAAGTTTGCCCCCTCCCCATTCGAGTTTCCACTTTCTACGATTGAAATTGAGACTAGTTTAACCAAATTAACGTGCCACTTAGCAACAACCTAAACAGACAGTAATAACTCTTACAAGACTGTCATGTCCATGCCCTAAAACTCTAAAAGTCGTTAGAATGCCATGTTCTTATTATGACTCATTTCAAATCCGTCCATCGTGCAACAAAGATCTGTCTATCTATTTCTGCCGGCTACCTCGCAAAATTGCTTCCGCCGACTCCATTCTAATATGTTTCAAGCTCCTCCTCATTACTCATGAGTCATGATCAGCTTGCAGAGATATTAGGAATATTAGAAATAATATAGAATAGATTATTATTATTATTATTATTATTATTATTATTATTATTATTTACTTTTCTTATTCTATTGCTTGCATAATTATTACTCTATTGTGATTAAGATCTACTCTTGTAGTCTTTATATATAGGGATGAAACCTTCTTTAATTTATTCAATAAAAACCAATTATTTTTGGCGATTGGAGTAAGAGTGAGAAGTTTCTTTTAATCTCTTGAGGTTGCTCTTTGTTTCTTTATCTTTTTTCATATTCTTGATCTCTAGAAAAAATACAGATGAATACAACTTTCTCGTTCTTCGATCATGCATATGATTTTTTATAGAGAGAAATAAGGGATGACGACGGTTAGACACACTCATAATTTTTTGGAAAAAATGAAATGGTAAAGGACTACGGCTGTTGGACAAGCTTGTTGGAATTGGTGGCAACAGTTAGGCACGCACAAAAGAACACCAAATTTTTATACTCTCTCCGTCTAAAAAAGGAGGTTTTAATTTTAAGATATTTTAAGAGTAGTGCATTTTGGTGTTGAGTTTCAAAAAATGTCCTTGATGTGATTGGTAAAATGGGATTTGATGATTGGATTAATAGTGAATAAATGTGATGTGATAGGTAGATTTTGAATTAGTAGTGGTAAAAGTGATTTTTTAATAAAAATGAGAAAAAGTGTTTAGGGACGGATGAAAAAAGGAAGTAGAAAAATTTTTAGGGACAGAGAGAGTATCTTTTTTATTTACATGTTTTAAAATCATTTCATACAATAAAATAACGGACACTTTTGGAAACCATTTCAGAAATAGACCTCAACCCTCACGGCCAGACTCACATTATTATCGGGGCCTCCAAAATTGGGATTCTAATTTTCTTTAATTTGGAAAATTTATTACTGTACAGAGATAGCGAGTATTAGGAATTTTGGATATTTGCACCAATTAGGCAATTACCATACCTGGAACCGCTGTGTCTTATAGAGATGTCAAAACTCTAAACCTTACTCCGTAAGTTCAAAAACGCAATCAACCGTTGAAACCCGGGAAATCAGGAAACAAATAATACGAGTTTAACCCCAAAACGGAAGAAAGTGGTTGCACTGACCTGGTGGAGGCGCGTGAGACAGAGGCGCACGCGTCAACGATTTCGGCGCACAAGTTCAGGTCTCGGCGATTCCCGATGGCCTCGAACGACCGGAGACAGGTGTAGGCCGTCCCCAGCAGACTGGTGTACACCGTCGGATCCACATTCGGCCCCGCACCGCCACCGCGCGCCGTCCACGTGACGTCGACGACCTGAAGCCAACAAAAAATCGAATCAATTTCAATCGCCGAGTATGAAAAACGAGTCCCGCCGGAATTTACTCTCCGGGCAGTGCGTGTATGTGGCCCACCTGGTCTTTGAGAGACACGGCGGCCTGGAGGAAAGCGTGGGGCGGAAGCAGAACAAAGCTGGGCGCGTCGAGTGCGGAGAGGCGGGAATCGCGCCCGTCGTTTCCGTCTTCGCGGTTAGAGCCGTTACTCTCCGGGGAATACAGGCGGAGTAGAGAAGAAGACATCGTTAGTTGAGCTGGTAATTTATACGGTTGCAGAGTCGGAGTGTGTTGCCGGTGCGAGATAGGCGCGGTGATGCGCCGGTCGCTGTCGGAGCGAGAGAGAGAGATGCGGGGGCGGGTCTTTATCCGGACCCGATAAGAGGATTTGAGTAAGAAGTCACCCTGATGACTTGTTTCCAGATGCGCCTGTTACAGAAATATCTTGTACGGTCCCGAAACACACACATCTCATTTGAGAAATTTCTCTACAATTTAAAAAGACCCTGCTACAATTACACCAAAAATTATATTCCATTTGTACACCACAGTTATAACAAACATTTTGATAGTTTACACCAATACAAGATTTGGTGCGTTAACAAAAATTTACTCATTTTGATGGTTTACACCGATACAAGGATTGATGCGTTAACAAAAATTTACACAGACACAAAGTGTTGGTGCGTTAAGGGCCTGTTTGGGAATATCGTTAAAGATTAGCATTAGCGTTTTGAAAAGGCTATTTACGGCCAGCGTTTTCAAAGTAATCTGCACCGTTAAAATTTTATCCAAAACGCTAACGCTAATCTCTAACGCTATTCCCAAACAGGCCCTAACAAAAATTAGTTTTACACCAACACAAAATGTTAGTGCAAACCTGCGGGGGACAAAACCAAAAAGATGAGATACACTCATATGGAGCCCAATAGTTCAAAAAATAAATAAAAGAGTAAATTCCATAATTGCTCCTTTATAAGAGGATGATTTCCATATTTAATCTTCTATTATCAAATATTACTACCGTAGTCCTTTTTTAAGGGTACCTTTCAACAAATGGTCCTTTTTTTATCTTCTGCCGTGTTGGTGTTAATTTAAAGGCTAAAAGTATAATTTGACATCAACATTATGTCTAGTGATGTGTTATGATATTGGTTAAGCAGATAACACAAAAATAATGACTATAATTGTGGGCTAGGATTCTGACAAAAGACCACATTTGTAGACTATAGTTGTAGTAGAAAACGAATGTAATTCACAAACGACGTAAACGGAATAGTCTTTGGAATTGTGTATGACAAAAAAGATATATTATCATTGTGAAATTATACTTTTAGCCCTCAAATTAACATCAACATGATAGAAGATCAAAAAAAGGATTATTTGTGGAAAGGTACCCATAAAAGATGGACTACTGGGGTAATATTTGATAATAGAGATCTAAATAGGGAAATCCCCTGTTATAAAGGACTAATTATAGAATTTACTCTAAATAAAATAATTATTTATGTTTTATTTAAAAATTAATATGAAAACTTATACTTAAAAATTATTTCCTAAAAAATTATTGTCATAAAAAAATAAGAAATAATGATTAATTATACTTTAATATATCAATATTTAATTTTTTCTTATACATTTTCTCGTTTCAATTAACTAAATATAAATCTGTTACAGAAATATCATGTACGGTGCCGAAACACACACATCTCATTTGAGAAATTTATCTGCAATTTAAAAAAAACCATGCTACAATTACACCAAAAATTATATTCCATTTGTACACCACAGTTATAATAAACATTTTGATAGTTTACACCAATACAAGGGTTGGTGCGTTAACAAAAATTTACTCATTTTGATGGTTTACACCGATACAAGGATTGATGCGTTAACAAAAATTTACACAGACACAAAGTGTTGGTGCGGTAAACAAAAATTAGTTTTACACCAACACAAAATGTTAGTGCAAACCTGCGGGGACAAAACCAAAAAGATGAGATACACTCATATGGAGCCCAATAGTTCAAAAAATAAATAAAATAATTATTTATGTTTTATTTAAAAATTAATATGAAAACTTATACTTAAAAATTATTTCCTAAAAAATTATTGTCATAAAAAAAAAAGAAATAATGATTAATTATACTTTAATATATCAATATTTAATTTTTTCTTATACATTTTCTCGTTTCAATTAACTAAATATAAATCTGAAGTGTTAAATACGAATTACAGATTATTATATATGAACACATTACTTAGCTTTTACGGAGTACTTTTTTCCAAAATAGGAGTATTGCCTTACTTTATTAGTATTTATTAGATATTCATTATTTATCTTTAATAGTAATAAAAATAATACAAATAGAAAATAGAAAGTGTGACAAAATATGCAAAATAATATTAAAAACTAAATGGAAGAGTGAAAATACTAATTAAAATTTCTAATTAATTAAAAATATCTAAAGTATAAGTTAAATAGTCTTATTTTAATTATAATTGACCCGGTTGTTGATTCCTGGGTCGATTGGTCCGACCGGTTACCATTGACCCATTAGCTTGTACGATCTAACTTTCAAATAATGAATTCAGCGAGATAAGTATACATAAACTATTTACTATGATTTTGCCATTTACTCATTTTGTTATAATACTGTTATGTTAATTGTCATTTAAATTTAATTAGGTTGCACACTTTAGTTCGTTAAGCCATTAGGGATAAGGCCCTTAGGATTTTTTCTATCTCGACCCAGATCATGAGATTTTCAAGTCAGGGCCATACTCAGTAGAAGAGGTAAATCGTAAGATATGTCTTAATTGATTAGTGTCTCAAAGTTATCACGACTTATCTCATCATACAAAGGATTCTAAATTCAATTGATCACTGTCTCAAAGTTATTGTACTTAACCTTTGTTTGGATGGAGGTGAGAAAAGGAGAGGAAAGAAAATGAAAGGAAAGAAACTGATTGAAAAGAAAATAGTGAGAAAATGATGAGAAAAAAGTTAATATTTGGATTGATGGAGAATGGAAAGAAAATGGTACCAAAAAAATTTGAAAAGATGAAATAAGAAAAAAAATAGTGGTGGAGAAAGCTCATACTGTTTTCTAACCTATTTTGGTGATATTTTTTTATGTGACCATGCTTAGTTTTCTCACCTCATCATTTTGTCTCCAAAACAAACATAAAAAATGTATTTTCTTTCCTTCCTCGTTCTCATTATCCAAACAATGGCTTATTGTCTCAAAGTTGTGATGTTTAAGTATGAGAAAACTCCCTCAATAAGTCATAAATGTTTTAAAACTAAAATAGAATTTCTATCATTGTTACGTTTTTTTTCAAATGATCAATTAAAATATACAAACAAATATAAGTTAACGAAATGTCACAATAATAATTAGAAAGATTAGTTTAGGACAATGCGGGTATTTTAGGTAAAATAATATTTTAAAAATATTTAATAAGATCAACCTAGCAAACTTATATTTATATCAATATCTAGGATCAATTTTATTTAATTTGTGATTAAAGTTTGTCAATTTTAACAGTAAAAAGTTAAAATTAGAAAAACACACTGGAATGAAGATAATATTTGTTTAAGGCCTGGTTTGAAAACAACACTAGAGGTCTGGAGTTAGCGTTAGAATTTTAAAACACTATCTAACGGCAGCCTTAAGCATTACATTTTCATAATTAATATACATTATTCAAATTTTATCTGAAACGTTAAAACTATGTGGTATGGGGGTGACCAGAAGGTGACATTGACGTGGTGGACGTGCCACCACTAGGGGTGGTCATGGTGACGGGGTGAAGGGGGGGTTTGTTTTTTTTTTGTTTTTTTTTAAATTCTAACCAATCAAAATTTAACATATCTCCAAACAGTCCAAAGTCATCACTCTCAATCATCACACCATACCACGTGTTTTTTCATAACCTCACATCACAACATTAATATACAATCATCACCCCCTTCACCCCCTCCTCATATCACATAACCTAACGCTAATCGAAAATGTTGTTTTTAAAGAAAGCCTAAATCAATACATCGCTAATGTGAGAACAGAGAAGCCAATTCGTATATTATATACGGAGTATGATTTGGGCAACTCCCAATAGAGTTAGGCCATCTGTAACGCTTCACCACCACTCACTCTAAATCAGCAGTACGTCATCATGCGCCACATCAACGCTGAGTGCACTCAACATCTCGCTCACTTCACCCTCGTAGTGCCTCACATTCACTACAATGACTACGACGCCTTCTCCCTTTTTGAAGAAATTAAAAAGCCTTCTCCCTTTCGTGTCCGTGCTCACGGCGCCTCTCATGCATGCCTCTCACGCCACGAAAGTGAACACCTACCTTGGCTCACAGCAATATCTCTGTGTTGCACTACGGGCAACCTTATGAGGTGTGCCCGTGTGAGAGACTCAAAAAGTCAAATCACCAAGCCTATTAGTGGGGCTCACCCTACGTGAAAAGGGACATAGGACATGATGACCCACAAGCAAAACATGTTTATCTAGGGTGAGAGTCGAGTTGCAATAGTCTAGGGGTGAGATCCCCCGATAATCAAGTCCTTAAAAGGATACGTTCTGTAATTAGAGAGGCTAATTACAGATTGTAATTAAACTCATACATTGTACTATAAATACAACATTTCCAAAGGGGATCACATTCTTAATAATCTAGAGGTCTAATACGCTTTGATCTCTTATATTTTCGAAACTATCTTCATATCAATAGTCTATTTTCATATTCTGGTGGAACTAATATCCACAAGATCACCAATTAAACAAAAAGTGCATTGCTATCAAAATGATATAATCATGGGTAAGGAAGTAAAATAATGTCAAACCTAAACGGAAATATGGAAACTATTAGAGATGGCAAAATACAGGCACCTTTGATCGATAGAAACCTTTTCACACATTCTGTACATACATCAAACACCGCTCCTCCATCGACCGTCATTGCAACTCCTTTGATTGATTCAGGTAAAAATCTTTCAAGGAACTATACCCAAATCTGGCATGGTTTTATAATCATAAGTAAATAATCTTATCAAATAGAATCACAATTATAGAATGTTGGCTTGGTAAGACCTTTTTTTGTACCTACCATATGGCAAAGGGCAATGCTGGGGAACCCCACTTATGACACCACTTTAAGCACTCAGAAACACTTCCCCATCCACAGTTATTGTATGTGTTCGCCTTTGGTATCAAAAAAGTGAATAAATACATGTTTTAAATAGAAAAGAAAGAAAGAAAAACGTGAATGCTTACGAAGAAGAATACACAGGGACTCCACTAACAATGCGCAGAGTAACATAATTCTCCATTGAAGTAAGAAGTGAACTCCTCTTCATCTTTGTATATCTCTGCAATTTCAAGTATTCTCACATCACTGGAAATCTAACAATGGAAAATCACCAAACAAAAAATTAGACTAAACATAAAAAAGAGCTTTAGAAAAAACAACTCACGGAAATTTTTGTGAGTGCCTTTGCAAGAAGTTCAACAGCAGAGAGATTAGAGGCATTGATCAAGTTATGGGGGTATCACACTTTGCGCATTCAAAATCAAATCAGAACTTGTCATCATGATACATGTGTTGTTTATAAGAAAAACACAGAAAGAAAAAAAGAAGAGGATTATTATTACATATATGTACGCCTATCAGAGGTTGCCGCAATTTCTTCAGAAGCTTCTCTGCCAACAATTTTGGCAACATCAGCTGGTTGTAGAGCAGCTATCATCTCAAATTTCACACCAGAATCCTTTTCATATCTTTGAAATGTTTTGACTTTTTTGGATCATAAAACATGACTGTCACCCCACTTTAAGCATCTCGCATTTGTTGTCAGTCTAGAACTATGAAATTCTAGATTTCAACCAAAAACCAACTGGCAATGAGACAAGTAAACTCATATTCTTATATATTAGTCTTCTGAAACTGGGTATTGGTCGTGGAACTTTATATCCTCAATAGTCTACCACTTTTGGACCTAATTTAATACTCTGTACATTCATAGATGGATGACTCACTTACCCGCCCTTCCAATCCTTCTAGATCGATGAATGTAATCCTCAGCATCTCGTGGAGGTTCACACTATAAATTAATTTATTAACACACACAAAAAAATACTATGTACTAGAGAAACAAACCTGAATTGCAAGCAAAACGTCAATGTCCAATCTGCAAGCAGCCACATTCGTCGCGACTAAGGTCGTGAACTGACCTAATCAGAATCCTGAAAGTGTAACCTAAGAGAATGAGTTAATCCCACATCTAGTAAACTTTATCTCTTGAGAGCACTTTTAGAATGAGTTAATCCCAACAGTTATTCTTAACAGTGAAAAAAGTAACATAATTGAGCAGCAATAAACAAAATATATACCTCACGTTGGGCCTGTCGAATATCACCATGTAAAGGACGAGCATCGGATAACAACGAAGCAAGTTCAGAAGCATAATCCTTAGTTTCAGTGAAAACAATAGTGCGGCCTCCACTAGGAGAGGTAAAATTAAATTTCATGAAATTGGAATTGACATACAATGATAAAATATGCTTTTTGATATATTGTTCTCTAAATAAGCAAATAACCTGCTATAGCATCGAATGATATCAGGAATGAGTTGAGACCTGGCAGAACTTGAGCAAGGAATAATAGCATTCATTGTGCAAAACTAACCAATGTGCAGATATATTCAACATAAAGACTGGTGTCTTTGCTTGTGAGATTCTGCTGTGAGAGTTGATATCTAGAAGATTATTCGAGACCGTAGAAATTTGTTAGTTGGATGAGACAATTGCAGGTGCAGGGACATCATTTGTGGATCCATCCTTTTCTGTGGATGAGAACGTTGACAGAGAAATGACAAAGCTGGTAATCAATTGTTTAGATGAAGATCTAACTAAAAGGCCCGACATTGGACAGATTGCTAATAATATTGAGAAATTATGTGGCTGGCCCCTTGGTTCATCCTAAGAAGAAGAAGAATAAGCAAAAATGGACGATGATCAAGCAAAAAATGGGCATGAACCAGAATTTATATTTTTGCAGGAAAAGCCCTTTTTTCCTAGAGCCAGATCAGAATAACAATAAAGCATTGCCAGCTTGCTGCATATTAACAAGATTTGCATGCAAATGCTAAAAATTACTATTTCTGTTTCAGATATGCAATGGTTGTAATGAATGCTTTGCCATATTTGCTGGAATATTATAATGATAGGATGAATGTGAAACACTTTCCCTCTTCATCTCACAACTTAAGGCATCCAATAAAGGCTTTATTTCTTGCAAAACAACCTCAGCAGATCCTCTTACAGAAAATTCATGAACAACCCCATCAATTTCGATCATGCTGAGCCCGGGAGCTTCTTTTGATATTCCTTTGGTATTCATCACAGCTCTCACTCTCTTTGCGTCATCAAACTTGCCTGCTTTTCCATAAATATCGCAAAGATTGACATAAAAAGCATGGTTCAGAGGTTGCAGGGAAATCAAATGCTTAGCGACCTTCTCTCCAAGTTCAAAATTCCTATGGATTTGACACCCACCAAGTAGTGCTCCCCACACGAACACATCGGGCTCCATTGGCATACTTCTGATAAGCCCTTCAGCCTCATCGAACAGCCCGGCCCGACCCAAGAGATCAACGAAACAAGCATAGTGTTGAGCTTGTGGGTCTAGAGAATAGAGACTCTTCATTGCATTGAAAACCCAACGACCTTTCTCAACTAGCCCAGAATGGGCACAAACAGATAACAACGAAGTAAAGGTTACGTGGTTAGGCTTTACACCTGCAGTTTCCATGTCTTTGAAAAGCTCAAAGACTCTTTTGGCATTTCCATGGAGGGCGAAGATCGAAATCATGGAAGTCCACGCCAAAACGTCCTTCCTTTTGATTTCCTTAAAAACTTGGAATGCTTTGTCAACGCGACCACATTTCCCATACATATCCACTAAAGCAGTAGCAATCACAGTGTCACATTCAATCTTGCTCCTTTTTAGGAAGCCGTGAACCCACTCCCCGTGATCAATAGCGCCAAGAGATGCACAAGCCGTAATAACATTAGCCATTGTGATTTTATCCGGGATGGTTTTATCATCACTAGAAATCTGCATTTCATGGAACAAATCCAGAGCCTCCTTTCCTTTACCGCACTGAACAAACCCTGTGATCATTGAATTCCATGTGATGATGTTCTTCGTCTCTGTCATTTTCCTGAAAAAATCCATGGCGAAATCAAGCTGCTTGTTTCGCAAACACCCAACAATCATCGAATTCCATGACACGATATCTCTGTGAGACATTTCGTCAAACACCTGTATTGCTCTGTCCATAAGCCCACATCCAGAATACAAACTGATCAATGAGTTCTGAACAATAACATCACAGTGAAATCCGAACTTGAAAACATGAGAATGGATGCTTTGACCGGAAAACCCACCATTGGCCCTCTTAACACATTCTTTCAAAACAAAGGGCAACGTAATAAAATCTGGTGTAAACCCATCAAGTAACAATCTTTTATACAAAATTAAAGATTGGAAAGAAGCGGGGTCACTGTTCTTGGAAGCGTGAGCTCTGATCATGGCATTGTAAGCAAACAAACTCGGGTTGGAGATGAGTCGGAAAACACTGTCGGCATAGCTGAGAGAGCCAGAGTTTGAGACGGTGCAAAAGAAAATGAGGCGAGAAATGAGGTAATAACGATCAGTTGTTAACAGGAAAGGGGATGCTATGATCTGGGCATGAATCGGTTTGAGTTCCTTCATGTTCCTGCAATTGTCCAGTAGCCTTGCTAGCGTGTTCTTGAGATATACGCGTTTGGATTCCATCTTTTTTCCAATTTCTGATGCGAAATTGAAAATCGCTATTATAGTAACTCGTCACTATGAAGAGAAATTGACAATAAAAAAATTTAAAAATGAATAAATGAAATCTGGTAAAACGGAGAGGAATTGCAGGACTTTGTCAAGAGATCTAATTGTTATATTCTACAATGATCAGTAGTCTTGTCTGTCTGTTTCCCTACACTGTTATTATTTCTTCACCATTTGCGAATGTTCCCTCAACAATTCCGGTTCAACTCCTACTTCTGACGATTGCAATAGTCCATATTACCTGCACGTTAATGAAAATCCAGCAGCAATTCTGGTTAGTCCTCCTCTCAACGGATTGAATTATCAAACATGGTCTCGATCCATGGCACTTTACTCCAAGAACAAGTAGAGTTTCATTGACGGAAGCCTTCCAATGCCGTAGAAGGGAACAGGTACCTTTAGAGCTTGGGAACAATGCAACATGACGAGTTCATTAGAGCATCAACAAGGAAGAATGGAATGCCCCACGTGGAACATGACGAGTTCATTTTTTACATTTTTTTAAGAGAAATTTACTTAAATAAGACTAAAACATAATGACTTTTCCAATATAGGACCATATGTTTTTATTTCCCAATGTAAGACTTTTGGTCATTATCATGTAGTCATTATTCAAGTAATGTCCATCATTACTGGACATTATTCTTCCCACTAGGTTATTATTAAGTCCTATTTAGGGAATAAAAAAGTTTATGTCCTACATTGGGAAAGGCATTATGTTTTAGTCCTATTTAATGCAAATTTTACTTTTTTAAATGTTTGTTAAACATAAAAAAATATTTTTATTATTTATTTTATTAAAAAATTATTCTACTTTCTTGTACATTTTTCATAAAAACTTTTAAAAAAATTATTAAAAAAAATATAAAAAAGAAGAGTTGAGTGCCACACTCATGTCTAGACCTGATCAAAGTGCGGGCCGGGCCGGATTTCGAGCCAAGCCGGGTTTCGGGCCGGGCCGAGACACTACTTTACGAAAATTTTAAAGGCCCGAGCCCGGTCCGGCCCTTATAACGGGCCTTACAATTGAACCCCAAGCCCGGCCCGCATGGTTACCCGCGGGCTTCAGGCCGGCCCGGCCCGGACGACAAAAACTTCTAAATAATTTAAAAATAATTTTTTTTAAAAGTAACAAGTTAATATATTAGATATTTGATATAAAAATTATTGTGAGTAAATGAAAGAAAAATTGATATATAAATATATTTTATTTGATATTGCTACTATATATGGAACACAAAATATTATCTATTGGAACGTCATAATCAATGTGTGATACGTTGCAAACAATACGGAGTAGTAAAGATTTATTCATTTTATTATAAATACTTATAGTTTATTTTTTATCTCCATAGAAGTATGTATGTGTGTTTATAATAATTTAAAATAGGTTTGTTCTTTATTATTATTATTAATGTTGTTATTGTTATTTTATTATAATTATATTAAATATAAATATTTAATTTATTCGGGCCGGGCCGGGCCGTGGGCTTGAGCATAAACCCGAGCCTGGCCCTAAAATATTCGGGCCGCCATTTATAAAGCCCAAGCCCGGCCCGTACCCTAAAATGTCAAGCCCAAGCCCACTATTTTGCGGGCGGGCTTTTACGGGCGGGCCGGATACCCGGGCCCGTGATCGGGTCTACTCATGCCTCACCAAGCAAGACATTTTGGTCTTGTCATGCCATGATATGAGTGGAAAGAGCTGATGTGGCAGTGCAAGACATTCCTCTTCCTTGCCCCTCACTGCACATGCTCTTAGGCTAATCTTGATGAATCGATAAGCAAGATCTTCCATTTTTATCAACTACACGAGTTCATTGGCTAATGATCTTCTATTAGCCAATTAAAATTGAATAGGATTTACATTACCAAACATTTAATGTACATTACCAAAAAAGTATAGTAATGTGCACATCTACAGTCCCACATTAACACAGTGCAAAGACCTATTTTGGGAAAAAAACATGAAAGTCTTATTTTGATATTTTTCTCAATGTTTTAGTCCTATTTAAGGTAATTTCTATTGGAGGAAGGATACACGCTGAAAATGTTGCTTTATTTGTTTTTGAGTAAATTTTATAATTGGTCCTTTATAACAGGGGGGTTCCCTATTTAGTCCTCTATTATCAAATATTACCCCAGTGGTCTTTCTTTTATGGGTATCTTTCCATAAATAGTTCTTTTTTGATCTTCTATCATGTTGGTGTTAATTTGAGGGCTAAAAGTGTAATTTCACAATGATAATATATCTTTTTTGTCATACATAATTCCTAAGGCTGTTCCGTTTGCATCGTTTGTGAATTACAGTCGCTTTCTACTACAACTATAGTCTACAAATGTGGTCTTTTGTCAGAATCCTAGCCCACAATCATAGTCATTATTTTTGTGTTATCCGTTTAACCAATATCAGATTACGTCACTAGACATAATGTTGATGTCAAATTATACTTTTAGCTTTTAAATTGATACCAACAAAGTAGAAGATCAAAAAAGAACCATTTGTGGAAAGGTACCCTTAAAAAAAGGACTACAAGGGTAATATTTGATAATAGAGGATTAAATATGGAAACCTCTCTGTTATAAATGATCAATTATGTAATTTACTCTTTATTTTTTCTTTCTATAAGCCACCCAAGGTCAAAATTTATGCTTTTGTCCATATAAAATTAGTTCTTCTGCCTACCTTTCCATTAATATGGGGGAGAAGGACCAAACTAAAAGTAAAAGTTATGTTATATTCTCAAACAGGAGTTAAAACTTAAACTCCTCTAAATAGGAGTAGTTAATTAATTTTTGTTCTCAATTCTCTCTTCTCACGCTCTCTTAGCTTCTCCCGTTGTTTTTTTTTCTTTTCTTGCATGCGTGTACACACTTAAGGAGTTAAGGGGGGTTGGGCCTTGGCATTGAGTTATGGGTAGGAATTAGAATAGATTAGAAAATTGATTATTTATTATTATATTATAAAATCTTTATATTTATTTATTGAATTATAACAACAATTTTGCTCATAACTTTTTACACCAATGTCTAAACTTAACAAACTTTATGCTATTAGTCACCTTTTTATGAGATCAATCCAATTACCTATTTTTTGAATTAAAAGGTTGGCTTTACAAATACCAATTTGTAATAGCATAAAGCTTGTTATGTTTATTACCCAATCACCTTTTTATGAGATCAAACAATACCACACTTAATGCCAAAATTCTTAATCAATAAATATATGAGACCTGATTAATACCTTGTAGATATATGTCAAAATTTTTAAGCAATAAATAGAAAATCAGTAAATTACTACAGTAAAATGTCTATACAGTGTCAAACAAGACCGCATTTAACGCCACAAGTAACCGCATAATGACAATCATGTCATTGTATAAAGTCATACATGCAAATGCATAATACTAAACCAAGAGATAATGTCAAATATGACAATATATAGTGTCACACTTGGCAATGTATAATGACAGATATGCCAATGTATAATTTTACATATAACACATATGTTAATGCATAATCTCAAAAAAGTTAAACATCAAGAAACTCTATTTGCCAACACAATAATCATTTTGTTTTAATATATGTTTTACAAAATAATTTTCTAAGAAGTAAAAATAGATTTAAAATCAAATGTCACAATCTATTTGAAATTGAATATAAAATTGCTCCCTCCGTCCTAAAACTTTCTTCTCACTTCCCCTTTTTCTCCGTCCTAAAACTACCTTCCCATTAGAAAAAAAAGATAACAAATGACATTAATACCCTCATGTATTTACACCAATTATCTTCTAACTCTATATTTTGAATGATTGCAAAAAAAAATTTGCAAAAAATCTTTTTTAAGAGGGGTAAAATTTGAAATCAAAGCCAAAAATTAAAAATGAGGAAAAGTCAAACTGGGAAGAAAATTTTAGGACGGAGGGAGTAATTAAAGTTTCAAACTAACGCAAGGCTAAAAGAATTAGTATCAATTATACAAAATAATTCCCGAAAAAGTAAATTTTTAGATTTAAAATTGAATTTAACTACTTATGTCAAATTGAATTCAAACTTATCCAAAAGGACGGAGGCATTCGAGCCATGAAAAATAAAAATGGTGGAGAGAGTGGAAGGAGATTGTATGTATAAGAGAAAAGGAGATGATGGAGAGTGTGGTGGAATCATTGCCGCATAGAAGAGATGGTAGCGGCATAGAGGGAATTAAGATTAAGTTGACAGCGTCAGCAACTGAGATAAGAACAAAGGAGATCGTAGAAGGATGGGATTGTGAAGGGGTCGGGTGACTTTTTCGACCGCATAGGGTTGGGGTGTGGTGTGGTTAGTGCGAAAGAGTAAATCAAAACAAAAATTAATTAATTACTTCTACTTAAAGGAGTTTAAGTTTGAACTCTTCTTTTGAGGATATGATATATGTTTTACTCCTATTTAGGGGGTTTACTTTTAATATGACACCTAATAATACTGTTAGATGTCAAATTCTAGAGCTCAAATTTATATATTAAGGACGCCACATGTCAATATTCTAGAATTCAAACTCTCAAATTTATGATACATTAATGATGCCTAAACTAAAAAAATACGGAGTAATGTTTTATTAATAAAAAGGAGATGTTATTGGTACACCAAAGATGTACCCCAAATGTACAATACATGCCTCTTTACCATTCATTTTTATATAGTTTTTATTTATTTATTTATTTATTTTGAATTTTACATGTAAATTTTTGTGATTATGGAGGGGTGGGGATATTTGGGGTATTCATGTAGCCCTAGCATTTTTCTTAATAAAAAGCTAATGCCAAACGAGTCCTTCTTCTAATTTTAAGGGTACGTTTGATTGGAAGGGAGGGGAAAGAATGTATGGGAGGGGAAAGAATGGATGTGAGGGGATGGGAAGGGAAGGGAAGGGAAGGGAAGGATTTCTTTCACCTCATTTTGTTTGGAGGGAAGAAAATGTTCTATTTTTAATTTTTTATTTATAGCTTTCACTTTTAAATTTATTTTATTATCTATTTTAAAAAAATATTATCAGTGTTTTTGATTTTATTCTTTCATTTTATTTTTATAATTTTACTTTTTTATTATTGAGACTATTTTTATCATTTATGCTACATTTTATTTTTTTTTATTTTCTTATGTAATTTATTTTATTAAATTTAATTAAGTGTGTGTGTGTGTGTCTATATCTGTGTGTGTGGGTGTATGTGTGTGTATTATTTATTACTACGATTTTCCATTGTGAATTGATTGATTTATCTCATTATTATAATTATTTATTTATAATTTTTTATTTATGTTATTATTTTTATCATGGGTTTTTATTTTATGATATTAATATTTGTAGTTTTGTTATTCTTATTTTTTATATCTACTTCTTTTTTATTATTAATATTTTAATTATCATTTATTTTTTATTTATTTTTTTACTATACAGTTTTTGTTATTATTATTTTTTTATTTTAAAATGATTTAATTTATTTTCTATCTATTTATTAAGGAGTAATTTTAATTTTATTTTATCATATACTCCCTCCGTTCCAAATCATAATGTCTGTTCACTATTCACAGAGTCAAACTTCATTCACTTTCTTTCTCTATTTTCGTTAGCAATTTGATAAAATAAAGTATTATTGTCACTACTAGTTTTGTAGATCTTTTGATGTGGTATTTTTTAACCATTTGTCATATATAATGATTTGAAAATAATTTCAGTCATACATCGTAAACCGAAACATAGGTTATAAAATAGGACGGAGGGAGTATTTTTTTTATTGTCAAGGCAACAAAATTGGCGAAAAAAGAAAAGAATGATTAGAGGGAAGGAGATTGATTTGGAGGAGAGGAGAGAGAATTGAAGCTAAAAATTTTGAGTATCTTCCCTCCATACTTTTAAACGAAACCAAACACACCCTAAGGTGAAAAGTGTAGTTTATTTTTCTCGTCTCACACACAAAATCGCGGATACGGTCATCCCTCCACAATAGCCATCCACATCAATGGGAGCTCTGAGACTGCCTGCCCTCACTTCAATATTCTCTTCCCCATCCTCCGCCGCCACTGCGGCCGCCAGATGTTTTCCGTTACTTTCCCGGTGTCCATCTCACTTCAGCCAGCCTAGACGGCGTTTCTCCTCGCCCAATTTTTCCGTACAGAGCACCCCCGAGAAGGGGATCCCTTCCGAAATTCAAGACCATAAGCCCCCCATAGTCCAGGGAAAGGAAAAGGAACGAGTAATCACTCCCAGATCCCAGGACTTCAACGCCTGGTATTTAGATGTCATAGCCAATGCGGAGCTGGCCGATTACGGTCCTGTTCGGGGCACTATGGTTATCCGGCCCTACGGCTACGCAATTTGGGAGGCCATCCAGGTACTATCTTTCGTTTTAATTCACTTTCTCCCAGGGGTTTCAATCTCTCCATAGGGAGAGAAACATGATTTTAATGTGAATGGTTTGAGCTGATTAAGGTTTGTTCTTTGTTGAAATAATGCAGGAATACTTAAATGTGAAATTTAAGGAAACTGGCCATAGCAATATGTATTTTCCACAGGTAGAGTTACCTAACTGGTTTACTTGACAGCCTCTTAATAAAGTGAAAATTATGTGGTTTAAATTTGTTTATAATAGATAAAGAAGGTGATTCGTATATGGAGTAACTCTTACTTGAAAAGGAAAATGGAACACAATTTTGGGACGGTCCAAATAAATAGGAAAGAAGAAACATAATCATCATATAGAGAGAGTATATGATTTTTCCAATACAGATAGATTCTTGTGACATGCAGAAATTTCCATGTGATGCATATGGGATATTCACAAAGTTCTGAACTTTCAAAATGAAATTTAGTAGCAATATAGCCAGCCTATACGGTTATACCAATGTAGTGTGTACTGCTGTACTAGACTAGTGATCTTCGAGAAAATGTATGTGCATTTACTATGTAATATTTGATTGGCCATATTACAATTGCTGACTATGGTTGTTTATATTGATTATTTATGCATAGTTTATTCCAATTTTAGTTTGATTGTGGCTGTACTTTCAAATACGTGCTTTTTATTTGTAATGGCAGCTTATACCATATTCCTTCATTGAGAAAGAAGCGAGCCATGTTGAAGGATTTAGTCCTGAATTAGCTCTTGTAACCATTGGAGGTGGAAGAGAACTTGAAGAAAAGCTTGTTGTAAGCATCCACACCCTCTCTATACTTTAATATTCCCGTTCCCAAAACAAATTTACACTTTTTATTTTGTCAATTTCAAACATACTTGTATACTTCTCCTATTTCCTATTTTAAAAAGGAGTGTACGAGTCACAACATTTCTCTCTATTCTAAAAAATTCCAACTTCACACTTTTCAACACTTTTCTTAAACCCCGCAAAGTCAAAGCATTAGTTTGCTTGGAGGACAAAGAGAGATTGTAATACTCCGTAATTATTTTCTCCAACGATTTGTAGCATCTCTTGAGAGTAGTCATTCAATCATCATGCGGGTAAAGTTTTAGTATATGATTCGCAAGTTGGAGTGTGGAGTGAGGTGATTAGACATTATATGTTCTTTCTGCAATAAAATGAGTACATGACCCTACATAAGTAGTGTTTGAAGGTTGAAGATTAATTATGTAAGATATTTTGACTTCGAGGGAGTTAGTTGTAGTGGGGTGCCTTTGTATAAGTTTGTTTTTTTGTGTGCTGTTAAGTTGTTTTCAATCATTCTTTCTGTATTCCGTTTTTGTTTTACCTTTACTAATCATCATTTAGAATATGATTTTTTTAAAAATCCTTTGATGGTCTATGAGAAACAACCTCATACCTTTATAGGTGGGGTAAGGTCCTTGCACACCCATCCTAACCCTCTCTAGATCCTACTTGTGGAATCTTACTGGCTTGTTGTTAACATTAGCATTGGGTTTGACTGTGCACTTTCTTGAGGTTTTGGCAGGTTCGACCTACAAGTGAAACTATTGTGAATCATATGTTTACTCAGTGGATTCATAGTTACCGTGATCTTCCTCTCATGATCAACCAGGTTTCTCTCATCACATCACTTATTGTTACCTTTTTTGTGGGTTGTTCTTTGAGTTTCTTTTATGTTACTTAATGTGCTATAGTGGGCAAATGTCACAAGATGGGAGATGCGTACAAAACCATTCATCAGAACACTTGAGTTCCTCTGGCAAGAGGGCCATACTGCCCATGCCACTTCAGATGAGGCCGAAAAAGAGGTTTGTGTTTTTAAATTTCATGTCCCCCCCCCACTCCTCCACCCTAAATGGAATTCTTAATACTTAGTTGGCATCCATGTTTTCACTTGATAAGTTGGGCTGCTTAACTGCAGGCAATGCAGATGATTGATGTCTATACAAAATTTGCTTACGAGCAAGCTGCAATACCTGTTATTGCAGGTAGAAAATCAAGAGTGGAGACCTTTGCTGGGGCCTCCAAGACCTACACAATTGAGGCAATGATGGGTGACAAGAAGGCTTTGCAGGCAGGAACTAGCCACAATCTCGGTCAGAACTTTTCCCGAGCATTCGGAACTCAGGTTTGTGAATCCTATTTAAAAAGTTAACTTATGGATTTTTTTTCAAAGCCCAGATTACAATAGCATTGTAAAAAGGACATCTTATTTTGAATATGGTATTGGTAGACATATTATGTGACGGATCCTTATTTATTACTCCCTCTGTCCTGAATAAAACTCTTGCTCATTACTCACACATTCAAACTTTGATCTCTTCTTTTGCCTATATTCATTATTCATTTAATAAA
>OOIL02003480.1:2150849-2164705 GCA_900332095.2 Cuscuta campestris
CCCCCCCCCCGCGTCGAAAGTTGCATTGATTGACTAATTGCTACTTCATTAATAAAAGAAGTGCAGACAGTTTAGAGATCCATTTTGCTTTATTCTATCACACCCCAAAGCAAAAGAATAGTGGATTTTTTCCTTATAAGAAATTATTTGTGTGGTTGTATTGTTTCTTTCCTTTCAAAATAAACACAAATTTATTTTTTCAAATAAGCATGCCAAGAAAAAATGGGGGGAATTTTGGGGATGAAGAGGGAATAAGTTATCGGGTATAATTATCTCGTATGCATCAGCCCCAAACCCTATTATGTATCTCATAGCATGGTTTTAAAAGCAAAAAAAGGCAGACTGCCTAGAGGCAGCAAGGCAGAAGGTTTTTGCATCAGAGGCGTAAACCAAGTAGGCTTATGTGAGGCATACACCTTAATGTGTTGAGGCAGTCAAGGTGGTTTGAGGCAGGAGGCCGAAGTGAGGCCGTAAGCCTTAGTCCTAATGAATGCTCCCTGCATCCATAAAACACTATTGCAACTAAATAATTAATCCATAAACATTAAAGAAATATATTTTCATATTATAAGGTCTCAAACGCAGCAAAGTCTAGCATGAGATAATACAAAATATTGCCCGAAGGTGATGAACTTAGATTGACATATGCAAAAAATGCCATCGGTTCTTAAAACATTGTCCGAAGTTGCCTTTCCTATATGTATTGGAGCCCGACTCTTCTTTGAGAGTTGTTCCAACCGCTTGATGAACCGGTGAATGTATTCACACTTTGATAGTAGGCACCAATGTCAATAAGCTCCTCCGAGTTTCTTGCGTTCACTTTCTTTGTCTTTTTGGCCAAATTCAGAAGAGCCAAGATCTTTTGTTTAAAATCTCTGGGAACCTTTGGACCTAGTGCCAAAAATTTCCTCATCTCCGATTCCCCGGGAACCTTTTCGACACATATCGCTCAAACCTCAAATAAGCCATATCTTTTTCTTCTTACATCTGAAGGAAATTTGATAGACATAATCACCAATGACACAATTTAAACACACATGTTGGCAATGAAAACTCAATGGGAGGATTGCAACATTGACTATTATGAGATTAAAGGTTGATAGCATATCATGGAAGCTTGAAAAAGAATATTTCAAAACGACTATTGATTTAGCTACTGGAGACTGGAGCTTCTGATTTGGGAAACATACTGTTTAGGAGGCTGTGTTGTAACATGTGAGAAGTGTGGATGATGAAGAATTGAGAAATATGCTGTGGTAATGGGTTGGTGACTAGTTTGTAGGAGCCCATCAGAGATCCATAGTGGCATTAGAAGCCCATTGTGGTGGCTTGGGCACTGGGACAGACAACTCTATCACCCAGGACAGTCGTCCCGGGTGATATTCTGCCCAGTACGATGGGCTTCATTAGGTGTCTACTGCTCTTTACACCGCTCCTTCACCATGTCCGCATGATGGCAGAGCCCTTGCCCGGCCTGCAGCAATATCTTCATGCTTCTTTACTCCCATCGTTTGCTCCCATAATTCCCTCACTACATGACAACGATAATTCACATCCCCGTGGCTGGATTAGGTAAGTTGATAAAATGTACATACATCCCTTTTCCCTTTCTGGCTTGGGGGAAACTTTGGAAGCCACTTGGACCAGTATTAACTTGTCATTTTGTCACCTTGATTTGAGCTTCTGTCAAGGGACCCTTAGGAACTTGAAATTCTACAGCCATTGGGTTTATATGTTTATTTTTATTTTTCCTTATTAAATGATCATGATTATAATTATGTTTCATTTTCTACCAATGAGTCATTTTCTTTATTATTAGTTACTTTCTAATTGTGACAACTTTCTTCCACTATATCTAAATTTAATCTTTGAAAACTCTAGTCCGGAGTCTTCTTACATCATCATTTTTTATCCGTGTAGTTCACCGATGAAAATGGGCTAAGGCAACATGTGTGGCAGACATCTTGGGCAATCAGCAGTCGGTTTGTGGGTGGGATTATTATGACACATGGGGATGATGCTGGTTTAATGTTGCCTCCATGTTTAGCACCAGTACAGGTATTTCCTGAATCCTTTGAAGGGGAAAATTATGGTTTCAATATAATGTGTGTTCCAACTTGTCTGATTGGAGACTGGTCAGTAAGAAATTAAACATTACCTGTTTAATGATGCAGGTTATAATCATCCCAATATGGAAGAAAGATGACGAAAAGACAGGAGTTCTAACAACTGCATCATCTGTTAAAGAAATCCTGCAATCTGCAGGAATCAAGGTTAAGATTGATGGTTCTGAACAGAAGACGCCAGGATGGAAATTTAACTTCTACGAAATGAAGGTGTGTTAGTGTATGAGTACTAGCGTTTAAGATATAAGAAAAAAAAGATAAAATAT
The DNA here is from genome assembly GCA_900332095.2 of Cuscuta campestris. Taxonomy (NCBI): domain Eukaryota; kingdom Viridiplantae; phylum Streptophyta; class Magnoliopsida; order Solanales; family Convolvulaceae; genus Cuscuta; species Cuscuta campestris. The sequence continues at coordinate 2,153,242 of OOIL02003480.1, forward strand.
ATGACTGATCCACTGTGCAGCAAGGTATATTTAACATGCTGGGCTTATTTCTCTAACAAGCATTCTTATTAGTAGGGAGTTCCTCTCAGAATTGAGATTGGACCTCGAGACGTTTCAAGTAGAAGTGTAGTCATCGCTAGACGAGATGTTCCAGGGAAGCAGGGGAAAGCTTTTGGTATTTCAATGGAACAGTCAACTCTAGTGTCTTATGTAAAAACCAAATTGGCTGAGGTTCAGTCATCACTTTTGGAAAGAGCAATATCTTTTCGAGATAGGTAAGTAATCCCAACCTTTTCTTTTGCAGGGAATGTCATGTAATATGTGAATGAATTACTGCATGGTGATTGATCTGTTTGTTTTACTTCTTTCACTTGCTACCAGTATTTTGTAGTCGAATGTTTGGCGAAACTTGTTTGATTTGTTTTGAAATTTGGTAGTTGCATACTTTAAAAGTTTAAAGTACAAATCTTATATCATCTTAAGTATTTTAGGCAGTTAGGTGTTATTTTTAATGTGGATTGTGTTTTTATGTGTTTGGATTTTCACATTATTATGGCAAATACTAATCTTTGGTTCCTTGTGCATTGTGCTCTTGAGGCACGTGCCTCAAATAGGTTCTTAATGTGTCTTGAGTTTGTATGTTCACATTCTGGTGATGTGAAATTTAGCAAGCTTGCCTTAATACACGATGCAAATGTTTTTTGAGCACTATTAACTCTATTACAATGTAGTATCTGTTCACACATACTTTATCAATCAATTGAAGCACAAAGAGTTAATGTCCCCACTAGGATTTGAACCTGTGACTTCTTTGAAGAGAAAGTTTATAGTTATGCTGTTGAGCCACAAAGTCTTTGACATACATGACGCAAATGTATGAACAACTGAACAAGTTTCACTACACTTGACAAAAATGGATCTAACCTATTTTTAACTTGATACCGACCCAAAAATACTAGGTTCTGAACAATGATTTTTTTAATCAAATATGATGATGACTGAACCCAAAATGATCCGCTAAAAATGGGTTAAACCCGATAGAACCAAATTTGATCACCTGCTAAAGTAATGTTTTTTTCATAGTCATGTACTGAAGTTTTAAATATAATGCGATGAAAATAACATTATACGGAGTATTATATTTTTTCTTATTACTCCGTTTTAGTGTACAAACTTAACTTTTCAAATGCGTTTTTAATGATATCGTATTGTTATCTTTTTTTGTTTATATAAAAAAGTGTACATATTTATTTATCTTATATTATTTATAATATTAATGTATATTTCTAGAAATCTAATTAAAAATTCAAAAGATATTGCTAGCTCTATGTTTCACTGTAATACTTAATTAATTGCCAGCTCTATGTTTCATGGTGATAATTATTTTGAGGGAATATTTATGTTTTATGAGGTAGTGTGTTGTATTTGAACTCTCTGCTTTCAAGTTTTAACGAATGGAGTTGCTAATGTTTTAAATATGTTTGTAGTAACATTGTGGACGTTTGCTCTTATAATGAGCTAAAGGAGGCAATATCTCAGGGTAAATGGGCAAGAGGACCATGGTCAGCCAGGTAAAGTCCCACCTTCCTTTTCCTATACTTTGTACTATCCAACTCATCTTGTAGAGCCATTAAGAATGTAGCCTGCAATGGAGTTGTGGTTTTCTCAATCCCACCATGAACACGGGTCCCAAACCGTGTCCCAACTCCCTGTCCCACCAATCAAAATTTGACACATAACCCACCCCACCCTAAGCTGAGTTTGTGTTAAATGAGAGGGTGGGTTGAGTTATGTGTCAAATTGTGATTGGTAGGACAGGGAATTGGGACACGGTTTGGAGGCAGAGGATCCCCTCCCCATGAACACAGAGTCATGTACTTTATTTTATTAAATGTTACAGCGACAGCGATGAATTAAAAGTGAAAGAAGAAACGGGAGCAACAATTCGATGCTTCCCTTTCGAGCAGCCTGAGGGGCCGAAGAAGTGTTTGTTGACTGGTAATTCGGCACACGAAGTCGCCATTTTTGCGAAATCATATTAGTAGTTATGGACCGCCATTGTCTACATTTTTGGGATTGAAGTTATAATGAGATTAGAGGTAAGATGGGAATGGATGGATAGTCTTTAACTATTTTGGGACAAAATATAGGAGATTCTATTTTGTTTTCAAATATGTACTGCTTGAATTGGTTTTACGACGCCTAATAAACTGAACCCTAAAAAAGTTACTCCCCGTCCTGTTTGAAAGTTCACATTACGGTTTATGATGTTTGGTCAATATGATTTTCTATTTAATTTATTTCATAACAGGTAGTACAAAATTAGAAGTTAAAATGTTTAAAATCTATTTTTTGAAACCTCAGCACAAAGATATTATTCGCCAAAGACCGTCAACAACATACATGAAGTTATGAATATCTACTCTACTGTAAACAGCAATCACATACTACCTACGTATCTGAATATTTATCCAGTTTTGACTTTTTTCAGTCAATTACTTCGTATTACTGTAAATCCTTTTTTCAACTTACTGTTCATATAACAAGTGACAAGGAACCATATATTTGCAGTCTATCAAAGCATGAGCCATATGTAACCTTTTTCAGGTGTATATTCATCCAAATGCTACTAAACTCCTTTAAAATCTTCAAGGTACATAAAAATATATAGAAAAAATATTACTCTCTCCGTCCCTTAAACTCTTTTATCCTTGTTAATTCTTATCTTACCTATCACTTCATATCTTTTGACTAATAATCTATCGATCACATCTTATTTTTACCTATCACATCAAGAGTTTTTTTGGAAAATCAACACAAAAATATTTCTCATTTAGATTTAGGATTGGGTATGAACATCTGGATTGGGTAATAAGACACTTGGGTTGATTCACATTAAAAGATTGAATCCAATTGATTAGTTAGTTCAACTCTAGAGCTTATATATCGATTATTTTTATTCTTGGATTTCCAATGTGGGATGTACTAGGGGTGGGTTCGATTTTAGAGGTACGGTTTTTACCTAAAACCAAAGACAGAACGGAAGGCATATTGGCGGTACGGTTCGGTTCGGTTTTGTATAAAAAGTGAGAAAACCAATCGTTATACGGTTCGGTTTTTAGCGGTTTAAATTTCGGTTTTTTTTCAATTCTTTCGGTTTTTAAAAAAATTAATTTAAAAGTAAAATAATATTTTAGGTAGAGACTTATTATTATATAGATATGCCAAACAATTAGTAGAGAGTAAAGTTTGAAAAACCTAAAAGTAAAACAATAAATAAACTACAATGGCAAGTACAAAATGGGAGAAATGAAGTAATTTGCAATCAAAACTTAAAAAATGAAGTAAAAAACTGGATGAAATGGAGTAATTGGCAGTCCCAAACTGCATTGCCCCCGATGGATGAGTCTGACTTGACTATGGCATAAACCTAAAATGCAAAAATGATAAAAGCGGAAGCCTAAAAGTGTAAAACTAATTAAAGTATTAAATTTTACATGTTTCGGTTTTTAGCGGTTCGGTTCGGTTTTAGACCGCCAAAACCGCAACCAAAACCGAATGCAATCGGTTCGGTTCGGTTTTTTGAATTCGGTTTTGGTTTTTGCGGTACGGTTTTTGTTTTGGTATTGTTCGATTGATTTCGGTTCGGTTTCGGTTTTCGGTTTTCCGGACCCAGCCCTATGATGTACTCTAACACTCCCCCTCAAGTAGACAACCGGGCCATTTTGAATCTAACCGGTTGACCACTTGCAAATGAACTTCCATTCCCTTAACTTTTTTTTTGAGCGCCAACACCTAAAGGACCACGAGCTGCTGGGTATGGACTTCCAGACGAGCAAGCGTGCTAAACGGGCCACAGGCCGTTGGGTACATACTCCATACGGATAACTGAGCTAAAGACTAACGGGCCGCTAGGAATGAACGTCTAGACGGACACCTTGACAAACGAGGTGGGCCAAAACCTGCTCTGATACCAACAGATACTTATATTCTAACGGGAGGTAGGGAGTATGTTAGTACAATATTTCATTAAATGATAAGAAGTACGGAGTATATGAAAATATGTAAAGAGAATTATTTGACCACTTGAATAATAACTATAAAGAACCACGTAGAGGGAGTATATTGCAATGGATTTTCTCTAAAATTTATGTTAGATTTCATCATTTATTTTAAGCTGAATACTTCTCCATCCTTCCATATTTTCTTTTACCCGCTTAAAACATCATATTATGCTGCTCCAATGAGTCCCCGGCCCCTATCATATGAAATGTAATACAAAAGTAACAAAACTACTTCTTATATCCTATAAAAAAATTCACATTTCGAACTTTGATATTTACTTGAATTTAATTTTATAAAATAAAAGTGGAGTGATTATATTATTGTCAAATGGTTTAAAAAAAATACGTGTAGAAGAAAATTTAAGTTGATCTTGAAATAATAAGTGTAAATAATTATACGTCAAGTGATAATAAAGTGAATAATCTATGTAGATGAAAAGTGGGATTAATATTATAATGGTACATTAATTAAAAGTTTTTTTGACAAAAGAGGAAACTGAAAATAAATCTTTGGACAACCCTAAAAAAAGTGGGAAATAAATTAATGAAGGGAGGGAGTAGATTTTACTCTCTACATTCCATTAAAGACTGCATTTTTGAAGCATTAACGACTGTTTTTGATAGAGCAGAAATAATTCAATGGATTGAAGTTGAAATTGTGTTCGGTTAGAATATAAAATGTGGAGATGCAATCATAAGTTTAAATTTGTAGTTGATTGATTTGGTTTCTTGAGACATGATATCAAAGTTTCATTTTACTAAAAAGTCATAAGTTGAGCGTGTCATATTGATGTAAAAAACACATTTCTCTAGTTTTAAGTAACAAAACACACAATTTTATATTCTTCACCATATATAAACCATCAATTCAAGGTTATGAATAATATGAAATGAAGAATACATTAATGAGGTAATTAGAGAAGTATGGCCGAAACAAAATTATTCCTTATGGATCATTCTTATTTAATCTGATACTCCATCCAGTACAAACCAATTAAACAGCAGTGATATAGTGATTATTAATATTAATAATAATTAATTAAAACCATAGATTAAAAGAAAGTGGGCATTATTAATTAGTTAATGAACTACTCTAATAATCCATCAGAATAGAGAATCTTGGGCGGTGGTTGTCCTTCTTTTCTTGTAATTAGCCTTGAAGCAAGCCTGTCTCAATTTCTTGGTTCTTTCAGTGAGCTCCATCTCTGGTAGACACTCCACCATCCTCTTGTGCTCTTCCAACATCTCTATATCTTTTGTCATTCCCAATTCCTATTTTCCATTTCATTTCATTTCCCCACACACAACAATTAAAAAAAACTTTTACTTTTTAATATCTCCGTACACGATTATAATTAAGTTGACGAGAATCGATTATTAATTAATTACCTTGGCGTTGTGGATTAGAGACCTCAAACTCTTGATCTTGCGATGAGGCCATCGCGAGATGTTGAGTTCGCGACACCGCTTCTTCAGCGCAGTCAACCCGACCTTCAACTCCTTGGCAGCTTTCGTGATGGGCATGTCAAAGTACTTTTGGATCTCATCAAACTCTAGCGTCGCGGGCTTGCACGAATTCATTGCGCGGCTTCGCTTCACCATCATCATCATCATTGTTGCCTCATCATCACCACCCTCGTATTTCGTGTCACAAGCGTCACGTTGCTCGTGGCAGTAGTTGTTGTTACTAGATTCTGAAGTAATGAGAGACTTTCCCCCTCCTACTCCTCCACTTTCTTGGGGGTCTAAATAATAATGGCCATTTTCTTGGAATGATGGTGTGGGCTCCGTGGGCGACTCCAAGTTCCACGCGCTCAAATCCCAACAAATAGTTTCAAAGTCCTCGATTTTGAAGTGTGACATCCCATTTTGAACGACGGGTTTCTGGCTCTGTTCGAGAGGATAGTAATCGATAAATCCTTCCAAAGTGTTGGATAAGTCGTACTGTAAGTTGTGATTCTCGTAACAGAATCCCTGTTCTTGCTCCCACGTTGGCCCACAAAATCTGGGCTCTTGTTCCCATGTTACCCTACATATGAAAAAGAATAGTATGACATCTAAGAATATATGACATGTAAAAGATTGAATAAAACTTATAGAATATGTTAAAGTAGTGCTTACATTTGAGAAGTGTATGGATTATCATCAATGTATAACCAAGGAGTATTCATCATGTTTTCGCCATTGGGGTGAACAACAATATTATTGTTGAATGACAATGTATTGGGATCCATGGAGTAGAGTGTAGTATCCAAAGAGAGAATTATCGTATTTGGTTGGATAATGGGGAACTAATACGAGTGTTTAAATAAGGGGAGATGAAATGGATTACTCCGTATGTGTGAATAGTACATGGGAATTAACTTTATCTCACAATATTTATTGCGTTTTTTTAAAAAAAATCTCTATTAATTAAACATTTGAACACTAGTGTGGTACGTGTATTGACCAATTAATAATTCGCAATTAATAATGTATTGTATCAATTTCAGTAAACATGAACCATATTTTGACTGATATAAACTAAAATACGAATGGTTAGAGCTATTAATGAAATGCTCTATATTTTTTTATTTATAAAAAAATGAACAGTTCTTTTTTCTTTTTTTTAAGGGAAAAAAGGGAACAATTCTAGTTATAATCCTAGAGACAAATTAAGTCAGGAGATTCATTTTAAAGAATGCCAATTATTTGCAATTTCATAGGATCTGATTTTTCACTAACAAAATAGGGAGTACTTTGTGTATTTTTCATTTGTATTTTCTTCGTCCCATAAAATTTTTCCATTTTGGTAAAATATGAAACTTAAGGAATTTTAATTCTTTATTTTACTTTGCAATTCTACCCTTATTTTATTGTAGAATATGATAGGATGTTATGAGTAGATTAATAATTAATAGATATACTGTAATAAATATGTTAATATTTAGTTACGTTGGGATAAAAAAAGTTAATAGAAAACGCAAATATTTTTTGTACGGATAGATATAGTGAAAATGGAAAGGTTTTTGTTGGGAGCTAGAGAGTACTATTCTAAGTTCAAAATATAATTAGTGGTTCACTATTTTTTATATATTTTTTCTCCATTCTTAAATTAAATTCGTAATTTATTTGACTTCATAGAGTTTAAGAGAAAAAATGTTGAAATATGAACAATGTCTGATATGAATTTATTTGAAAGCGAGAAAAAATTAAATTGTGTTCGAGCACATACTCTTTCCTTAAAAAAGAAACAAGAGAAGTCTAGTGTGAACTTTATTTTGTGAACTTTATTTTGAGACAGATAATGTGACTTTAAGTTGGGGAGAGAGGGCCGAGAGTAATGCGTACTTCCTGCATCCCATGGAAAAATGTTTTCTTTTTTACTTTCACGAAATTTAGTAAAAATGTTGAAGATGAAAAGAGTATGATTAAAATGGGTCAAGAGAAAGAGAAAATTTTATTAACCACAAACTTTTTTCTTTAAAAGTGCAGTTTTTTTTGGGACAAGCAAAAAAAAGAGAAAAGATTTCTATCGGATATGGTAATTACTACTAGTATATGAATATATTTTTTAAAACTATTTGAAACAATAACTTTTTTTGATGAGAAAAAAAGATAAAATTCTTAGATATTTTTTTGCTTTTATTTCTCCTTTCTTTTCTCTTTTAACCAAGAGAGAAATATTATTCTATCTCCATCTAATATTCTTAATTTTTGTTTCTTCAAATTCCTTGAAAGAGTAGTGTAAAAGATTTTGCAGGAGAGAGTAGTAAATATGAACTACGGAGTATGAAGGTAGTTAATGTAAAAGGATTGTTGAAAAGATGTAAAAACTGTGTGGAAATTAAAGAAGAAAATGACAAAGATTAGTTTTGAGAATGTTTTTAAAAATTGAGGTTTGAAATTTTGAATATGAATTAAAGCGCGACATCATTATTTTAAATAGCTTCAATAAATTTCCGATGTTTATAGCAGTTCAATCGTTTTTGTTGTGCATGGGATCCTTCACAATCGTTTATTGAGGTTTGAAATTATGGTTTTATTTATTTTTTTATTTTTGTAATTTTTATTTCTATTTTCTTTTTGTTTTTTCAGAGGCAAGACACCAAGACTAGTCTTTTTTTAAAAAAAAAGGAAAAGAAAGGATGAAGGTAGAAAGTTATTTTAAAAATTTAAAGAAAAATTTTAAAAAACAAAAATTCATAAAACATATTTGCAGTTTTGAAAAGATTATTTCTGTTAAACAACCGTTAGTAATTTAACAGCAACTCAAAACTCACAAATTTCAATAAAATTGAGATTATTAGATGAAATTATTTTAGAAAGAATGAATAAAGTTAGAATCATTCTCTTAAATTTTTCCATTTTTTTATGATTAAAAGAAGACACGCACACAAAAAAAAACGCACTAGTTCATTCCAATTGGTCATTACCCTTTGGCTCATTTTGAGGCCTGCCAGTGCCTACCCCACACTTTTGCCAATGTCCTTTTTTTTACCTCCACTTTGTCAAAAGGGTAGTGAAATCTCACTTTATCTTTCTTCTACCATGATGAGACGGCAAACATACACAAAGAACCCGTATGATACTATTACGGATCTAAAACAAATCAAATATTTTAAATTCGATTCGCGATTTGTATTCGAATATGATGATTCGAATTTCCGTTATTTAAATACAAATTCAAATTCAAATATTATTTTTGATTCAAATATTAGTCAAATACAAATACAAAAAAGAGATATATTCGATTCGGATAATATTCGAATATTCGAATATATGTATATATACACAGACCATGTTTTCAACATCAAAAGTCAAGCAAAGTAATATAGTATAAAGTATATTTAAAATACTAAGAATTCAATAAATTAACGTAACACGAAAATCTAAAGCATATGACTTTTAATAGTTACGGAGTATATTTTATAAAATATAATTTGTGTAAGATGAAAATGTATTAATGTTTTTATATACGGAATATAGTATAATATAAATAGTATCGTAAGTTAAATTACAAATTGATGTGGGTCCATCATATAAATTACATAGTATGATTATTCAAATATTCGTTTTTGATTTGATAACTATTCGAATATTAATCAAATACTTATTCAAATCTTATTTTGAATTCGTCTCATATTCGGATTCGGATTTGTATTCGAAAAAATTAAACAAATACAAATTCAAATATATCGGTATTCACTTCGATTCGGTTCGTTTACACCCCTACTCATACGGAGTATTCCCTCCGTCCCCCAGTTTTTATTCACTTTTGACTTTTGGAACTGTTCATCTAAGCACCTTGACTCATCAAATTCTCTCAATGTGTAAACCTAAATATAGTCATGTGTGATTCTGTTTGATTTGTCTTAACATATAGATTATTAATACGGATAATATAATTTCTATAATTTTTTAATATACAAATTACAAGATAAAATGGATTAAAAAAGTGCATTGGATGGTGTGTAAAAATGAAAGTGAACAAATACTCTGGGACGGAGCTAGTATTTTTAAATGGTTTGGTAATTTCATTTTTACACCTAAACTTACTAGTATCACACCCGTGCATTGCACGAATCATATTTACGTTACGAAATTGAAATAGGTTACATAACAAAATATAAAACTGTAAAGCTTGAATATCAAATAAATTACAAATTGTAAAAAACTTCTTTATAAACTACATTGGTACTCTTGAATCATTGATTACAACATTATTTTTTTGTTAAAAGAAACAGAGTGCAATGTATCCAAATGTAAGAAGAATTAACTGGTGAATTGATAATTGTCTTGTTTGTTTCATTTTAGAACTATTATTCGCAATATTTGACGAAAATCTCTACCAAACATAATTGGGTAATAAGACGGTACCATGCCATACTAATGCCAAATCAGTCCATAATACTTTAATGCTTTAAAAATATTTTTGTTTATGACAAGCAACCGACATAATTAAAAAATTGATGCAAAAATATTTTTATGCACTCTTAGTTTCTTATTCAACATGTGTATTGCATTGTTACAATTTTTTAAAAACTTAATCATAATTCACAACTTTTACAAATAAAACTATAATTCGAGTATTACTTGGAGGTATTAAAGTATTATAAAAACATAAGTTTAACCATGTGAAAGTAATACCAAATAAATATCACCTAAACTTACTAAAAATTAACAAATGAAAATGTATAATTTATTTATTAATTTAATATTTTAGTGGTAGCAGTTTGATGGCTATAAACCACCGAATATATTAAATAATATAAGTTTTAAAGAGAGTGTTATAATTTTTGTACGGATTACAACGGACGGGAAAGATGAACGGCCCCGGTAATAAAAATAAATAAAATTCTGAATTTATAACTTATTCAGAATATTACAAAATAAAAAAGAATAGAAATTAAATTTCTATATCTTTTAAAAAAGTCTCGTTGTATGAGGACAGTAAACACTGGACAACGAGGTCATTATGCACTAGGCAGCAAGGACGTCATGCACTGGGCTGCAAGGACATTATGCACTGGACATCAAGGACATTATGTCCTAGGGCAGAATGCAGCGAGGTCTTTATTAGCTGTACCTGCAAAAACAAAACACCGTAGAAGGACAGCGGAGTCGCCGGAGCTGTCCTTAAGGTAGTAGTGCCCGCCTACCGTACCGGAAAAACGTGGGCACTCTCCTCCCAGGATAAAACCGCTATCGTGTGTGGAGATTGTACGGATCAACCACACACCAACAAACAAGAACAACGTAGGAACGTTGGCGACCAAAAAAACTTTAAAGGGGATGGCTGGAAATTTGGCCGGAAAACCAAGAGCACTCTCAAAAAATAAACAAGAAAGATTTTCTTTCTTTTTCTTTTTGTTTCTCACGTGAAGCACATAAGGAAAATGGAGAGGAGCCCTTTGATTTTATAACTAAGGTGTTTAAAATGTGTAACTCCTACACCATTAACCCTTAGAAATAATCATGGCATTTGTGGCACACTTAATACCGCGTTAATGGTGATTAATTAGCCATTAACACGTCCGTTACGCTACGCTCCATTTAAAATTTGTCCCGAATAATTGGAGATTAATGGCCAGTTAACTCCGTAAGAAAGGACTAATTTTAAACAATACGTAAAATTAATAAAAGAAGATTGGTTCAGTAAAATTGCAAAAATTGCAATCATCACCATATTCTTTAATTAACGGGTTAACTCTGAGAATCAATTTCTCATTCACCCTTTACCATTTTTGGCGTAATATTTGTCAAAACATTTATCTCATTTAAGAGAACACACGTCCATTAATTAACGGTTAAAACCGTTAGTGGACCTATTAACAAATATACCCAAATTGGTCCATTTAATGCCTATTAAAAATGCCAAAAATTCCAACAATCCCCCACATGAATGAAAAATTGATTTG